>QXTE01000383.1:609794-764320 GCA_003942145.1 Platysternon megacephalum | reverse complement strand
GGTGACCAATGCTGCTTAAGAGGAGACTGAACCCTAACAGGTGGAAAGCTCTTCTAAAGGGATGGCTTTAGCATGGACCATGGGTTCAGCTGCACCCACAGGAATCATGAAACCATGGGGGCAAAACGAGGCACACTTCTCCCGCTGGGTGGTGGAACAAGCCCGCCTCCCACTCACCCCACAGCAGTGGCTCCTGTCCCTGCCCCCAGCTCCCCATGCCGGCTGTTGCAACCTGGCACAGAGTCAGAGACGCTCGTTCAAATGTAACCCATATGGCCCTCTGTCATGGTAGAGGGGCAGTTGGGCCAAACCTGAGTGGCGCTGCCGCTCCGTGCACCAGGCTGCAATGCCAAGAGCAGGGAACCAGGCCCAGCCCCACAGGACAGGAACACTTACTTGTGGGGCGAGTGGGGGGCAGACTCATTCTCCACCCCACAGCTTTCCCCTCCACACCAGGCCAGAATTAGGCTGCCGTGCTCTGTTGCGAGTGGTCCGTGCCCCCTCAACAGTTTAGTCTAGTGCACCCACTGAATGAGGAGGGTGCGTTCACCCCGACTGTAGTACTCCATGGATGCAAGCCCCTCCTCTCCCCACAGGTAAGTAGCCCATGGGCTGGTCTCCTGGCTTTGCTCACACTTGGTACCACACAGCTCTGAAGAGATCACCTGCATCTGCCCCAGTGCAGCTCCCTTCCCAGGTACCTAACACGATTCTTCAGTGCGCCATGTCTTCCTCCAGGGGCGTCACTCCTCCTCACATGGACTGTAACTAGCTCTCTGAAGGACCTCTGGGGTCTTTAGTAGATGCTTTATCCTGCCACCTGGCCCAGGTTACTCTATGGAGTCATCCAGCAGGATTACTGCACTGCCTTCCTTGCTGGTGGCTTCCTCTCAGTGCTCAGCTCCTGGTTTGGCCACTCTTCTCCCTTGGGCGGGAAGGGCTTTCCTACGGTGCTCGCTGCTGGCTGAGCTTTGTTCCCACTGGACCTACTGAGTTCCTGGGGGGCCTAAGGGGAGGAGCCCAGGGCTCAAATGAGGTCAGGGGACAACTAATGAAAAGCAGGAACAAGAGTGAGGTCATCGGGTCAAAAGCAAGCCAGAGGGGGACACTGAGCAGAGACCCCCGGAGAGTGCCCACTGCTCCTCCGTGTCTAGCAGCCAGCGGACGCAGTACAGAGGAACTCTGCCCGGACGCATGAGAGAAGGGAGGAGCAGAAATAGGCCCCAGAGTCACAGAGCACCTCCCCGCCCAGCATCCTCCTGGTATGATGGATGGCCACTTTGGCCAGAGCCAGGAGGAGGTTGACGAGGAGTCCTCATGACTTGGTGGGGCTATGGATGGGGTGTGCATAGATCAGGAGGTGCGAGGAAAAGTGCAGCCAGAACCCAAAGGTTCCCAATGCAGTTGATGGGAAAACACTGGAAACATCAATGGGAGCAGAGGTAGGTCAAGACCAAGTGTTGCTGAACATCCTCCATTGTCTTCTCCTGCTGGGTCTCTTGGAGGGCAGTGCTCCTCTCACTGGGACCTAGGGGAAACGCTCAACCATTCGCTGTTCCCCTCACAACTCATTCTTCCATTTTCCTTCCTATTTGCGGTTTCAAATTGCAGCATCTCCCCTCTGGGACACGGTCTTTGGGCCAGGATTCCTGTTCAACTGGCTACAGTATCGTCTCCATCTAGTTTGGCTTCTTAAAATTTAACTGCTGCCCAAGTCCTCTCTACCTTTCCCCCCAAAGCAGAGATTAGCTCGCATTTCACACACACGTATGGTTTGCCATTCGTAATAGGAATGTTCGCATGTCCCCCACTGGCCAGGCCTTGGATCCTTTCCTAACAGCAGTTATTTCTCCCTTCAGAATGTCATCTTGCTGGTAGGAACCGGTGAATGCCAAGGCATCTGCTACTGCCAGAATTCCCCCTTGGCAGCCTTCTGTTCGCACCAAGGCTCAGTTTCAGGATGGCTTCGTTAGCAGCTCTCCAACTTGTTCCAGATTTAATCACCCCTCTTTTTCTTCACTATGCTGCACTTCGTGCTCTCAGCACCTAGCCGCCTGGAATCCCAAGTCCCCTTTTTGCTGGCATTTCTGTTCCCATCTTACTCACAGGAGAGGGGAGCTGCTTCCCACCAAGACATGGTTTGTACCCTGATACCAACGGGCAAACCCAGAGTGCTTCACAAACCTCTGCTGACACCTCGGTGGTTTTATCCCGTCTGTACATGGAGGTAATCTTGGACAGAGAGAGAGAGAGAGAGAGAAAGTGACTTGCCCAAAGTCAGCCAGTCTGCCATAGGACAGGGGTCCTGGGTTCCAACCGCCACCTAAATCTGCCTCAATTCAGCACTGGAATTTTACGGTGGGCACACAGAGACACGCTTCTAACATGTCCCCCGGACACACAGTGTGACGTAGGCATGTGTGTCCTTTTAGGAATCTCAGAGAGCACTGGGAGGAGTCACCGCCTCCGCCTAAGATGAAAAAGTTAACAGCTCTCTCCCTAGGGAATGGCTCTGGCCAATGCAAGCCCCAGGTGGCAGGCAAAGGGGCCAACAGGTCCTTGAACTCTGCTCAAATGATCACCTGCAAAGGACACCTCCTAGCTCTCACAGTGCCCGTCTCTGCTTGCACCAGATGTAACAGAGCTCTCAGCCTGCTTGATCTGGTTCTGACTGCTGGAGCCCTGAACAATCCCCATGGGTCTGCGAGAGGGGGGGAGGAAGCAACTCAACACAATTCTAGAGAGAGCTTGTTTGTTTCCAAACACGTCAGCACAAGGTCACGGCCAGCCATGGCCCAGGCTTTAAACAAACACTGTGCTAGCTGGCCTGTTAACCCCAGAGCTCCCAGCAACGGGACTGGTCCCAGCAGGAACGGAGAGAGAGAGAGCAGGCAATGAACAAGGTCTGCACTGAGAGCTAACCCCAGCAAACACAAACAGGAAGTCTCTGTGGGAGGGGGAGGAGAGAGAGATCTGTGACCCCACTTTGACGGGAAAGCCTGTCCAATACCAGCCCCTCTGGGCCATTTCTCCTTCAGTGGTAGTGGCTCTGCAGCTGGCCTGAGATGCTGATGAGGTTCCGTTGCTGGGTTGGCCCCAGCACAAATCCGAAGGGCTGAGGAACTGACTGGCTCAGAGAGTTGATATGATGCTGTACAGTCTTCAACATCTAGGCTGCCCTGCCAGTCCATCCTAGGTCAGCAGCGATGGAGGAGTCTTTGAAGGGTTGTTCAGGGCCTGTGGGTTTCAGTCCAGTTCCTAGCACAACAGGAGTCCAAAGGCCATTTTTGCTTCGGAGGGGCTCAGCAGGAGGCGTGGGGACAGTAACTCCCTCCTCCATCAGCCAGTCGGTCCCATCGGCCCAAGGCTGTAGCCTTGTCAAGCAGCCCAGCATCAGAGACTCTACCAAACCCCACACCAAGTGAAACCAGTGGCTTCCAGTCGCTTGCAAGGCTTTGCAAGTTCCTAACACCTGTTGCTCAGAACAAGCACATCCATGCGCCATGCTGTGAGTTACCACTTCACAGTTTGGGCTCTGAGCTTGTCCTCATGTAACAGGTGAGCAGTAGACTCCCTGAAGCAAAGCTTCTAGAGGCTGAGTTCTTGCAGACATCTGCATAACACTTCCCCCTAGGGCTTTCCTGGGAAACCACAGAACTTCCAAAGTTCACTCTTGTCTGGCCCATTGTTTCAAACAGTCTTTTGAGGCTCCGAATACTTCCCAGAGTTTACATTAGTAATGGCTGCCCCCTAGGGACGTTACACAGTCTCACTACAATACATAATCATTTGCATTTTGAATACACTGAACTGCTAAAATACTTAAACTTAATTATTTTAAGGTTTGTCCAGGAAATTGCCATCTCTGTCACAATCTACCTGCTTGCATGCTGCATTGGTCCCAGGATATAAAAGAGACAAGGCGGGTGAGGTAATCTCTTTTGCTGGGACAACTTCTGTTGGTAAAGAGACAAACTTGAGTGCCCCGGAGCTATCCTTCTAGTCTGAGGAAGGTACTCAGAGTGTCACAGCTAAATACAAGACGGACCAGATTGTTAAGCATAAGGAGTTAACATGCCTTGCAAGAGACCATTCCAAATGAAGTGAGCTATTAACACCTCTGCAGGATAACGGAGAGTTACTGGTTACAGGTCCTTGTAATGAGAGATAAAACCACCATCGAGTCCATGATTTTTGGTATCCAGCAGAGTTATGAATTTCAGCTCTCAGGTTAGTCTTCTGAAGGTGTTGGGAAGGTTTCCTTTGAGGACGACGACTGAGAAGTCAGATATGGAGCAATCGTTTTGTGCTGTTTCTGTCTTATTTTTCTGCGTGACTTCATTCGAGCGCACAGTGATTGTCTGATTTCACCCACGTAGTTGATGCACTGGGTGAGGTACACCATGTGTTGTGATAGGCATGCGTAGGACCCCTGGATCCTGAAAGGCGTGTTGTGCGGGGTGTTGATCATCATAGCAGTGGAGATGTGGCTGCAGGTTTTGCATCTGTTCCGGCAGGGTCTGGTGCCGCTATTAGTTGGTGTGTCGTGATCTGTGGGGAGCTTGCTTCTGATGAGCTTGGCGAGGTTGTTTGAAGGCCAGAAGAGGTGGTTTGGGAAAGGTTTCTTCCAGGACATGGTCACCGTCAAGTGTGGGCTGTAATTGTTTGATGATACCCCGCAGTGATACTGGCTTTATGTCTCAGTAGCACAACTGGTGACCCATAACTCTCCTTTAATGTGTTTCTTGCAACATGTGTTAATTCCTTATACTTAAGGGTCTGTCCTGCCTTGTATTTAGCTGTGACACAGAGGACCCTTCCCCTTCCTCGAAAGCTTGTCTCTCTCATACACAGAAGTTGGTCCAATAAAAGATATTACCTCACAATCTACATGGAAAGTTAGTACGCTGCAAACGAGTGTGAACATACAGCGCCCTAGCCCACCTGTGCACCCCAAAAGCCCTGGGCAGACCCTGCTGCCATGCCCCAAAAGCTCCCCAGTGCACTTCGATGTCCTGCTCTTTGAAACGGGAGTACATCAAAGCACACTTTTAGCACACAGACGCAGGGTGCATGCAGAGGCCAGTGCGCTGTATGTTCACACCCTGGCTCGCCGCGCACTAACTCGAAGGCTCCTGGGAGCCTCATGAGTGGGGACCAGCACTGTGTCAGAAGCAGGGGCATTATTTGTTAATGGGCAAAAAGAGAAGTTGTCTGTTCCCCCCCCCCCAGCTTTGCATTGGTCTATATGCTCCACTTTTTGTCCCCCACCCCCTCCAGACTTTGCATATAATGTGTCAGCATAGATAACATTAGATGTGATTTACAACTTTGCAACCCCCCACCATTTTTCTGAAATGACACCCCAGTTGGGAGCACGCTGCCATGCCAACATGCCACCCTGGGGCACTCCAGCTGCATCAGAGACTTGGATTCATTTCTATGAACATAACCATGGGAGAGAGGGGAAGGGACAGAAAAGGAGAGAGGGAGGGTGTTGATGTTCTGCTCTAAGGGCTCATCTACACAAAGTTCTTCCCAATTAACTCCATGTGTGGACACACTTATTCCAGAGCAAAGTCTCCACACCTGCAGCTAACGAGGAACAAGTCTGTGTGTAGACAAGCCCACAGTGAGCAACAGCACTGCAGTGTGTACTACCAGGCACCCAGGCTACATCAAGGGTCGAGGCTGATTGAGGGCCAAGGAACAGCAGCTTCCCCTCCCCCTCCAGCGCAGGCCTCCAGGAGCAAAAGCCACATCCCAACAGCTATTCTTGCTCCAAAAGGTTTCCACCCCACCTGCCCTTGGGGCCCCTTCCCCCAGCCTTTTAGTCTCAAACCGTCTCAATCTCACACCCCCTCCTATCTAGAGGGCAAGGGGGGTGGCAGAACCTTTGCTCCCCCAGGGCTGGTGAACTGCTGTTGAGCAGTGCAAGGGACTCATGCCAATTGAGAACTTTGCCTTCACAACCCCCCCAGACCCCAGCCCTCCTGCACTGAAAGGCCAAGTGCTAACCCTAGGCCGGGCGGGCTGGCCCTTTCTCTCCCCCACTCCCGTGCAGTCACGCTCAGTACTGCCCAGTCCAACCCTTTACCAACCAGCCCCCTCTTCCAGCACACAGCTCCAGAAGGCAGCGTGCTGAACTAGCGCAGGCGTGGCCAAGCTACGCAGTCAGTTACCGGTTTGCCCACCCTGGGCTCAGTGGAGCAGAGCGCTCTCTGATGCAGCTGGCGCTCACAAGCTACTGATGCAGATTGTATCAGAATATTCGTGCACTTCAGGAAATTCCCTGCCTGCAGAGAGGGAGAGGATAAATAGCTTTAAGAAGACAGGTCCTTAGATTAGGTCTGACTGCAATGCTAAGAACCTTCTGCATAGCCCGTAGAGGCGAGAGAAGGAACGTATACAAATTGACTAAGGATGAAACAGATTTTTCTCTGCTACCAAATGGCTTTAGCTGGGTCATTTTCGCTCTTGAAAGCGGGTCTCAATATGCAAATGCCCCCTGGTTTAACTAGAGTGAGAGAGTTCAGACCCTTGCTATGCACAGAGCCAGAATAACGATTGTACACTTAAACTGGCCTCAATAGGAATGCAAAATATACGTTATTTAGCACTTTTCAGCATGAAGAAGGCCAAAAGAATTACAAACATACATCACTCATCCACCACTGAAAGGCGGCCATCTCTGGGGTGCCACACAGCGCTGTTGAACAGCCGCACTGGTCAGGACAGGAAGTTAAGAATCTTGTCTCTGGGGGACAGTGCAGGAGGCAGAAGGTACTTGCCTGAGCTGGCATTAAGCCTGGAAATCTGCAGAGAGAATCATGGCACCTTCAGTGGCCATAAAATGGGTGGGGGCCTGTGTGCTGGGTCTCATCCCGGCACCGTGGGGAACGCAAAGGGAGACCCAGCACTCCGTGCAGCACCGTGGGGTTTCCACGGCTGCCACACGATGGATGTACGTAGGCCACTAGTGCAGCTTTCCGTGGGGCCATCAGGAAACTGTCAACAACATAAATCAAAGATAAATCCCAGGACAGGGCAGTGAGACCTCAGCCAGACGGGCCCACAGAGGAGGGTTTTGTGGTGATTATCGGTATTACCAAGGATGCGATCAACATACCATCCTTCACCCCTGTAACTCATCAAGCCTCCCTGAGAGCTAGGTATGTATTTACAGACAGGGAAAGAGATGAACTGGCTTGCTGAGAGGCAGTGAAAAATCAGGGCCAAACCTGGATTAGAACCATAGGAGTCCTAGTTACCAGCCCTGGGCTTAGGCCAGTACACCAAGCCCCGCAGCAGAAGCCACAACCACTCCCAGTTCTCAGATTCTCTAAGCAAAGCGGCTGGACACTCTGAAATGTCACTGAAAGTTATTGGGGACCTCTCCACAATGAGGGAGAGGGCAGGCTGGTGATCTGAGGGCTAGGTGGGCTTCAGGGATCAACAGTCACACGGAAGGCCAGTCTGCACAGGGCAGTTCTCCTGGAATGAGCAAGGTGGGAATTTAAACAGAGTCCTACCGGCGTAGCCCCTCACACGGACACTTATTTCGGAATAATGGTGGCATTTTCCCGTTTACCTAAGTAAGCTGCTTAGGAAGGAGCTTAAACAGAACCTGGAAAAGCCGCTCACATCAGAATAACCCCACCCCTGCGTGGACACTTATTCCTGCATGACTGGTTAGGCCTTCCTGTGTAAGCAAGGCCTGCAGTAATCTGCTCTTCTTCAGAGGCCCCTAATACACCCCCCACTTCTGGGGCCGAACGCCCCAGGGCTACCTTTTAAATAGAGCAGGAGCTTGCAGCTTTGTAGGAAAAAATCGAAAGCTGCTGCAACTGACAATGAAAACAGGATGCGGAGCAACACTCGCAAGCATACCGAAACCACAAACCGACCGTTTTAAAGGAACAATGGCAAGGGCTAAGGTACATGCAACAACCCACCTACGGGGCCTGGAGGGGGGGAAGAAGAACTGGAGCACCCCTAGCCCAAGAAGAGATCCGTAACAGTCCTTGAGCCATGTTTGCTGTGAGGGGGAGTCTTAGCAACAAAACACCGTCCAATGGCTGCCTTGCAAATCTTCTGCCTAGTAATGGATTAGAGGTTGGCTGCAGAAGCTAACCTCCTCCCCAGACACTGGGTATGTCTACACTGCAATTAGACCGCTGTGGGTGGTGGGGCTTGGGCTGTAGCGGTTCCAGCTGCAGCCTGAGCTCTGGGACCCTGCCACGTCGCAGGGTCCTAGAGCCTGGGCTCCTGCCAAACCTGGATCCCTACTCTGCAATTAAACAGCCCTGCAGCCCCGAGTCAGCTGACATAGGCCAGCCACAGGTTTTTAACTGCAGTGTCGATATTCCCCCCAATTTTCTTTAGACATGACCTGGAAGTTGCAAGGCTGCTACGGAGCAGTGATAGATACACAGAGCCAGTCATGTAGACAGGGCTTCTCCTGGACAACGAAGGGCTAGGTGAGCTTTAAAGGCTGTGGACCCCTGCAGGCGGAAGCCGGGGGAGTTGGTGGAGAAGGGCCTTGCAATAATGCCAGCATATGAAGGGAGAAATCCACCAACGTCTTGGGGAAGGTCAGTCTCCCTAGCACACTGTCCACACAAGCGGCGTGCCCCAAAGGTCGGTCCTGGGGCCGGTTTTGTTCAATATCTTCATTAATGATCTGGAGGATGGCGTGGACTGCACTCTCAGCAAGTTTGCAGATGACGCTAAACTGGGAGGAGTGGTAGATAAGCTGGAGGGTAGGGATAGGGTCCAGAGCGACCTAGACAAATTAGAGGATTGGGCCAAAAGAAATCTGATGAGGTTCAACAAGGACAAGTGCAGAGTCCTGCACTTAGGACGGAAGAATCCCATGCACTGTTACAGACTAGGGACTGAGTGGCTAGGCAGCAGTTCTGCAGAAAAGGACCTAGGAGTTACAGTGGACGAGAAGCTGGATATGAGTCAACAGTGTGCCCTTGTTACCAAGAAGGCTAACGGCATTTTGGGCTGTATAAGTAGGGGCATTGCCAGCAGATCGAGGGACGTGATCGTTCCCCTCTATTCGACATTGGTGAGGCCTCATCTGGAGTACTGTGTCCAGTTTTGGGCCCCACACTACAAGAAGGATGTGGAAAAATTGGAAAGAGTCCAGCGGAGGGCAACAAAAATGATTAGGGGGCTGGAGCACATGACTTATGAGGAGAGGCTGAGGGAACTGGGATTGTTTAGTCTGCAGAAGAGAAGAATGAGGGGGGATTTGATAGCTGCTTTCAACTACCTGAAAGGGGGTTCCAAAGAGGATGGATCTAGACTGTTCTCAGTGGTACCAGATGACAGAACAAGGAGTAATGGTCTCAAGTTGCAGTGGGGGAGGTTTAGATTGGATATTAGGAAAAACTTTTTCACTAGGAGGGTGGTGAAGCACTGGAATGGGTTACCTAGGGAGGTGGTGGAATCTCCTTCCTTAGAGGTTTTTAAGGTCAGGCTTGACAAAGCCCTGGCTGGGATGATTTAGTTGGGATTAGGTCCTGCTTTGAGCAGGGGGTTGGACTAGATGACCTCCTGAGGTCCCTTCCAACCCTGATATTCTATGATTCTATGATTCTATGATTCTATGATAGAAGCTGGACGAGCACAAGTCCATGGGGCCGGATGTGCTGCATCTGAGGGTACTAAAGGAGTTGGTGAATGTGATTGCAGAGCCATTGGCCATTATCTTTGAAAACTCATGGCGATCGGGGGAGGTCCCGGATGACTGGAAAAAGGCTAATGTAGTGCCCATCTTTAAAAAAGGGAATAAGGAGGATCTGGGGAACTACAGGCCAGTCAGCCTCACCTCAGTCCCTGGAAAAATCATGGAGCAGGTCCTCAAGGAATCAATGTGGACGAGAAGCTGGATATGAGTCAACAGTGTGCCCTTGTTGCCAAGAAGGCTAACGGCATTTTGGGCTGTATAAGTAGGGAATTGCCAGCAGATCAAGGGACGTGATCATTCCCCTCTATTCGACATTGGTGAGGCCTCATCTGGAGTACTGTGTCCAGTTTTGGGCCCCACACTACAAGAAGGATGTGGAAAAATTGGAGAGTCCAGCGGAGGGCAACAAAAATGATTAGGGGGCTGGAGCACATGAGTTATGAGGAGAGGCTGAGGGAACTGGGATTGTTTAGTCTGCAGAAGAGAAGAATGAGGGGGGATTTGATAGCTGCTTTCAACTACCTGAAAGGGGGTTCCAAAGAGGATGGATCTAGACTGTTCTCAGTGGTACCAGATGACAGAACAAGGAGTAATGGTCTCAAGTTGCAGTGGGGGAGGTTTAGGTTGGATATTAGGAAAAACTTTTTCACTAGGAGGGTGGTGAAGCACTGGAATGGGTTACCTAGGGAGGTGGTGGAATCTCCTTCCTTAGAGGTTTTTAAGGTCAGGCTTGACAAAGCCCAGGCTGGGATGATTTAGTTGGGGATTGGTTGTGCTTTGAGCAGGGGGTTGGACTAGATGACCTCCTGAGGTCCCTTCCAACCCTGTTATTCTATGATTCACACTAGGGTCTGACGCTGGCTCGCTGAGCTGCATCACTGCCAGCAGGAAAAGTGACCTGCTGGGTAAGAAATCCCAGCGTGGAGGAGAGAAGCCCCATCACCTTTGTATGGCATCCTAGCACCCCCAACCAGGCCTTTCCAGGGGTTGTGTCAAAAGCAATAAGCTTCTCCACCCCAATGGCTAAGGGCAAGAGAAACGGGTCTGCCTCCTCTATGATCAGGGGAAGCTGAAGCAATCACTGCCTATTCTTTGAGAACATTCATAACCAAAATCCACCAGCTTGAGGGGGTACATTGGGCAGTCTGATGTGGGGCACATGCCAGCACCCACCTGGGCCTTCTGCACCGGCCCCAAAGATTTCCCACTCAGTTAGGCTTACAAGCTGTGAGGAGGGCATGCTGTCCGGGAGCGGGTCCCGGATTGGGGCAGAGACCCATCCTGGTTCTGATTGCTCCCACATGGTCTGACTCAGACCAGTACAGAACATGTAGATCACGGGACCGGTGCCTTTCCAGAGCTCCTGATACAGGAGGTTGGTGGCCAGACATACTTAGGGAAGGTGTATGTGAACCTCTCCTGCCCACCCCTGCAGGGAGAGTGTGTCCCTGGCTGCGACAGGCTGTGCTTACTACCTAGTGCAGAGCACTGTCAAGCTGGGCTTCACAAAAGGTGGCGACAGATCTCTCCAGAGCCCTTTCCTGAGAAGCCTGGCCCAGCACTCCCCGATCCACAGGATGCCAGTACGGATCTACCCATTGGCTTGCTCTGCCTGCATTTTCCTTTGTCAAGCTGCCACTGCCCTGGGGGGGAATGTCTTGCCAAAGGGGGGTTTTCCTCCAGGAAATGACAGCAGGCAGACAAGAGGAACGCGGCACTCTGCAGCTCCTCCACACAGCAGCCTCTTTCCTACTTCTGGCAGTGGAGGTGCTAGTGGTCCCACAGCAGGGGAACATACACAGCGCCTCCTGCTGGAACCGACTGCCTTACACCTTACAACTATGGTTATCCCCTGGAAAGTGACCAAAAATAAAGGCACCTTCTTACCCAGACACTCAGGACAGAGTCAGAGCAGCTTACTTCAGTGACTAAAATAAGTTTTTACTGCTTCCCACTTCTGTTAGCTGAGCCCCGGGAGAGGGAATTGGAATCTGCAGGCTCATGCTTTGCCAACAGACTAGTTAGCCAAGCTCTGATTGCAGACTCTCTACTGTTGATGAGCCAGAAAGAACCCAGCTTGATTCTCAGATCCCAAGTGGGGTTGGCAGGAGCTGCCAAGTAGAACAAACAGCATGAGTTGTAAACTGGGCAGATTTCAAACTGGAATTCACAGAGAGAGGACGGATACCGAGTCCACAACAGCACTGTTATGGTTACTTCCCATAACGTAAGGGGCTGTAAGCGATGGGTGTTCCTTGCCATTCCTGGGCCAGGAGCACTGATCCAAGAGTGGGGACATATAACACGGCAGACTGGGGGCAGGGGAGAGCGACCCAATTCCAACAGCATTTCCATGCTGTTCCATTCAGATACAAACTCAGGGGCGCCCCCAGGCACAAAAGGAGGAAAGGCTGAATGGAAGTGGCAGAGTCCGAGGCACCCCTTCCCTGGAAGGGCAGTTTAAGCTTCGGTTGGAAGAGGCATTAACAGGAATCAGCAGCCCAGCGTTCAGAGGGGTGAAAATACCAGCCCAAACAAAGAGCAGCCTGGACCACAGAGACAGCCTGTCTGCCAGGCAACCAAGGGGCATGCCTTCCCAGTTACCGAGCAACCAGGCACACATTGCCCTGCCTTCAGTGCCCTCTTTATCGCATGCCAAAGTCTCTTGCTTTCTTGTGGGGACAAACAAGGAAAAGCCACTTGGAGCACAGGGCTCCCTGCTGAAGCTGGGCGAGCTCTTCTAGCAGCACAAAGAGCTCCAGCAGGCGGCATCCCCACCGCTCCATCTCTGTCCTCTGCACGGACTCCCCTACAACCCACACTCCCCATGTCCCTTGTTTCTGCGCACCCCACTCCCCACGGGGTAAGCACCTGCAGTGACTTCAGCCCATCGGGGGCCCCCCACCTGCCCATGAGGAGGGATTCTGGGAGTGCATGGGCCCCCCCCGGCCATCTCAATCTGGATTCCACACAGCCACAGAGACATCTGCAAGAACGGCAGCCCCAGGAGAGGCTGCAGCACCCCTCTGGGTGCAGGAGACAGATGCAGGCTGGCCCAGCCTCCCTCCCCATGCGAGGTGAGCAGCGGCCTGGGTCAGCATCAGACCCAGCTCTCTGATACAGGAAGGTGGCTCCACCTAGGTCTAACTGCTGCCACTGAAGCAGAGCGGAGGTCTCCCATTGACTGATAAGTGCTTTGGAATGTCCCAGGCAGAGCGCGCTGGATGGGGGCAGCTTGGCTGGGCTGGCCACCCCCTGAGGATGGGGCCCACACGAACCCTATGGCGATCGGCAGAGGCTGATGGCAGCAGCTGGAGCCTGGTTCCAGCGAGCAGTCTTGCACACACTGAGCCTTTTAGCCCTTTCTCCCATTTTAAAGTGAAACAGCCTAGGGACGACTCCTCCATATCCGGTTCAGGGGAAGATTCCCAGCTAAGGGCTGGGACTGCAAATCACCCTCCCTGCAACCCATGAGAGTCGCCCCGGGGCCTCTGGGTCATAGGGAGGAAGAGGAAGAGAAGATGGTACGTATCTAGTCTGCCTGTACATCACAGTGCATGCAGCTGGTGCTGTCTGGTCCAGGCCTCCACTGGGAGCCCACACTGGTGTCTGCATGCCAGGCCGACTAGCACCCTCAAACTCTGCAAAGATCCTGTTTGCTGCATGAGTGCCAGATCCCAGGAACAATCCCTTGAGCCCATTCCAGTCAGTGCCCTACAAAGTGACCCTGTGCATCGTTAAAAGCAGCATCAGAACAAGGCAGCTCCATGCAGGAGCTAACAGCGATTGGCTGACAGATGGGCATTCTCCATCCCTGCAATGCGTGTCCGCTATTCACAGGCTTTTAGCGTATCAAGCCCAGAACAGGTACATGTCCCTTTAAAGACCTGATTTCTCACTGAACTTGGCAGTTGCTAAACAGCGTTTCACAGCCCCAGCCCCCCACCTGACGTGCTAATTTAACAGCTGCCCCAGTTCTGCCCCCCTCTGGGATCACCTGAAGGGATCGTTCAAGAGCAGCAACAGCGGCACAGTGAGAGGAAGAGCTCAGATGAGATCTTCTGCTTCCAATCTGACAGAGCCACAGCCCTTGCGTCCCTGCCAGGCAGCGAATACGACGGCGGGAGGTTGGCTCGCTGCCCTCCAGCCTCTGCCTTAAGGGCAGGAAAGAGACGAATCCCCTCCCTATAAAGCGATTCCAACTCCTGGGCTCTTGGTGTCCCAACCACACGCTCACGGGGAGAGCAGCCCCTTCTCTGAGGGATTCGTTACAGCTAAAATAGCAGGGTAAAGAGGACAGCGAGTGCACACGTGCTATGGGGAAGGAATTTAACTCTAACACGGCACAGAAGGACCATTCTAGGAGCTGCTGTGGAGCTAGCGCAGTTCTGCTGGTTTGGGTGAAGATGCTGGAGGGGTGTGTGATGTCCTTGGATGGCCCTAGCAGCTGCAGGGCAACCTTCCCCTACACGGACATGCCAACGTGCCTCCTCTCAGACTGGCAGGGACTGCATCTAGGGGACAGCCCAGCCGAGCCTAGACCTTTAAAATCATAGAATCATAGAATATCAGGGTCACTTTTCCTGCTGGCAGTGATGCAGCTCAGCGAGCCAGCGTCAGACTCTAGTGTGAATCATAGAACAACAGGGTTGGAAGGGATCTCAGGAGGTCATCTAGTCCAACCCCCTGCTCAAAGCACGACCTAATCCCAACTAAATCATCACAGCCAGGGCTTTGTCAAGCTGGGCCTTAAAAACCTCTAAGGAAGGAGATTCCACCACCTCCCTAGGTAACCCATTCCAGTGCTTCACCACCCTCCCAGTGAAAAAGTTTTTCCTAATATCCAACCTAAACCTCCCCCACTGCAACTTGAGACCATTACTCCTTGTTCTGTCATCTGGTACCACTGAGAACAGTCTAGATCCATCCTCTTTGGAACCCCCTTTCAGGTAGTTGAAAGCAGCTATCAAATCCCCCCTCATTCTTCTCTTCTGCAGACTAAACAATCCCAGTTCCCTCAGCCTCTCCTCATAACTCATGTGCTCCAGCCCCCTAATCATTTTTGTTGCCCTCCGCTGGACTCTTTCCAATTTTTCCACATCCTTCTTGTAGTGTGGGGCCCAAAACTGGACACAGTACTCCAGGTGAGGCCTCACCAATGTCGAATAGAGGGGAACGATCACGTCCCTCGATCTGCTGGCAATGCCCCTACTTATACAGCCCAAAATGCCGTTAGCCTTCTTGGCAACAAGGGCACACTGTTGACTCATATCCAGCTTCTCGTCCACCGTAACCCCTAGGTCCTTTTCTGCAGAACTGCTGCCTAGCCACTCGGTCCCTAGTCTGTAACAGTGCATGGGATTCTTCCGTCCTAAGTGCAGGACTCTGCACTTGTCCTTGTTGAACCTCATCAGGTTTCTTTTGGCCCAATCCTCTAATTTGTCTAGGTCCCTCTGTATCCTATCCCTACCCTCCAGCGTATCTACCACTCCTCCCAGTTTAGTGTCATCTGCAAATTTGCTGAGAGTGCAGTCCACGCCATCCTCCAGATCATTAATGAAGATATTGAACAAAACCGGCCCCAGGACCGACCCTTGGGGCACTCCACTTGAAACCGGCTGCCAACTAGACATGGAGCCGTTGATCACTACCCGTTGAGCCCGACGATCTAGCCAGCTTTCTATCCACCTTATAGTCCATTCATCCAGCCCATACTTCTTTAACTTGCCGGCAAGAATACTGTGGGAGACCGTATCAAAAGCTTTGCTAAAGTCAAGGAATAACACATCCACTGCTTTCCCCTCATCCACAGACCCAGTTATCTCCTCATAGAAGGCAATTAGGTTAGTCAGGCATGACTTGCCCTTGGTGAATCCATGCTGACTGTTCCTGATCACTTTCCTCTCCTCTAAGTGCTTCAGAATTGATTCCTTGAGGACCTGCTCCATGATTTTTCCAGGGACTGAGGTGAGGCTGACTGGCCTGTAGTTCCCCGGATCCTCCTTCTTCCCTTTTTTAAAGATGGGCACTACATTAGCCTTTTTCCAGTCATCCGGGACCTCCCCCGATCGCCATGAGTTTTCAAAGATAATGGCCAATGGCTCTGCAATCACATCCGCCAACTCCTTTAGCACCCTCGGATGCAGCGCATCCGGCCCCATGGACTTGTGCTCGTCCAGTTTTTCTAAATAGTCCCGAACCACTTCTTTCTCCACAGAGGGCTGGTCACCTTCTCCCCATACTGTGCTGCCCAGTGCAGCAGTCTGGGAGCTGACCTTGTTCGTGAAGACAGAGGCAAAAAAAGCATTGAGTACATTAGCTTTTTCCACATCCTCGGTCACTAGGTTGCCTCCCTCATTCAGTAAGGGGCCCACACTTTCCTTGACTTTCTTCTTGTTGCTAACATACCTGAAGAAACCCTTCTTGTTACTCTTAACATCTCTTGCTAGCTGCAACTCCAGCTGTACCCATCATGCTGGAGGGGTGTGTGATGGGGGACCCAACAGCTCCTTTCCAACAAGCCAGCCTCCAGCCCCCTGGCTCCTGATGCTCCAGAACAGCAGGCTGGAGTCAAACCGGTGCCTGAGGAGTGGGACTGCACAGCTCCCTTGTCAAAAGAAGCCACTGCTACATGAGAGGCCCGAAGGCTAGGAGATCCCACCCTGTTCGCCCTGCCCGAGGCAGATCCCACAGCCAGTCAGCCCTTTGAGATCGAAGGGCCAGGGCCAGAGTCCATTGAAGTTCTATGGATTTCCACAGGTTCTGGGTCAGATCCAGTATTCCCTTTGGTTTTCAGCTTGCCTGCTTTCGTCCCTTTGCAACAATCCCTTGCATTTCTCTGAGCCCTCTGAAGTCTTACCAGCCCCAGCCTGGTGCCAAGACTCTCTGGCATGGCAATCCCTAGGGTAGTGCTCTGCTCTAACATCGGCTGGCCCTTGGTTGGTACGCTGCCGCTGCTCTGCACTGCCTGATAGTCACGACTTGTCCATGCTGATGTCACAGACACAGCCGGGGTGGGGGTGGGGGTGGGAGTGGAACTACATAAGGCATGCTCCTATGGAGCTAGTTACAGCAGCAAAGCAATTTCCACCCCCCCACAAGCCAGCCGCCAACAATCCTGTGCCTTGTCCTCGAAGCGTTATCGATCACAGCCTGGCGACACCGGAACACAGTGACACTGCAGCAGCGCAGCAAGAAGGCAGGGGAGTCCCCGGAGGAGGCTGCAGCCCCGTTAGTATATACGGCTGTTTGTTAATGCAACAGGAACAGATGAGAGCAGTTCAAGTGTTACTCAGAGCACACTTTAAGATTGGCTTGAGGCAAAGTCGAGCAACCAGTCGGGAAGGCAAAGAGGCTGGGGGGGCGGGGACCGCAGCACAACCTCACTCCTTACCCCTCCCATGAGGACTGTGGGCATGCATTGCAGGTATATTTGGGCCTCAGAAGGAAGAGGGAGGAAGAGGGAGGGAAGGAGGGGAATGGGGAACAGGGACACAGGCAAGGCTCTGCGGTGTCAGAGCTGGGAACGAACACTGGGAAACAGACTCTGCCGCGTGTAGAGCTCTGGATATGTTTGCTTGGAACTAACCCCAATAACCATTGCATTGTCCACACTTTGGACTTCTGCTTTCTGTCTGCGTGACAAGAACCAGGGGAGGGGGTGAAGGGAAAGCCCTCTAACATCCCGCTAAATATACATGGAGCGCGAGAGGGGGTAGAGGTCAAAGTGCACCTCACAAATCATGTTGCCAACAGTGCCAGGAAGGACGTGTCAACTTTGGAAGCTCTCTGGGATTGGGACTGCAACTGTCAAACTCCCTTCAGATCCAGGTCACCTAGCAGCCTTCTGATTGCACCAGGAGTGGTTCCTCTCGCAGCCAGCACCAAGCGGGAAAGTGGAGGGGACACGGCAGCCTTATAGGCAGTTCGCATTTTGTTTAGGCCACATTAAGCCTGAAGAGCGCCCCCTGCAGCTGCCCATGCGGCACTGGCCGGATGTGCCAGGGATGCCGGGAAGGGCTCATTCTTGGGAATTTTCAAGTTGTCAGATTGTTGGGAAAGCCTCAAGGGTACTGGGCTACTCAGGCCTGTAGCAAACAGGTGTTTCTAAGCAAGCAACAGATCCCAGGCGCCTTCTCCTTTGCCCTGCCAGGAGAACCCCTTGCCAACTGCCAGGTCACTTAGTCCCTTTCCCCACACCATGCCACCGTCTGGGACATGCTGAGGGCACCTGGCAGGAGCAGCCAGCCACCTGGCCCGTTCTGCAACAGCTTATTTCCAGGGGCAGGAAAAAAAGATTTCAGAGGGGAGGGGGCAGAATAAAGCAAAGCTGGTGAGACACAGAGCTAAAAAGAGCAGATGACACAGGTTCGAAGCCAGGGCATGACCCCAGCAGGTTTATTTTAGAGATTTACTCCACTAAGTCACATGGGACACATCCCCCTCCATCAACATGCTCCATACGCATGTTAAATAGAACCCACAGACTCCAACAGGTGGCTCGCCTGTATTTTACGTACAGTCACTCACACAGCCCTGCACTATTGCAGGACCCCTCGGCAAAGGGTTGGCCACCCAGCAGGCAGCAACTAAGACAACATACCAGGCAACCGAGTAACAGGAGAAGAAATACGTACCCAGACACTAGACAAGTAGAGGCTACTAGAGGCCAGAGAAGCATAGAGTTTTTACCCTGGACCCCCACGCACAAGAGGGCTTAGTGAACGACATGTGTGAGACAGCGCTGAGGGGCTGTGGGAGAGGGAATGAGACATGCCAGCCCCCACAAGGCATGCCTGTCTCAGAGCTCTCTGTCCACTAGCAGCTCCAGTCCCAGAAAGGGCAGGGTCGGGGGGCTGTACTGACCTAAGTCCCCAGCTGCTGGCACAGTCTTGGCATGCCCAGGCAATTCTTTAGATTTGTATGAAAACTAGGCTAATGTATGTCAGCATCCCATGCTTCCTTCAGCTATACTGACCCTTCCAGGGCCCGGAGGGTTATCTATGGCTAGGAACTTAGCCAGATGTAGTTTGCTAGCTGAAATACCCAGCACGGTGGCCACGTGGGAGAAGAGACTGACGTGGTATTTAATCATCGGTGTTTATGTAGGGCTTTCTATCTCAGGAGCTGGGACTTACCAGCCTCCTGCAAGAAGCAGCCCCGTTTTGCAGATGGGGAAACTGAGGCACAGGGCGGGGAACAGACCTGCCCAAGGTTAAGTGGCAGAGGTGGGACTAGAACTCAATCACCCAGCTCAGCCACAAGGCCATGCATGGCATGGGGCTGTAAGAACAGACGGATCAGACTGGGGGAGCCCAGCACTTCAGGTGGATTTCCTGGGTTATCCCAGCTCTGTTGATTTCACCCTGAAGCCAGTTCCCAGATACAGGCTATTTTCACACAGTGGAGCCAGCAAAGAGGAAGATCAAGAAACCCGACATGCCAACTGCTCGCTGGCTATTTTGGGATCCTGCTGTTCAGCTGGTGCTCAGGTTCTGACTGCTGTTGAGCTCAGCGAGGCCTGCTGGGACTTTCAGGCACTCGGGCGTTCTAGACAACCAGCCGTGAGCTGCCAGAGACATGTCAGCGCAAGCTGCTGCCTCCTCCAGCTCTGAACAGCTCCATCTGCCTTCGTCTCGCCCCACCCTCCAATTCCAGGCAGGCCAACCAGATCCCTGCACATGGGTGGGTCAATTCAAACAACTCACCTGGGGTAACCCAAGGTTCAGTACTTCAGCCTCCAGCTGCTTGCATGGAATCCCCCAGCAATTCCTCCCCAGCAGCAGGAGAGTCACCCCAAGGTAGCAAAAGCCCAGCTGGCCTCTGGGGCTATGTCCATGGAGTCCCAAGCAGCTAGACGGCTGCTGCATGCCCAGCCCCCTCACTGACAATAGTGCCTGACCCGTTCCATGTTGCTCTGGTGCAAACCAGGTTGGCACTTCCTCGGGTAATAAAATCCTTGGCACTGGCAGCGCCCCAGGACACCCCAGACCATTCTCCTTTCTCAGGCTCCCACAAGACCCTGCACCGTGGCCACTGGCCTGGGGGTGCTGGCTGGGGCAGGCTGTGAGGCGGCCCTAACAGAGGTGGGCAAGGGGCTGTTTGTTATGGAGGGAGGTCCCCAACCACGCCCACACTCAAGGCTTGCTTTCCAGTCCTCCCCACCCCAGAAAGCTGTCCCACGCAGCCCAGTTTTCAATGACCTGGCCCCACTTAGCCAAGACCCCTCCGCACGCCTGGGACCGGGATGTGCTGGTGCCATTAAGTGGTTTGACGTGCAAAGTTTGCCACCCCCAGACAGCGAGAAGCGGGATGAGGGACTGGGACACAGGCCTCTTGTGTAGGCGGCACAGGGCGCTCGGCTTGGACACACAACCGGCTGGCCTCCCGCTTTGTTTGAAGCAGGGTTCATTACCTGGCTCAGCCCCTGCTTTATAAAAATCAGTGAACACTTGGCTCAGGCACCGGCCCTGCACGCTGTTCTGGCGCTGGCCGAGCTCTGCTGGACACCGCAAGCTGGCTGGCTCCCTGCCCAGCTGCGAGCAGCTCGCATGCCCAGCTGTACCTCCATGCAGGAAGGAAGCGCTCTGCCCATGCATGCAGTCTCTGGGTACTGAAGGCAAGAGGCGATCTCAGAGAAGGGAGAGTCCTGCTGGCCTGGATGCATGGTGCTTTGCTGGGGTCGAGGTAGGTGGATGAAGCTCCTAGAATCCATGAAGATTTCCTCCCAAACACATCCTGCTTCTGCAGACACATTCCCCACCACCACCAGAGCAAACCCCAGCCCCTCTGGCTTGGCTGCCGGATCTCAAACTAGCCTGTGGGGAAAGCAATGGAAACGCTCCCCACGGTACTGGTGACCCAGCAGGGGGCG
Source organism: Platysternon megacephalum (assembly GCA_003942145.1). Taxonomy (NCBI): domain Eukaryota; kingdom Metazoa; phylum Chordata; order Testudines; family Platysternidae; genus Platysternon; species Platysternon megacephalum. Next base: position 743,747 of record QXTE01000383.1, on the reverse strand, counting down.
CTCTTCCCTCCCAGTCAGTGCTGAACCGTGTCCTGGGGGAGCTGAGACAGTGGCAGTGCTGTGCTCTGGGAGACAACCATAGGATGCCCTGGCTAGCGATCCCGGGGCATTAACCTTGGTGTCCAGGGGAAATCCCAACTCCAATCTACTAGCCTCAACACCCCCAGAGGCTACAGCTGAGTAGGTTACTTGTCATTTACTGCCCTGAACCTCCGCATGGCTGCTCATGCCAGGGCGAAGCAGTTCAAGACATGCTGAAGACTGGCAGCAGCAGCCAGCACCCAGAACTGAGGGGTCACAAACCCCTTTCTGTCCATCACTTCCCCCAGCGCAGAAACCAGGACAGCTCTTTGGAGGGCAGGGGACTGGGCGGGCAGAAGTTCTGCAGGTAGAGACCTGGCCTGGCTGGCAACTGCAGTGGGTCTATTCTAGCATTCCCAATATGGCCAGCTGCTCTGGCTAACCACACTCCAAACACACACAGACACCAGTGGTCATCCTCCGCCAGGCTGTCCTGACTGGAGAGCTGGCAGGTATCCGCCCTTATCCCGGTCTTAGACCAACTTGGGGCTTGCCTGCTCCCTCTCTGGGCAGCAGGAAAGGCGGTGCCCTGGGTGGGGGGGGATCTCCCAGTGTGGGGTGGAGCATTCGGGGGCTGGCTGATTACAGCAGACAGGCTTGGGGGTTGGCTTTGTGCAGCCAGACATGAAAGGCTGCTTGATAGCAAAGATTCCGCAGCCAACCCATCAGTTCAGCCTCCGGAGGTAGATCAGTGGAGCTCCACACAGTTTGATGGCTCTAGTGTCCTTTGCTAAAGGTTCTCCTGCTCCATCTCCTTACTCTGTTCTACACTGCAATGCTGCCTGCCTGCAGCCTTCCACCCCAGACACAGCCGCATTTCAGCAGTGCAGGTTGCAAATACCTTGGCTCTATATGTGTACGGACATACATTACAGCCATTCAAGGAACACATGGTGGGGAAGTTACGTCTGACAGAGGATGCTTCCACGCAAACAGCAGCTGGCAGAGGTGGGTTTTCCCCCCTCCACTGACATCAATTTGTAATAATTTTGCTAATCTCAGTCAATCAAAAAAGCTTCAAGGTTTGTTTGGCAGGGTGGCCGTGGAGGATACCAATCAGGGCAGAAATTCGAGGGCTCTGAACTTTTGGGGCTAGCAGCCCCTGGGACAGTTGAGAACAATTTACAATGTTCAATTACCATCAACGTGCTTAGATTACCCACATAAAGCAGAGATTAAGAGAGGGGAAGTGAACCTTAGCTACAGGGTATTAAACACCAAATCAGTTCAGAGCTGGCCCTGGAAAGTGGCCAGGCAAAGCATGCAATTTGAGGCTTTCCTGGCTTCCAATTTTGCAAGGAGAGAGAAAATCTCGTGAAAGTGAAACATCGAAAATTCCCCAGCCTGAGCTGGAGTCAGGGAGCCCAGGGCATGGAGCAGCCAGGCAGCCACCATATGACACAAGCAATGGACAAGCCTTCCAACAACTACAAGGAGCTCTGGACCCCAGCTGTCTCCACAAATACTTGGCATTGCAAGAGCAACTGGGCGTCTGCCCCAACCAGGAATGGAAGGGAGTTAATACAGGCCATTCTCCTCATTGTAATCTGGCTGAGGGCTGGAGACAATGAGCTTTAGAGCTGGAGGGAAGGGGAAAGGTTTGAGAATAAAGATAAGCTTCCCCTCCCTCTTGCAATACTGCTGAATGTGGAGGAGAGGAGAGGGTTAAACCGAGGCTATGAGACTGCGAGCTGTTAAAGCAGGATGTCTGTTCAGAACCCACAGAGGTCACAGCTTCCGCAAGGCCCGGGGTGGGTAGGCTGCAAACACTGTTCTGCTTGGGGGGCTCCCAAGCTGCCCAGCAGAGCACCCCCTCCACTGTCTCACAGCCCCTGCAGTAGGCTGGGGTGCTAGCAGGGTTGGATGTGCGGAAGCAGTTGGGTAACCACCAGCGCCCCTCTGCAGTGAGTCGAGGGCTTTGGCTGGAAGAACCGTTTCCTGAGGTCTGTGCGCTTGGACCAGTCAGCATGTGTGACCTGCACCTCTCACCACGGGGCTCTGCAAGGAAGGGTCCGAGAGCAGGGCCTTGGGTCACAGGGCAAAACCATCGATAAAGCTCTCTGGGGAATGAATGGTACAAGGTAGCAAGAGACCATTTAGCGAGACACCTCAGTCCCTTCCCCACCCCCCACATACCTCCTTTCCACACAGTACCAAGCCCTGGAATGCCACCCTGAATTCCTGCCTGCCCACTGCACACCCAGTCTCTGGCAGGCAGCAGGGGAGGGGGTGAGGAACATGCCGTATATGGCTTAGCACACGGCCCAGGGGATAGCAACCACAAGATCGAGGCTCTATTCCCACTCGGTCATTGCCCGTTGGGTGATCTCAGGAGAGTCACATCCCTCAGTGCCTCTGTTTCCCCATCTGTAAAACAGGGTTAGGAACCCTGACTTTTCTCCCTTGGGCACTGGGAGGAGAAACCCTGCAGTACCAGGAGGCAGTCCGCCATGGGAGCCAGAGAGATTTATACTCCGGCTCCCCAGGCAGAGGAGCTGGTCACAGAAGCACCAGGGGCCAAGGGCAGGTGGGTGCCCTGGTACCAGACTGCAAATGGCCAGTGAGAAGGGATCCTCTCACTGGAAGGGCACCAGAGCCAGAGGGGATGGGAAACGCTCCTGGCTCTCTGCTCACCATTCTACACCTGGGCGCACAGACACAGGCATGCAGGATACACGGCAACATGCAAAGCCACATGACGACATCCTGCCTGAGCCTCCCCACAGCTGAGAAAGGAAACCAGGGTCAGCCTGAGCTAGAGAGCAACATGACACACGCCACCCCTCACCCCCTCCCCCAGCCGAGCCAGGAACAGGAAAGCGGGCGGGTTCAGATTCATTTGCATGGTTGTTGGGGTGGGGGAGGCAGGGAAAACCAGTCCATTTGGGATCTGATCCTAGGTGGTTCTGAGCCTTGCAAACCCCCACAGTAGACATGGGTGCTCAGCAGCTCTCAGCTCAGGAGGGCACAGCCCTCAGCGAATGGTCCGTCTCCGGGGCCGGGTGATGCTCCATGCCAGGGGAGTCTGGGCACCCCCAACAGCAGGAACAGAACACTGCTGTTCTCAGGAGCGGGGGGAGGCAGAAGGGGCATTAAGATAGAAGTTGCATCTGGGGGGCGCCAGCTTTGCTAGATTCCAGGGACCCAGCCTGCACTCATTCTATCAGGCTCCTGCCCCCGGCCACAGAGCAAGGTGCAGCATGTTTTGTTACTCCAAGAGCAGCAACATGAACCCACCGTGTGCCGGCAGTGGCAGACATCTCCCCGAGCTTTGTGTGGGCCCGGTCATGGCCAAACGCCAGCTCTCTGCTTCCCAGCCCAGCCAGGGGTTAGGGATTCCAACCGGCTGAGCCAAACCCCAGGGCTGGCTACTGGAGCAGGAAACAGACTGGCACGCAGGGCTACTGCTGTGGGCAAACAGCAGAAGCTTCCTCAGGACTCAGCTCTCCAGCGGCCTATCTTGGATCACAGGCACGGCAAGCAGGCCAGGCCCAGCCTTCGCCAGCAGGACTGACTCTAGCTGGTGCCCGCCTAGAGCTCTTCCTGAAGCCAGAGGAGTTCAGATGCCTATATCCCCTTGAGCCCATTCCAACTGTATGGTGCTCAGGCAGCTCCCCTGCGCTCCCCCAAGGCAGCAAGCACGCTCCCGGAGAGCAGCTACCCGCCCTCTGGGCCTTGGTGGGTATTTTCCACACTCCTGGAGATCTCCAGTGAGTTTAAGCTGCCAGGCCGAGCTACGCTGTAGATTACACTGACAACTGCTTATGGAAAAATTCGCCTGCCTCGCACCCTCCTCCCCCAGGCTTTAAACAGGCTTCCCAGAGAGGAAGGATCCGCCCAGCCATATGGAACGAGACTCGCCCTCCTCACTCCAGCCCTGGAAACTCAGATACAGGGAACACAGCAGGCTCCCAGCTCCTCCCCACACCCCACCACGAGCACCAAGGCAGCTGGCTACGCCCCGGTCACTCAGCCCTGACACGTAAGCCCCAAAGTGGCCCCATTACCATCAGGCCCCCTGGGATACAGGAGAGGCAGCAGAGTGCCTTGCCATCTCTCCGCCCTCCACGCAAACCCCATCCCACCTGCAGCTGCTTTCTGACCCAGAGGAGGAAGTGAGGAGCGAGGCATCCAGGGGCCACCAGCCCCCCGCGGATTCTCTGCCGGCAGAACAGCAGGCACTGGGCTCAGCCCAGCAGCTCAGACAACATGGGAAGAAGCCTGACTGGGAAGCACTGGAAAGGAACGTCCCTGAGGGGCCAGGCCTCCCAAGGGCTGGGGCAGAGTCCAAACCCCAGGCACCCGCCTTGTGGTGCACAGGACAGGGAGTAGCATGACCTAGTGGCTAGAGCACTAGACTGGGACTCAGGAGAGTTGGGGTCTAGTCCTGGCTCTGCCACCGACCTGATGGGTGACGTTAGGCACGTCACCACCTCCAGGGGGTTGGGGAAAATAGTGAGATCCGGTGCTGTGGTCAGCCACATCCCCACCTCCCAGGTCCCCCCCACACCGAGAGAGGCACTGTGTGCCAAGCCTCATGCTTGCTCGTCCCACCTCACCCACCATCTCAGCTGACCCATGCGGCTGGCATGGCAATGGGAATGGAATGGACAAGGAGTTCCTGAGAGAACAGACTTCCCTCAGCACAGACCCAGGGATGAAGAGACATGAGGCCAAAGGTGCAGGGAAGAGACACCAGGCGCACTTCAGTGGGGCTTCAGCCACAGACCCCAAAGCACTTTCCTCAGCTCAACAAGCAGATCAGGAAACGGAGGCACAGGTTGGGGAAGCGACTTGCGTCAGTCATGACGTTAGCCACCAAAGGCAGTGGATACTAGCACGCCGAAAGCCCAGGTCTCCCAAACTCCAGGACAGCGCACGAGTCACTAGGTCACCTTAAGAGTGGGGAAAATACAGTCAGTCAACTTCACCAACATCGAGGCAGGAGCCCTGGCCCGGAAGCCATGTGCTGGGCAAGCCAAGCTAGTACAGAGGCTGTGAGGAGGCACGGTGCTAGTGCCAGTGCTGATTGTTCACTGGAGACGCTAGAGCAGCCTCTCCTCACACTGTCCCTCGAGCCTGCCTGGCCACGCGTCTGCATTTGAATCCATTGCATTTGATCGTTTCTCTTTACGAGCCTTCTCCTCCTCCTAGGTCATGGCAGCTCTCAAAGCTTCGTTCCCTGGTTATTGAGTCTCTTGGTAGACAGAGAAAGGAACAAGCCTGGTCCAAGGATGAAACGGCAGCTCACCAGAAGGGGAAATTCCCGCAGAGCTGATTTCCTTCCGCCCCTGCTCTACCTGCTGGGGGTATGTCAGTTACCTGGGGTGACAACGCAGCCTGCTTCTGGAATACAGCTACCCCCCCAGATCAACTCACTGAACCCAGTGACACCTTCCCCCTGGAGCTGCTTAGTGTTTAGCTACATCCAAGAGCCCTCTGCCCTACTTTGGTACTTGCAGGGAATCCTCCCAAAGTTTGGGGGAGATTCCTAGACAGCCCAGATCAGAGACTGAGTGAGGACGAGGAGGAACAAAGCATGCTCACCCCTTTCACCAGGTGCGGTGACAAAACGGGACATTCCCCAGCTGGCTGTCCTGTAACCCAAGGGACTGTCTCCCCAAGACACACACAGCTGAGTTGTGCTGGAAATAGCCAGCTTCAGATAGATTCATTCCAGTTTCCCTTTGCGCTGCTCGCTTAGCATTTCCAGCCGCCCACCGGACTCCTCGTCACACACCTGGAGGAGGTGGGAAGTTGCTGCAGCAGAGGAGAGCGCAGGATGCTGGGTGGAGATGAAGAGCAGATTAGAGCATGCCCAGCTAAGACAGAGGCAGGAGACTGAAGAGATGGGGCTAGCACGACACACCTGTTCCCCAATTATGGGCTGAGATGATAGGCTTCACCGGACGTTTCGCCCACCCACCAAGTACCTCTCTCGGGACTGGAGGAGGAGCCCAGTTCTAGCCCAAGGTCTGGACACCGAAGGAGAGAGTCTAGCTCAGACTTCTACAGCGCAGAACGCTGCCTGTCAAATTTGCTTGGTCTGTGATAGGCTGGCCAAAAGAGTCCCACTGTGACCCACCACATCCCATGATCCTTTGGGGGCACTTGGGCTATGGGATGACTTTGGGCCATCTGGTGGGAGGCAGATCGTTAGTGGGGTGCAGCTGCTGCTGTGTGGGTGCCCCTCCCCGCTCAGACAGCCCAGTACTCATCTCCAGAGCAGCACTGACCCAGCAGCTCACCCTCCATCCAGAGCAGAGCCCCACTGCTCTTGGACCAGGGCAGACAGCCAGGCTCACTGCTTCACCCAGCACATAGCGTGCACAGCGCACAGTAAAACTGAGCCAGTTGCACTGGCTGAAGACCATACACTCCTTCCCAACCCAAATGACACAGCCAACAAGCCAGGAGCCCCACGGCCACTACCCAGCCGAGGGGGCTGCCAGAGGGAGGGAGGTGCCCGAACGCCAGCCTGCCTGCACAACTAGCTTAGCCCTGCACGTGTGGGGGGCCTTCCTAGACCACACACAGAGCTCAGGGAAGGCAGGCGTGCAGCGCGCCCTGCACCCAGCAGAGCACCCGCCTCGAAGGCTGCTGCTGGGACACGCTCAGCACGGACCATTTCCCTTCCAAGTCGCAGCACATGCCCAGCTGAGGTCTCGCCCTGTGTAAAGCCTGTCTGGCTACGCTTTTGCTGTGCGGAAAGCATCATCCATGGGAGGTACTTATCTGGTCCCCCTCACCACACTATCTGAGCGCCTCTCAACCTCTATCCTCGCCACACCCCTGGGAGGCACGGCACTGCTGTCAGCTCCATCTGACAGGGTGGGAAAACCAAGGCACAGAGAGGCTAAGTGACTTGCCCAAGTTCACCCAGGCAATCTGTGGCCCAGCAGGGAAATGAACGCAGGTCTCCCAAGTCCCACGCTGGTATCCTAACCACTGGACCATCCTTTGTCGCTTCCCCCCATATAGTTGCACCAGTTTTGTTCCAACTTTTCAAAACAGGTCACCTTTGGGCAGAGACCAAGGCAGGATGTTGTCCTGTCTGAAAGGGAGCAGATGTGAGCAATTGGAGATAGGGACTTAGAATGGAAACGCTCATGTAACCTCAACTGTCACTACCAGTTTCCTCTAGAGACACGCCAGGAAGAGCCAGCCGGTTCTAAGAACTGCCTGCCATTCTCCCCCTGGCTGCTGCTCCCCTCTCCTGCCAGGGGCCCCAGCAGCACAGCACCTGGAGAGGGACACTACTACACTGCCTGAGGGATCTGGAGCTAGGAGCTTTAAGTGAGGAAAGGTGCCACCTGACAGACCAGGAGATAGAGGCGCTCTTTATTCAGAGCAGGCACTGAGGGGCAATAGCATGCACACTGCCATCCCCCCACAAGGAGCATGCTGCGCCCCCATCCCAACGGGACCAGCTCTGGGGAGTTCGGTTTCCATGGCACATTCAATCCTCAGACCTCTGCTCAGCCCGTCACCAGTTGCTGCCAGATGAACACTGGACCAGTTGCTGCCAGATGAACACTGTGTGCACCTGTTGCACTCCCAACTGGCCAGGAAAGCCACCCTCCTTTCCCACTGGCCACCACCTATTGCTGGAGGGTAACTGGGTTCACAGCCAGACTGGTGAGCCAGGGGTCACAGGCTCCATCACCCTGAGCCACCTGCTGCCCAGTCTCCTCCAGCTCAAACTTGGCAGCTGCAAGGACATGGCTTAGAACACCCCCGGGGCAAACAGCTCCAGCCCCTGCCCTCAGGGAGGGGCCGCTGCTCTTCGCTGTCCCCCCATGGGCTGATGGAGGAGGCACGTCCAGCCCCCCAGCCTCACTTCCGGCTGCTCTAGCCCCCAGCCTGATTGTGTTGTTCACCAGGGCTGCCCCGCCCTTGGAGCTCAGCACACTACTGACTCTTCCTTGCACCAACTGCCCAACAGGGATTAGCTGGGGCCTCCCTACACCTTCCACCTTACAGGTGACCTTCAGCATGCTGGAGACCGCTGCCAGCCTCCTTTTCCCCACAGCCAGCGGCACAAGACAAGCAGGACCCTCTGTTCACCGGGAGTGGGTCACGCAGACCTGGGATCCCCTCCACCTCACTGTGTCTCCTGCTAGGGCCGGACCATGCCTCCGGCCAGCGTGCACTGCTTGCTCTCCCCCAGGCACCCACGACAGGAGGCTTTGCTTCCACACCCAGAAGAGAAGCAGCAGCAGAGGTGTCTAATGAGCCTCACAGCTGGATGGCTCCCAATTTCCACTGGCAGCTCCCGCAGATCTCGCTTTTCTACTTATAGAGCAGCTCAATAATCGGCCACCCACAAGCCTCCTGCTAGGCCTCAAACGTTACCTTGCATGCCCCTCCTTGATTTTATCACAGGACCTACCCCAGCCCCAGTCCCAGGGCTGCCTTCACCCAGAGGTGGACAATAGCGCACAGGGGAAACTGGCAGCAGCTCACTGCCCCAGGATGGGTGGAGGAGACTGGCCTGTGCACATGTTTAGCCTTTGCAGGAAGGGGGTGTGACGAAGTGGGACTGTTCTTAATGTTTCCTCTGAATACTGTGTGAGTGCCTCAGTTTCTGATTGACACTCTGTCGCCTGGCAACTAATGGCCAGGCCCTCCCCCCCTGCAAGGGGATGCTAAAGGTGTGGGAGAACAAAGAGGTCAGGTGACCTCCTGGCCTGGGAAAGGAACCCAGCAGAGAAGGAGGGGCTGGAGGGGGTTTCAGTTTGGAGCTGGCTGGGGACTAGGAGTGAGGGCAGACGGGGGTGTCTGCCTCGCTGGGCCCCAGAATGGACCCGTCGGAGGGCTCCCGTTCACTGGACCGACAAGCTCTGTTTTAGACCGTGTTCCTGTCATCTAATAAACCTGTTTTGCTGGCTGAGAGTCACGTTTGACTGCGAAGTGGGGGTGCAGGCAGGACCTCTGGCTTCCCCAGGACCCCGCCTGGGCGGACTCTCTGTGGGAAGCGCACGGAGGGGCATATGCTGAATGCTCCCAGGAGAGACCCAGGAGGTGAAGCCGTGTGAGCTTCTTGCCCAGAAGACAGTCTGCTCCATGGGAGAGGAGGCTCCCCAAAGTCCTGACTGGCTTTGTGGGGAACAGTTCCAGAGCATCGCCCAGGGACTCCGTGACAGGGGGCCAGAGGGAACCCACAGGGATGTCAGGCAGCTGGGTCTCTGTGTTCAGAGAGCAGGCTTTCCACCCCTCCCCTGGGCATTGGTAGCATCTCCCCCCTGCTCAAGGGCTGCAGTCATCCTGCAGAGCACAGGCACTAGACAGACCACGCCAGCTACAGAGTAACTGGACCCACAGCAGGTGGGGGTTAAACCCCTTCCCTACAGGGGCCCTCAGCCCTGCTGACTGGTTACCTACTTCTCTAGCTACCACCTGGCAAATCAAATCACTTCCTGCTCCACTTCAACCCCCCTCATGTCTGCCTCCCCTGGAAGAGTTTCCTCCTTTCCCATGCCCCTCCCACACCAAGGTCCTAAGATGGGAGCCAGCTACTGGCCTCCCCACCTATCTCACCCCATCAGGCCTCTAGCTCCCCTATGGCCTCACACACTCCATTCATCACTGCCCAGAAAAGCCCAGGGCGTCTGCTCTTCACCTCCAAGTCTCCTACTCTGCATCCTTCTTGCACATCTTAACCCTTCCACGTGCTGCAGCATCCAGAATGCTTTGGGAATTGCAATGGCTTTGGGGAGCAGGCTGCTGCCACAGCAGGGCTCCAGCAAGCCATGGATCAGAAAAGAAGTGTCACCTGATGGTTTGAGCACAGGCCTGGGAGTCAGGAGTCCTGGCTTCCAATCCTGGCTCTGCCACCAGTCTGCGGTGTTAGCTCAGGCAAGTCTCTTCGCTTCTCGGTGCTCCAGGTGTAAGAGGGGGTTGACAACACTGACTGCTCCCTGTAGGTGCTTCAAGCTCCCTTGCGGAAAGGCACTGTAGACATGCAGAGCGCAGCCAGAGCAGGGAGAGAGAATGAAGCAGAAGGATGACCGATAACCAGGGATGCAGCAGGGAAGCTAACAGAAGCAAAGGCTTCTGTACCAGCTGGCATATGGATGGCCCGGACTGTCTCCCTCCTACCCCCCACCTCCATACCCATTAACCCTTTCCAAGCAGCCAAAGCCAGTTCTGTTAGACCAGGGATATTTACACTGCTTCCATTAGCAGAGACACCAAGCCCCTAAGACAGAGCAATTACCCATGTGATAAAAGTTAACCACCCCTGTCACGGAGTCCCCAGGCGATGCTCTGGAACTGCTCCCCACAAAGCCAGTCAGGACTTTGGGGAGCCTCCTCTCCCTCGGAGCAGACTGTCTTCAGGGCAAGAAGCTCACACGGCTTCACCTCCTGGGTCTCTCCTTGGAGCATTCAGCATATGCCCCTCCGTGCGCTTCCCACAGCGAGTCCGCCCAGGCGGGGTCCTGGGGAAGCCAGAGGTCCTGCACGCACCCCCCACTTCGCAGTCAGACGTGACTCTCAGCCAGCCAGTAAAACAGAGGTTTATTAGATGACAGGAACACGGTCTAAAACAGGTCTTGCAGGTACAGACAACAGGACCCCCTCAGTTAGGTCCATCTTGGGGCCCTAGGGGGGCCAGAGCCCCGTCTGGGCACCCCTCCGTTTCCCCAGCCAGCTTCAAACTGGAAACCCCCTCCAGCCCCTCCTCCTCTGGGCTTTGTCTCTTTCCCGGGCTAGGAGGTCACCTGATCTCTTTGTCTCCAACACCTTCAGTTGGCACCTTTGCAGAGGAGGGGCCCAGGCCATCAGTTGCCAGGAGACAAAGTGTCAGGCATTTATGTACACTGGCCCTTCCCTCTGCAACAACCATACACCCTTATCCCACCACCTAGATACTTAAGAACTGCATAGGGGAAACTGAGACACCCACACAGTATTCAGAGGAAACATTAAGAACATTCCCACTTCGTCACAACCCCTGCCATCCACATCCCTCAAACAGCAGGGCCTGGATTGAGAGCCATTACAGAAGAACAGGCCCAGAATCCCACAGCCCCCGCTCAACGCTCACACCACTACAAGCCAGCTCAGCCACCTCACTACCCCCATGGAGAAACTCAACAAGCCTAAGCTTGGGCTCCCAACCAGGTCGGGCTCCAGGGCATTCTGCACCACACTCCCACACCGGAGCCTGCAGACTGGGTTGTTTGTTTGTGTTTCGGGGGGAGGGGGGAGAGGGTCCCTGCTTTGTCCCACTCACAGCACCGTCCCACTCACTTGCTCTGCCCAGTCTGACTCATGGTAGGCGGTGTCCAGGCAACAGCTCTGATCTGCAGCCAGGACAGAGGGAGCAGGTGTGACCCAGCCCTCTGCATCATACTATCCATTGATAGGGGACAGTGAGAGTCTGTTAGTGCTGGTGAAAGTCGCTGGCTTGACTGCCCTGGAGACTGATGCCCTCTGTCCACAGAACAGGTGCAGCAGAGACGCAGCAGGGTAAGCGTCCCCCACCTGCCCCGTTCCCCAGCCCTGACCGGGCAGGGAGCATTTCTAGAGATGGGAAACAGCTGAGCCTCACTCACCCAGGTGCCTGCAGATCCAGCACCCACTCCAATGGCAGTGGCCAGCTTGGGAACTAGACCCAGCTCCCCTTCCATACAGGAACAGCTTCTGAGCACTACTGACAGCCACAGGAGGGGTTCACCACACAACGCTGGGCCCTCGAGAATCCCCCCCCCCCACATACACGTAGGGATAAGATGCTAGTCACAACTGGTTTTATGAGCAGCCTCAGCAAGCAGGGGAAATAAGCCTCTGGCCCCACCCAACACCAGAACTGCCTGGAAAAGGTGCAGGGAAACCTCCCCCACCCCACCCCCGACCTGCTAGCACCTGCTAGCCTCAGACGTTCAGGGCATGGTGGTGGTAGGTGAGCGGTACCTAGAGGCCCATTCCAAACCAGGGCACCATACAGATTTTGCAGGGACATTGCCGGAGTTACTCCCCCTCCTACTGCTGCTGCTCACACCCCCAAGGATTCCAAGCAGCCCCAGCATGGGGTGCAAGCCAAGACAGAGATGCAAATGGTAAGCAACTGGAACAAAAGGCCAAGAACTGTCATGGTGCCCGGCAGCACCTACACTACGCCCCACACACCTTCACCTCGTCCATGCTTACCTGTGTTTTACCCAACTGCCATCTCATTACTTAGGCTGGAGAGCCAAGCTGATCAGTGGGCTGGGAGGGACAGGGGGGCTATACAGCTATGCTGCAGGCAGGGATCTCGACTGGCTCATGCAGCCTGTCTGTATTGCTCCCTCCAGCAAACATTGCCTGCCCTGGGCCCCGTCTGGCACAGCATTGCTAGCTACTGAAAAAAGCACCAAACCTCTGCCGGAGGTGATCGAGGGTGAGGACAGTGGGTGTGACTTGCCCCTCCGCTAACCACCTCCAATAGAAGTCAGGCTTCAAAGGCCAAATCCCTCCCAGACTGGAACTGTCAAACTACAGAGAGATCACTTAGAGCCCAGATTCAACTCCCCAGTTCCTCTAATAGGTTTCCCACAGCACCCTCTATTCTGACCTCCCCACCCAGCTAATAATCAGAACGAGGTTCTCGTGCAGTTGCAGAGAGCTCTCCTCGTGGTTAAGCAGAATTTGAGGAGGAGGCCTCTTGTGGAAGAGGCGTTGAAAATCCAAGGGCTTGCTGCTCTTGGAAAGGTTTGACTCTGCTGTGATGTCATCTCCCCAGTGGCCTGGTCTAGAAACGCCGAGCACGCTGTGCTCAGCCCTCCACTCGGAGGGCTCATGCCCTCAGAGTATTTTTAGGAAGGTTGGAGGATTAATTTGAGAGAGCTTTAACCTTCCAGGTGCCAGGGCAGAGTTAGCCTGGGGCTGGCTAGTCTAGGGTGAGGTGCAAGCATCCACACTTGAACCATATATGGGTATGTGACATGGTGATGATGGTTCAAGCCAGCCACTAGCTGCGCAGCTCTTAGTCCCCAGCATCTTCCCATCCCTAGAGCTCCCACCAGGAGGGCTGGAGAGCGGGAGCTGGAATGGGACAACCTTGGCCAGAATCACCACCACTCCGTTAAGACAAGCATCACACAACCTGGAGTGACTCTTGGATCCCGATCTCACGGCCCCTTGTGTTTTCATGACTAAGTGCTGTGAAAGCAGCACCACCATTGCTCTGGTGTCAGGAACAGGGAGCCTAGCAACACGACTCACTGGAACAGACTTCTCCTGTCTCCTCCACAATCCACTCCCCTCTGCAGTGGCTCAAGGAGGGTCACCCACACCAGTGACAATGCAGTTCTGCCTGGCCATTGGGCTCTCGTCCCTTGGGGAGGAGCAAGGCATACATCCTACCCTCTCTGCATGGTAAGTTCTAGCACATGGCCATGACTCCAGATTTCTGTCTCTGCAATACACCAATGAGCTCTTTTAAACAATGCAAGACTGAAGACAGACTCAAGGACCAGTTTAAATGAGTAGTTATGTTACCTGCAGGAGAACACTAGCTGTGGGTAATCCGGGCTGCTAGTTTAACCCATTTAGGGACAACATAACAGGAAAGCAAGGACCACAGGCTTCGCAAAGGGATTTCTTAACCGTATTGACTTCATTCTTAAATATCTGGAACTCCTGAGTGCTTTTGTCACCCCCAAGTCTGATCTCACCCTTCTATGAGTCCAAGGGGTGTCAGCACTTCAGGCTGGGCAGAGTCCCTCCTACCCAGCCTCCTTATGTGTGGTGATGGTTGCTGGCTGCCTGCACCCTGCTCTTAAATAGTATCTCTTCTTGCCACATGCTTCATTGGGATGCTCCAACAGCCCCTCCCCCAAACCCCAGTCATGGGTGCCCCACCGGTCCATAGAGGTGGGCCAGCCAATGAGACACAATCCAACTTGCTGGCTCTGGATAGCGTCGTGATGGCTCTTCACACTGGTCCTTGAAGGAAGTGCCAGACCCCTTCCCCAGGCAGGGCTGCTGTCTGGAGTGCCATTCAATAGGCTTTGACTATAACAAGTTCTGACATGCATTCACCACAGTGCAAAAGGGACTTCGGCATCTGACACCCCCACTCTGTGCCATAAGGTTCTGCAAATACTGCTGGTGCAGTTATTTACTTCATGGTACCCGGCCCAAGAGCTCGCCTCCTAATTCGGACCTCGTTAATACAGTTCCAGTGCAGCCAATGTAAGCGTAGGGACTTTTTTTTTGGGGGGGGGGGGGTGGTTAAAACACCCACAAACCACAGCCAAAAAAGTTGCTTGCAATCTCAACTCCCTCCACCAGCTGCAGTGCAGACACAGCGGCCCAAATGGTTCAGAAACCTGGCCAGGACTCAGCTGAGCAATTGCCACAACCCACCACCTCATTTATACTCTCGAAGCCCACCTTCCCCAGCAGCTCTGAGTTACTCTTAGTGACATTTCCAGCCTTATAAAATCCGACAAAACCAAGCCTGCACAACAAAGACATGCAAAATCTCATCTGCTCCTATGGAGAGAAAGGCCCAGAAAAGAACAAACAGGAGAAACCTGACAGCCTGTCACCTACATGACACCGATTCTGTAGTGGAAAGAGACACCAGACAGCAGTGACAACAGGATCAGAGCCAAAGACAGAAGGCTGACATGTTTGCCACAAGTGCTTAGAAGCCCCTGTTGTGTCTGTATATGTAACCGGGGGAGGCCATATGAACAGAGCACCATTTCACACCCTCCCTGCTGAGCAGAGAGATGCTCTTTCAATGGCTTCTTCCTCTCAACTGTGGAGGATGGAGCTTATTATATTCCACTGCCCATCACACCAGAGATGTTACTGCTCTACTAGTGCCTCATGCTGCAAGCAAGGCAGGGAAAAGGACACACAATATGAGGCATCATGTACCTTGGTGAAATGACTCAGAAGAAAAAAGTTAGCAGGAGTCAGCAAGGTCTTCTCCTCAAGACAGAACATGTACTTTAAGAACGCAGAGAGAGTTAGAGTTACAGGACAGGGGACTCTATCCTGGGAAGAAGCTACTCTGATCTGGGGGCTGTGGTGGATAATCAGCTGAACATGAGCTCCCAGTGCGACACTGTGGCCAAAAGGGCTAATGCGAAGTTGGGATGGGAATCTCGAGTAGGAACAGAGAGGCTATTTCACCTCTGTATTTGGTGCGGGTGAGACCGCTGCTGAAAACTTGTGTCCAGTTCTGGTGCCCACAGTTCAAGAAGGATGTTGATAAACTGGAGAGGGGCCAGAGAAGAGCCACGAGAATGATTAAAAGTTTTGAAAACCTGCCGTATAGCGAGAGACTCCAGGAGCTCCATCGATTTAGCTGAATGAAGAAGTTTAAGGGGTGACTTGATCAATAAATACCTACATGGGAAACAAATATATAACAGGCTGATCAATCTAGCAGACAGAGGTCTAACATGATCCAATGGCTGGAAGTTGCAGTTAGACAAATTCAGACTGGACATAAAGGTGGGTATTTGCCCATAGGAACAATGTACCAAGGGTCATTGGTGGATTCTCCATCACAGATGGTTTTTAAATCAAGGCTGGATGTTTTTCTAAAACATCTGCCGTAAGCATTATGGTGGGCCAGGTCTCTGGCCTGTGCTATACACGAGGTCAAACTAGATGATCACAATGGTCCCTTCTGGCCTGGGAATCTCTGAATTAATGGCAGCAGAAAGCAGGGGACACAATCCTCAGGCATTTCATTTTCAAGCCTCTAAAGAGGCCATTTCATTCAGTGCCTTCCACAGCAACGTGGGTCCAGAGGAACAAGCTCATGCTGAGAAAGGAGAGAGGCAAGGATAGAAATATACAAGCTGCCATAACTGTAATAGGCTCGAATTTAGAGCTGACTAATGGCAGCAGCAGCAAACCTCAATCCAGAGTGGAACTGGGCACTTCATTCTAATCTAACAGCAGAGCAACAGTGCAAAACAAAGAGGGATACATTGCGGTAATAAAAGAGAATGAAGGTTGGAGAGATTGCCAGGCACTAGTAGAAATACCACCAGACCTAAGGTCAGGGATGATAGGCCTGGCCTGACCACCCTTTCAGGCAGACCTCCTGCAGGAATGGATCTCCTCAGCCCTATAAACAGAAGCAACAAGTCACTTCAGAAGGCATTTCAGGGGAGCCCAAGTAGAAATGCTGACTGCCAACTGTGCTGTAAGCACTAAATGCCCCAACTGGCACATGCATGTCTGAAGGACACTGTGCTGCTGTTCTCAGAGCACGTTGTCACTGCTCTTATCCAGGTGTTGCCACAAGCCTCCCTGCTGTCCACACCCAAAACCCTCTCTCCTGAGTTAAGGGACGCTTTCAACCCAGGCTGGAACCTGTCCACTTTGCAGCAAGGATGCAAGCTAAATCACTCGAGTGCAGATAGTTCTCCCATGTCTTCCCACCATTCTCCCCCTCCCTCCACCGTGTGCCCACAAGAGTAGAGGAGTTTTCCCAGCAAATTGTGGGAGAGAATCCAAACGGCCCAGCTGAGTGCAGCACAGAGACCGATGGGACGTGGCCCCCGCAGCTCTAGTGAACTACATGTGGGAGCGTGGCACCAGAGAGGATGCGGCAATTTGGACAGGGCTTTGCAGTGTGGCTGCTTATTCTCCTGGAGCTAACTCTGCAGTGAAGACATCCCTGCAAGGTGAGCTAAGCACAACAGCTGGGGAGATCTCCACATTCTGTCCTCCAGAGAAACTGACTTGTTAGGGGAGCCAATGGCAGCCAGATACAGCAGTGGGCAAGGCCAACCCAGGAGATGCAGCAGACGGTTCTAAGAGCAGTTGAAGATGGATCTAGTATTAGCCAGAGGTGCTTCACACCGGCTGTGAACCATTTGCTAGTAAAGCGTATGCCCTGATGGGCTAAGTGTAACCAGATGCCGTATATTAACAATTCCCCCCTTTCTGATACCATGCTAGGTTACTCCTAAGATGCCAAGCCAGCTCCTTCCCCTCCCCCCAAACTAGACCGGTGCTAAACACACCAGTTACAAGCAGGGCCGGTGCAAGGAAGTTTCGCCCTCCACCCCCCCACGACAGCTAACTATGCCCACCCCCCCACCAGAGGAGCCCCCAACGCAGCAGCTAACCCCGCCCGCCGCCACCACCACCACCACCCCCGCCCACGGAGGCCCCCCCGCAGCAGCTATCCCCGCTCTGCAGCTAACCCTGCCCGGGGAGCCCCCCCCCCCACGGCAGCTGAGCCCGCCCCAGCTCACCTCCGCTCCGCCTCCTCCGCTCTAATTCTCCTCCCCTCTCAGGCTTGCGGCGCCGACTGGAGGAGAATTAGAGCGGGGGCTGTGTGCTCAGCAGAGGAGGCAGAGTGGAGATGATCTGGGGAGGGGAGCTGTTACCTGTGCGCCCCCGCCCCATTACTGCAGGCAGCCCTCTCCGCGCCCCCCCGCCCCAGCTCACCTCCACTCCACCTCCTCGCCTGAGCGGACTTTTAGGCGCCCTCAACCACTAGGCGCCCTAGGCAGCTGCCTAGTTCGCCTAGTGGTTGCACCGGCCCTGCCCTTGTCCACATGTTTGTTGACCCCTTCAAAGAACTCTAATAGATTAGTAAGACACAATTTCCCTTTATAGAAACCATGTTGACTTTTGCCCAACAGTTTATGTTCTTCTATGTGTCTGACAATTTTATTCTTTACTATTGTTTCAACTAATTTGTCCAGTACTGACGTTAGACTTACCAGTCTGTAATTGCCGGGATCACCTCTAGAGCCCTTTTAAAATATTGGTGTTACATTAGCTATCTTCCAGTCATTGGGTACAGAAGCCAATTTAAAGGACAGTTACAAACCATAGTTAATAGCTCTGCAACTTCACATCTGAGTTCTTTCAGAACTGTTGGGTGAATGCCATCTGGTCCCGGTGACTTGTTAATGTTAAGTTTATCAATTAATTCCAAAACCTCCTCTAGTGACACTTCAATCTGTGACAGTTCCTCAGATTTGTCACCTACAAAAGCCGGCTCAGGTTTGGGAATCTCCCTAACATCCTCAGCCGTGAAGACTGAAGCAAAAGAATACATTTAGTTTCTCCGCAATGACTTTATCGTCTTTAAGCGCTCCTTTTGCATCTCCATCATCAAGGGGCCTCATTGGTTGTTTAGCAGGCTTCCTGCTTCTGATGTACTTAAAAAACATTTTGTTATTACCTTTGGAGTTTTTGGCTAGCTGTTCTTCAAACTCCTCTTTGGCTTTTCTTATTACATTTTACATGTAATTTGGCAGTGTTTATGCTCCTTTCTATTTACCTCACTAGGATTTGACTTCCACTTTGTAAAAGATGCTTTTTTATCTCTCACTGCTTCTTTTACATGGTTGTTAAGCCACAGTGGCTCTTTTTTAGTTCTTTTACTGTGTTTCTTAATTTGGGGTATACATTTAAGTTGGGCCTCTATTATGGGGTCTTTGAAAAGCATTCATGCAGCTTGCAGGGATTTCACTCTAGTCACTGTACCTTTTCATTTCTGTTTAACTAACCCCCTCATTTTTGCATAGTTCCCCTTTCTGAAATTAAATGCCACAGTGTTGGGATGTTGAGATGTTCTTCCCACCACAGGGATGTTAAATGTTGTTATATTATGGTCACTATTTCCAAGCAGTCCTGTTATAGTTACCTCTTGGACCAGCTCCTGCGCTCCACTCAGGACTAAATCGAGAGTTGCGTCTCCCCTTGTGGGTTCCCGTACCAGCTGCTCCAAGAAGCAGTCATTTCAAGTATCGAGAAATTTTGTCTCTGCATTTCGTCCTGAGGTGACATGTTCCCAGTCAATATGGGGATAATTGAAATCCCCCACTATTATTGAGTTCTTAATTTTGATAACCTCTCTAATTTCCCTTAGCATTTCATCATCACTATCACTGTCCTGGTCAGGTGGTCGGTAATAGATCCCTAATGTTCTATTCTTATTAGAACATGGAATTTCTATCCATAGAGATTCTATGGAACATGTGGATTCACTTAAGATTTTTACTTCATTTGATTCTACATTTTCTTTCACATATAGTGCCCCTCTCCCCCCACACGACCTGTTCTGTCCTTCCGATATATTTTGTACCCCGGAATGATTGTGTCCCATTGACTGTCCTCAGTCCACCAGGTTTCTGTGATGCCTATTATATCACGATCGCCCTTTATCACGAGGCACTCTAGTTCACCCATCTTACTACTTAGATTTCTAGCATTTGTATACAAGCACTTTAAAAACTTGTCACTGTTTATTTGGCCGCCCTTTTCTGATGTGTCCGATTCTTTGTGTGAATGTTTCTCATAGGGATAACTCAGTGGTTTGAGCATTGGCCTGCTAAACCCAGCGTTGTGAGTTCAATCCTTGAGGGGGCCACTTAGGGATCTGGGGCAAAATCACTACTTGGTCCTGCTAGTGAAGGCAGGGGGCTGGACTTGATGACCCTTCGGGGTCCCTTCCAGTTCTAGGAGATTATATATATATATGGAGATATACCTAACAAAAATAAAAAAATTCTTGTCTGATCTGGCCCTTACATTATCCTCTTCCATCCTCTGCTCCTGACTATAACTTAGAGAATCTCTATCAATAGACTCTCCTCTAAGAGAAGTCTCTGTCCGATCCACATGCTCCTCTGCAGCAGTCGACTTTCCCCCATCTCCTAGTTTAAAAACTGCTCTGCAACCTTTTTAATGTTAAGTGCCAGCAGTCTGGTTCCACTTTGGTTTAGGTGGAGCCCATCTCTCCTGTATAGGCTCCCCCCATCCCAACAGTTTCCCCACTTCCTAATGAATCTAAACCCCTCCTCTCTACACCATCGTCTCATCCACGCATTGAGACTCTGAAGCTCTGCCTGCCTACCTGGCCCTGCGCGTGGAACTGGGAGCATTTCTGAGAATGCCACCATAGAGGAACTGGTTTAGTCTGAACGGGATTTTCTGACAAACGGTTTCAATGAAATTTCCCCACCATCTCGATTCCTGGGCTCTATCCCTGCCTCTGGGGGTTTGTTGTCCATTAGAACAGGAGTCAGGACTGGTGGCTTCTCTTTCTGGCTCTGCCACCGCCTTGCTGTGTAGGCCCTTGGGTAGGTCACTTCCCTTCTCTGTACCTCAGGCTCCTCCCCATCTGTCCAATGGGAACAGGGACAGGTCTCGAATTCTGGGCAGTTGTGAGTTGTTAAAGCCCTCTGTGAAGGAGAAAGGGGAGTTTCACGGTGTTTTAGCACCAAGGAATTCTAAAGTTTGCTAAAATGTCTAGTCTGTGGAAACAAGAAATGGTCAGGGCCAAACTTCTTAACCACTGCCTTTTTTAAAGCCCATTCAGGGATGTGAGTCCCTGTCTTTTAGGTACCTGGGGTTCTTTGCCAGCAGGAGAGAAGAGGTCCCTGCCTCCATTTTTGTGGCTTTAACACACCAGGTGTTGTGCCCCAGTTCTCGTCTGAGATCTCTGAAAAAGAACATCTTCCCATCCACCTTGCGCCATCCCCCCACCCAGCTAACCCCGCCCCCTGCCCCCCCACCAGAGGAGCCCCCCTCGTGGCAGCTAACCCTCCCCCCCCCCACAGCAGCTACCCCGCCCCCCTGCAGCTAACCCTGCCCGGGGAGCCCCCCTCCATGGCAGCTAACCCCACCCGGGGAGCCCCCCGCGGTAGCTGAGCCCGTCCCAGCTCACCTCCGCTCCGCCTCCTCCGCTGAGCATGCCGGCGCCGCTCTAATTCTCCTCCCCTCCCAGGCTTGCGGCACCGATTGGAGGAGAATTAGAGCGGGGGCTGTGTGCTCAGCGGCGGAGGCAGAGTGGAGGTGATCTGGGGTGGGGAGGGGTTCCCCTGTGCACCCCCCCCCATTACTGCGGGCGGCCCTCTCCGCACCCCCCGCCTCAGCTCACCTCCACTCCACCTCCTCGCCTGAGCGGGCTTTTAGGCGCCCTCAACCACTAGGCGCCCTAGGCGGCCGCCTAGTTCGCCTAGTGGTTGCACCGGCCCTGGTTACAAGCAATCTGCTTTTGCTGTTTGTAGAGATCGTTCCTTTAGAAGAGGCACGTATTCAAAGGAGTCCACAGGGTGCTGTGACAGCAATTGAAAGCATGTGCACCTGCTGGCTGCTCTCCCATCCACAGTGTCCCTACCACCTCCTGGAGCAGATGTGCTATCGCATGCACGATGAGCACAGTGAGAGACCTAGCACTGGGCTGAACAAAAGCCTCCCCAGGCACCATACAACCCGTTGCCGCTGAACATTTAACACAACCTGTGCTAACCCTCGCAGCTGTGGAGCTATTCCAGGCTCAGAGCTCCAGTACGAAACTGCAGAAAAACCTGAGTGTCTCTGGATTAAATTTAGAAGTATGAACAACAAGGGTAATGTCGTGGTGGGAGTCTGCTACAGAGCCCCAGACCAGGGGGATGAGGTGGACGAGGCTTTCTTCCAGCAACTAACAGAAATTGCTAGATCACAGGCCCTGGTTCTCATGGGTGACTTTAATCACCCTGATATCTGCTGGGAGAGCAATACAGCAGCTCACAGACAATCCAGGAAGTTTCTGGAAAGTGTAGGGGACAACTTCCTGGTGCAAGTGCTGGAGGAACCAACTAGGGGAAAAGCTTTTCTTGACCTGCTGCTCACAAACAGGGAAGAAATAGTAGAGGAAGCAATAGTGGATGGGAACCTGGGAGGCAGTGACCATGAGATGGTCGAGTTCAGGATCCTGATACAAGGAAGAAAGGAGAGCAGTAGAACAGAGACCCTGGACTTTAGAAAAGCAGACTTTGACTCCCTCAGGGAACTGATGGGCAAGGTCCCCTGGGAGAATAACATGAGGGGGAAAGGAGTAGAGGAAAGCTGGCTGTATTTTAAAGAAACCTTATTGAGGTTGCAGGAACAAACCATCCCCATGTGTAGGAAGAAAAGTAAATATGGCAGGCGACCAGCTTGGCTTAACAGTGAAATCCTTGCTCGTCTTAAACACAAAAAAACAGCTTACAAGAAGTGGAAGATTGAACAAATAACCAGGGAGGAGTATAAAAGTATTGCTCAGGCATGCAGGTGTGAAATTAGGAAGGCCAAATCACACTTGGAGTTGCAGCTAGCCGGAGATGTTAGGAGTAACAAGAAGGGTTTCTTTAGGTATGTTAGCAACAAGAAGAAAGTCAAGGAAAGTGTGGGCCCCTTGCTGAATGAGGGAGGGAACCTAGTGACAGAGGATGTGGAGAAAGCTAGTGTACTAAATGCTTTTTTTGCCTCTGTCTTCACAGACAAGGTCAGCTCCCAGACAGCTGCACTCTGCAGCACGGTATGGGGAGGAGGTGACCAGCTCTCTGTGGAGAAAGTAGTAGTTCGGGACTATTTAGGAAAGCTGGACGAGCACAAGTCCATGGGGCCGGATGCGCTGCATCCGAGGGTGCTAAAGGAGTTGGCCGATGAGATTGCGGAGCCATTGGCCATTATCTTTGAAAAATCATGGCGATCGGGGGAGGTCCCGGACGACTGGAAAAAAGCTAATGTAGTGCCCATCTTTAAGAAAGGGAAGAAGGAAGATCCAGGGAACTACAGGCCAGTTAGTCTCACCTCAGTCCCTGGAAAAATCATGGAACAGGTCCTCAAGGAATCAATCCTGAACCACTTAAAGGAGGGGAAAGTGATCAGGAACAGTCAGCATGGATTCACCAAGGGCAAGTCATGCCTGACTAACCTAATTGCCTTCTATGATAAGATAACCGGCTCTGTGGATGAGGGGAAAGCAGTGGATGTGCTATTTCTGGACTTTAGCAAAGCTTTTGATACAGTCTCCCACAGTATTCTTGCCAGCAAGTTAAAGAAGTATGGGCTGGATGAATGGACGGTAAGGTGGATAGAAAACTGGCTAGATGGTCGGGCTCAACGGGTAGTGATCAATGGTTCCTTGTCTAGTTGGCAGCCGGTATCAAGTGGAGTGCCCCAAGGGTCGGTGCTGGGGCCGGTTTTATTCAATATCTTCATTAACGATCTGGAAGATGGTGTGGACTGCACCCTTAGCAAGTTTGCAGATGACACTAAACTGGGAGGAGTGGTTGATACGCTGGAGGGTAGGGATAGGATACAGAGGGACCTAGACAAATTAGAGGATTGGGCCAAAAGAAATATGATGAGGTTCAACAAGGACAAGTGCAGAGTCCTGCATTTAGGACGAAAGAATCCCATGCACTGCTATAGACTAGGGACCGAATGGCTGGGCAGCAGTTCTGCAGAAAAGGACCTAGGGGTTACGGTGGACGAAAAGCTGAATATGAGTCAACAGTGTGCCCTTGTTGCCAAGAAGGCTAATGGCATTTTGGGTTGTATAAGTAGGGGCATTTCCAGCAGATCGAGGGATGTGATCATTCCCCTCTACTCAGCACTGGTGAGGCCTCATTTGGAGTACTGTGTCCAGTTTTGGGCCCCACACTACAAGAAGGATGTGGATAAATTGGAGAGAGTCCAGCGGAGGGCAACAAAAATGATTAGGGGGCTGGAGCACATGACTTACGAGGAGAGGCTGAGGGAACTGGGATTGTTTAGTCTGCAGAAGAGAAGAATGAGGGGCGATTTGATAGCTGCTTTCAACTACCTGAAAGGGGGTTCCAAAGAGGATGGATCTAGACTGTTCTCAGTGATAGAAGATGACAGAACAAGGAGTAATGGTCTCAAGTTGCAGAGGGGGAGGTTTAGGTTGGACATTAGGAAAAACTTTTTCACTAGTAGGGTGGTGAAGAACTGGAATGGGTTACCTAGGGAGGTAGTGGAATCTCCTTCCTTAGAGGTTTTTAAGGTCAGGCTTGACAAAGCCCTGGCTGGGCTGATTTAGTTGGGTTTGGTCCTGCTTTGAGCAGGGGGTTGGACTAGATGACCTCCTGAGGTCCCTTCCAACCCTGAGATTCTATGATTCTATGATTCTATGATTCAGGCTGCACAGAATCTCTTCTGTCAGGTAAAAAAAGAAATGCTCCCCAAGTTTCCAGCTTTTCCCACTGAGCCCAGAACTTTCATGCCGTGGACTGCTCATGACAGAGACCTGCTTGCTTTGGGGTATGTTGGGAGCAAAGCGCAGCGGACAGCGGAGCGGACTGGGCAGTGTGGGTTCTACTCCGAAAGGACAGCCCACCTGTGGGGAGTGACGCATCTCCACCTTTGCAAAGCACTTTCGTCTATGGATGCCAAGTGCGCTGATCTTCCAGAGGCAGCAGCAGATCAATGGGGTCCAGCTGCCTGGGCTACAGCTTCCCTTAAGGAAGGGGGAAGACAGTGACTGGAGGGCTTGGGGACCCGAGGGGGGGTGTACCTTCCTTTAGCCAATTGTGGCCCTGGAGAGATAGGGAAGGGAGGCTGACCCCATTCAATGAGACTCTCTGGGCATGGCTTGATCGCAGGCTCAGGAGAAGGGGACCCTAGCACAGGCCATACCAGGGGTCTGGCCAGCCCACCCAGAGCCAGTCAGCCCATAGCACTGGCTTTTCCACTGCTTGCACCATTCCTCCTCCCCCAGCCCAGGCTCCAGAGATGGTCACGAGAAGGGCCCAGTAAAGAGGTAAATGGCAGCACGGGCTGAGGAAAGGGACAGGGAGAAGATGGGAGTCATGCCCTATCTCCCACACACCCCTTCCTCTTTCCCACGCCTCTGTCCCTCTCCTGCCCACTCTGACTCCAAAGTGTGAGGGAGGGAGGGGACAAGGAGAGCAGCTGTCAGACTTTGGGGCACTTCGGCCAGGGCAGGTCTAGCCCAGAAAGAAACCTGCATTTGATTGTCATTTTGCACTACAGCTTCCTCGAATTACAGAGACAGGACCTTCTCATACATGCAGCCTTGTGGGCAGGAAAGGAGAAGCAGATTTGCCCACCTTTGTTCAGCCTCCACTCTCCTGGATACCTTGGGCAATGCAAAGAGTCCTGCCCAGTGCCCTCCCACTGGGAGCCAAGGGCAATCTAAGTGCAAGCCTTTTTGGAACCCAGGAGTTAGTGCACAGGGTCTCTGCCCTCCTGAGCCTGGCCCTTCTCCAGAATCTGTTGGGAGAAGAGACTCTGCCAGGGCAGTTTAGGGGAGAGCTGGACTCAGCTATGCACAGCTTCAGCCAGGATATTTCTTGCTCTTAGAAGAGCTACTGGAGTCTCTGAATCTACTGCTCCCGGATGTCTCTCCCTAGCTCTGCTGTATCGGCATGCGCGGGACGTTACACCTTAACAATTCAATGCAGAAACAGAACCGAGGGTAGTATTTACAGAAGGGATTACCGCCTGCATAGAACTCTGCAGCATCCTTCTAGCAAAACCCAGCACTGCCCAAAGCTCACGCAGCTCAGCAGCAGTTGACAGTGTTCCTATGCTTTACACTATTATGGCTCAACAGGCTTTGAAACAAGCAGGTCCCTCTCTGTGCCCACACTGATCTGGGGTCTGTCACAGAACCCCTCCTTCTCACCTAACCTTCTCCACAACACCTAACCTATCCCTGAGTCCCTTGGCAGCCCCAAGAGGTATGGGGACTGACAGGTTGGGTCACACAAACCCCCTTGGGACTGCCACCTGATGTGCTGAGACTACCTCTAAGCCCGTTTTCCCTGGCAGCTTGGGATTTCAGAACCTCGCCTGGTTGTGCCAGACACATTAGCTTGCTACAAACACAGACCCAGGTCAGAACCATGTCCCCCAAAAGCGGCAGGCTTAACCGAAAACAGCTTAAGAAGTGCTCCTGTCTCCAACACGCAGATACCCAGTTCCCAATGGGATCCAAACCCCAAATAAATCCGTTTTACTCTGTATAAAGCTTATACAGGGTAAACTCAAATTCTTCACCCTCTAGCACTGATAGAGAGAGATGCACAGTTGTTTGCTCCCCCAGGTATCAATTACCTACTCTAGGTCAATTAATAAGCAAAAAGTGATTTTATTAAATATAAAAAATAGAATTTAAGTGGTTCCAAGTAATAACAGACAGAACGAAGTAAGTTACCAAGCAAAATAAAACAAAACACACAAGTCTAAGCCTAATACAGTAGGAAACTAAATGCAGTTAAATCTCACCCTCAGAGATGTTCCAATAAGCTTCTTTGACAGACTAGACTCCTTCCTAGTCTGGGTCCAGCAATCACTCACACCCCCGTAATTACTGTCCTTTGTTCCAGTTTCTTTCAGGCATCTCTTTGGGGAGGAGAGGCTCTCTCTTGAGCCAGCTGAAGACAAAATGGAGGGGTTTCCAGGGGCTTATACAGTCTCTCTCTTGTGGGTGGAAACCCCCCTCTTCTCCTGTGTAAAATCCCCTCAACAAGATAGAGTTTTGCAGTCACCTGGGCAAGTCACACGTCTATGAATGATTCCGCTTTTTGCAGGCCCACGCCATTGTTTACATGTTAGTTTGAATGTTCCCAGGAAAGCTTAGATGTGGATTGGCGTCTCCCAAAGTCCATTGTTAGATAAGTACTCCCAATTACTTGAATAACCCCTTCACACTATGTTGACCAAATCTGTCTTATGTGCTTCCTACAGCAAACACTTTAAATACAAGCAGAGCCAACGCTCATAATTTCAGATATAAAAATGATACATGCATACAAATAGGATGAATATATTCAGTAGCTCATAACCTTTGCAAAGATACGTTACATGGCATATCTAGCATAAAACATATTCCAGTCATGTCATATTTCTATAAAGCATTATGGGGTGCAACGTCACAGGGACCAAGAGTCCATTACATGGGTAATGGACCTGCCCTTCCTGGAGCTGTTTTACACCTGGTCACTAGCTAGTTGTTACTACCGACCACTTGGGTGCCAGAAGCACCTGAGTGTCCCAGTGAAGACTGGGCCCCACCGGGTCCAGTGCTGCACGCAGAGTCCGACTGCCCCGAAGAGCTCACAGTCTGAAAACAAAGGCCAATTATCCCTGTTGTCCAGATGGGGAAACGAAGGCACAGAGGGAGTCTTGTGGCAGAGCCAGGTACCAGAGTCGTCCTCTATCCCAACCTGGAGCTTTAACTGCAAGGCCACCTAGTCCAGCCTTGCTCCTGCTAGCAAGCTAACCAAAAGGGGCTGTGAGCAGCGAGCCAGATCCTCAGCTGCAGGCTCCCTGACTTCACTTGAACCGGGCCGACTGACACCAGTGGAGGACGAGGCCAGAGGGTTAGAGCTACCTGAGGAAAGACATGATTTCAAAGAGAAGTCACACCTGCAGGCATTTCAGCCTATGCTGCCTTTGCCCCTCACCCCTCCCTGACACAGGATCTCCTGCCCCCAGCAGGAGACGGCCAGCTGCAGATCTGGCAAACCGAACCACACTTCATTGTCAAAATTTAACAATCCCCACCCTCCCACCCCTCCCTTCCCGAGACTCACCTTGCTCCCTAAGCTCTTATACTGTTGCCACACGAATAGGGGCTGCAGGATGGATGCTGAAAGAGAGAGATTGGCTTTAAAAATCAAAGCCAATAATTGGTATGGGGGGGGGGGGCGGAAATCTTTAATTCAGGCTCCAGTCCATCAGTCTGGGAGGGAGACGCGTTAATTTAATTAAAAGCCTGGCCTGGACTCTGCTGCCTTTCAGACATCCTGCTGTTGCTGGAGAGAAGTCGGCTGGGCTGGGGGATGGAGTGTGGAGCAAGTTCTTCCCCGCCCCAGGGAATAGATTTAAAATTTTTATTAAAACATGTTAAAAAAAATTATATATTACACAGGTTAAGAAAAGAGTGTCTGTACATATGGGTATAGTGCTTAGATTATCCACAATACAAAGTTTGTTTTTAAAAAAGTCATAAGATACAAGAAGCCCTTGAGGAATTCCATCATGATTTCAACAATTTCCACCCCACCATCAACCTGGCCCAGTCCACATAAGAGATCCACTTCCTGGACACCACAGTACTAATAAATGATGGCCACATAACCACCACCCTATACCGGAAACCTACTGACCGCTATACTTACCTACATGCCTCCAGCTTCCATCCAGACCACACCACTCGATCCATTGTCTACAGCCAAGCTCTACGATACAATCGCATTTGCTCCAACCCCTCAGACAGAGACAAACACCTACAAGTTCTCTATCAAGCGTTCTTACAACTACAATATCCACCTGCTGAAGTGAAGAAACAGATTGACAGAGCCAGAAGAGTACCCAGAAGTCACCTACTACAGGACAGGCCTAACAAAGAAAGTAACAGAACGCCACTAGCCGTCACCTTCAGCCCCCAACTAAAACCTCTCCAGCGCATCATCAAGGATCTACAACCTATCCTGAAGGATGATCCATCACTCTCACAGATCTTGGGAGACAGGCCAGTCCTTGCTTACAGACAGCCCCCAAACCTGAAGCAAATACTCACCAGCAACCACACACCACACAACAAAAACACTAACCCAGGAACCTATCCTTGCAACAAAGCCTGTTGCCAACTCTGTCCACATATCTATTCAGGGGATACCATCATAGGACCTAATCACATCAGCCACACTATCAGAGGCTCGTTCACCTGCACATCTACCAATGTGATATATGCCATCATGTGCCAGCAATGCCCCTCTGCCACGTACATTGGCCAAACTGGACAGTCTCTACGTAAAAGAATAAATGGACACAAATCAGACGTCAAGAATTATAACATTCAAAAACCAGTTGGAGAACACTTCAACCTCCCTGGCCACTCGATTACAGACCTAAAAGTCGCAATATTAAAACAAAAAAACTTCAAAAACAGACTCCAACGAGAAACTGCTGAATTGGAATTAATTTGCAAATTGGATACCATCAAATCAGGTTTGAATAAAGACTGGGAGTGGATGGGCCATTACACAAGGTAAAACTATTTCTCCATGCTTATCTTNCTAAGAACTGCATAGGGGAAACTGAGGCACCCACACAGTATTCAGAGGAAACATTAAGAACAGTCCCACTTCGTCACACCATTACACAAGGTAAAACTATTTCTCCATGCTTATCTCTCCCTCCTCCCCCCCCTACAGTTCCTTATATCTCCTTGTCAAGTGCTGGAAATGGGCCATTTTCATTACCACCACAAAGACTTATTTTTCTCTCCTGCTGACAACTGATCACTCTCCTTATAATGTGTGTGTGTGTGTGTGTGTGTGTGTGTGTCTGTCTTCTGTATTTTCCACTACATGCATCCGATGAAGTGAGCTGTAGCCCACGAAAGCTTATGCTACAATAAATTTGTTAGTCTCTAAGGTGCCACAAGTACTCCTGTTCTTTTTGAAGATACATATAGAGCATAATCAGCAACAACAAATTTAGGTGAATAAATTTAACAATACAGTTTAGATATTAGAATCTGAATACTCGGGTACATCACTCATGACAAGTTATACAGAGAGTTGTACTACACAGCACATTTACCCCAGCGGGAAGTGACAAGGGTCAGCAGACTAGAAAAAGGGAAGGGATTTCCGCAGCCTTATGCACTTTGGTCCTGGCTGGAGGTCCCTCCCAGCCCCACATTTCTAGGATTCTCATAGCCACTTGCAACTGTAAGCCGTGCGATACACATCCCTCCCCCCAGCACAAACACCTGAGGGTCCTACAGCCCTGACCCACAACACTGCTCATGCTCTGCACACAAGGGTGGCTCTCCATATTCCCC
This sequence comes from Platysternon megacephalum, assembly GCA_003942145.1. Classification (NCBI taxonomy): domain Eukaryota; kingdom Metazoa; phylum Chordata; order Testudines; family Platysternidae; genus Platysternon; species Platysternon megacephalum. The sequence continues at coordinate 714,082 of QXTE01000383.1, read as the reverse complement.
AGACTGGGTGCATTAGAGAGGCAAAGATCCAAGAGTTAAACCCCAGTTGTCACGGAGTGAGGGGGAGTCAGGGCCCTGTACCCCTGGCTTCCTGTGATTCACCATGACTCTCAGCCAGCCAGTAAAACAGAAGGTTTATTGAGACGACAGGAACACAGTCCAAAACAGGTCTTGCCGGTACAGACAACAGGGCCCCCTTTAGTTAGGTCCATCTGGGGGGGCCCAGGGAGGCCACAGCCCCGTGGGGAAGCCCAAGCATCGGGCCACCCCTCTCCATTTCCAGTCAGCTCCAAAACTGAAAAACCCCTTCCAGGTGTCTCCTTTCTCCCTTCCCCCCGGCTCCTCCCCCAGCCTTTGTCCTTTGTCCAGATTCCCCCTCAGAGGTTTTACCTGGCCTCCAACTCCTCTCCTGGGTTCTCATGTTACATGCTCAGGTATCCTCCCTTCCCCAATGCAGGCAGTCCCAGCCAAGCTCCCCTGCAACCTTCCCCCTCAGTATTCAAACACCACATCAAAACATTCTCACTTCGTCACATCCATGCTCAGGTATCCTTCCTTCCCCAATGCAGACAGTCCCAGCCAAGCTCCCCTGCAACCTTCCCCCTCAGTATTCAAAGAACACATCAAAACATTCTCACTTCGTCACACCCCACCTCCCCACTGCCATCTCTCCAGGCATTTCCAGGGAATGTGCCTCTCCTCCCATTCCCTGCCCCACGTGGGCAGCAGTGCATCCCAGGGTGCACTCAGAGGGGAGATTCTAATCCCAGACCCAGAGTTCCCTGCCTCAAGATTTCAGGGAAGGTGGGAAACATGTCCCAAAGAGGAAGCGTGTTTCCCTCCTCTGGGGAACCTCCCAGCATGGAGGTTTATTCGGATACTTCTGCAGCTCAGGGTACAAGTGGGAGAAAGGAGGAAGATGGCGGATTTACACCGCACACATGGAACCTGTGTTCACAGCAGCAGGGAGCTGGCTGACAAGGCCAAAGGCTCAGTGGGTCCATGCGGGGTTAGTAGGGAGAAGCAGGGTGGGGTCACTGCCTTTACGGCTGGGGGAAGGAAGTCTGCAGAGCAGAGATCTTCTATCCCAACTGTCCCAACCTGGTAGTGCATGGAAAATGAACAGTCCATTACTGCCTGAAGGCAGCCTTGTTAGGGCAGTGGTCCTCACTTGGGGCACGGGAGAAGGAAGGCAAGCACACTTTGCCTGAGTTGGTCCATCCTCCGTTTGGCAAGGTAGGATTAAAATACTGAGGAGCCCACAGCTGAGGACCTATGGCAAGATGCCTTTCAGTGTTTAAAGAGAGAGTGACATAGCATAGGCAAAACAGGAGGCTGCAGAACATAGGAACTGCCCGACAGGATCAAATCAGCACCCCATCCTGGTGATATTTAGTACTGGCCACTGTCAGACAGCAGCTCTCTCACTGGGAGGTTCAAGAAACCCGCTGCCGAGACCAGCAGGCCGCTCCAGCACTCAGAAGCCATCTATTGCTAACCCCTGCCAGGAACAGGTCTGCTGTAATGCTCAGAAGCAGCCGGGTTTCCATCCCTTACAGCAATCTATCCTTGCTAACAGAACTGTGGATTTCGCACTTGTTCAAAGCCTAAAGCGCTCATTGCCACAGGATATCCTGTGGCAATGAGTTCCACAAGCTAGTTGTATACTGTGTAAAAATAAAAAAGGTATTTCCTTTTATTAGTTTTTAAAATGGTTTCCTTTCAACACCCCCTTATTCCGTATTATAAGAGGGGATTTGCCACCTCTATCACATGCTATTGTGCACACGATCACGCCCTCTTACTCATCTCCCTCTCTAAACAAGAGAGTCCAGATCTTGCCTTATGTGGAAAGTCTTTCAACACTTCCAATCATTTTCATTGCCTGTTTCAGGGCCCCATTCCTACTGTCAGTTTCTGTATAGGCCTCAGCATGGCCCTGTTTTGTCTCCATATTGGTTTGAAGAGGCCCTGCCAACTCAACTCTGTGTGTGGTATTTCCACAAGAATTAAATGGTTCACAGTGCTCTAAATAAAACCAAGATATCATATGCACATCCAATAGTCATGCGGCAGCCCTATGATAACAAATACCAGCATATGCTTGCAAACGAAGAGGGGAATTCAGTAGGGGAAGATGGCAGTTTCGAGTCTGGGGAGTGGATAGAGCAGGGGTAGGCAACCTGAGGCACGCGAGCTGATTTTCAGTGGCACTCACACTGCCCAGGTCCTGGCCATCAGCCCGGGGGGCTCTGCATTTTAATTTAATTTTAAATGAAACTTCTTAAACATTTTAAAAACCTTATTTATTTTACATACAACAATAGTTTAGTTATATATTATAGACTTATAGAAAGAGACCTTCTAAAACCATTAAAATGTATTACTGGCACGCGAAGTCTTAAATTAGTGAATAAATGAAGACTCGGCACACTTCTGAAAGGTTGCCGACCCCTGGGATAGAGGAAGAAAAAGAAAGAGGGGTTTATTAAAAACATTTTCAAAAATATGTACTCGGTGTCCTTGTAAGCCTCCTTTCTGGGTTTTTTTTTCCAGTAGCCAACATATTGCTAGGTCTGAAAATACCAAACTATACTCTGTCGGAGCCAGCTATTCGGGGAGGTGGCACAGTAGCTCCAAACCAGCGAGGATCTGTTGGGCAGCGATGGGAACCCCAAATGCAATGTGTTTGGGACAGGCTCTGTCTTAGCTCGTGCAATAGGCACACAGCTGCCGCTTCATCTCCTGGAATGAGCGAGACCTGAAATTCACCTTCACATCCTCACCCTAAGGCGTGCATACACAAACATGCTGCTGGGCTAGTATTGCACAAGTGCCCACAGATGATGAATATATGATCTAAGGCCATGTCTACACTACCAAGTTTGGTCGCCAAAAACTGCCTTTTGGTGACAAAACAGCAAGAGCATACACACTACAATGGGACTTTTGGCAACAAAAAACTTCCACCCCTATGAGAGACTTTTGTCTTTTCCCCTCCCTTTATTGTCGACAAAGAGCAAGTGTAGACACTGAAAGACACTAGCAGAAACACGGTTTTGTGGACAGAACTGGCTTCTGCCAGTATCCCACAATGCCTGCCCTGGTTGCTCTGCTCAGTGTTTTGATCTCTGCTGCCCTGCAGGCATGCGCCCTCCCCTTTCAAAGCTCCGGGAAGTATCTGTGCGCTGCTCCCTTTGGGAAACAAACAAAGAGCAAATCATTGGACTGCTCCTGTTCTGCCCGGCACTAGGAACACAGCAGCAGGGGGAGGGGGACAGACTGCTGTGCTGCTTTGCCATTCCTCAACATGGAGAGCTCACAGAGCTACTTGTGATGCTGCTCTCGGCAGCTGAGGGGGCTGTGGGAGAACTCGGAGAGAATCCCAAGATGGGCAGCGATCAGCTCTTCCTTCCCACAACACTGCACTGTGGGATACATACCCACAATGCATTGCTCACCCTGTCGATGGTGTCCCCATTGTGGACATGATCTGTCAACAGAGGGAGCAAGTGTGAACACCCTTTGGATTTTTGTTTTGTCGACTTTTGGGTGTCGACATAAGTTTAGTCAACAAAACTTGGTAGTGTAGACAAGCCCTAAGAGTCAGTCCCACCACAGATGGGAAGCTCAGGTGCATTTATACTGACAGAGCCAAACAAACATGCTTGTTTTCTCAGATGAGCCAAGCGTCTACACGAGATGAGCGAGGCCGGCCAGCCTGAACGCACAGCATCTCAACAGGATTAAGAGATATCAGTGTAGCAGAAGCCACACCAGTTCACACTTACAGCTACATTCTGGATGCTCAACCCCCCCTTCCAAAGTTGGATTGTTTAGCAGAAAAACTTCTGGTCTATTTCAACTATGAGATTTTTTGAAAAAAAGCACCAAGTGTACTGGGGAAGTGAGGAGTATGGGGGGGGGAAAAAAGTAATGAAGCCACAAATGAAAGGGAAAAAAGCAGCAGAAAAACCCATCTGGCACCCTGTCACCTACACGAAAGGGGGATGTCAGAGCAGAGAACAACTCCTAAGGGTGCCACACTGCACACGTACACCCCACCCAGACCGACCTTCTCAGCACTGCGCTGTGTACCCAATGCTCATGTAATGGGGCGGTGGCGTAGCGGTTTGCCCTCACGCAGCAAGGTACACACTACTGCAGCCCATCTCCCCTTCACAGACAGGCTGCAGAAAGCAATGAACAGCTGGCACCAGCCAACAGGGAAGCGGTCACACTAGAGTCCTAATTCCACAAGGGGGAGGGGAGAGCTCAGCCAATTATGTTTAATTATAGTCTAACCTAGTTTTGCATTTCCTCCCTCTGCTGTATCACCAGTTGTACCTGAAAGGCCGGCAGCCATGCACAGAGAGGCAGCAAACAGCACTCACCACATGTCAGCCTCCTTGACTGTGCAGGGAATCCATGGACATTCAGCAAGGAAAGGGAGCATTCTGCTGACCGCTCCTCCGTCATTAACTCCTCTGGTAGCTGCTCCAGTAGGTGCCAGTCTCTCCAAGAGCAGGCTCCCAGTGAGAGACAGTGCATTCACAACACAACCAAGCTGGAGCATTTGCATAGGAAGCAGGCCAGGAGGAGGGAGAGTTACCAAGAAAGACACTAGCAGAAACACACAGGTGGCTTCCAGCATTACAGCCCCAGCAACCGGCTCCAGAGCTGTGCTACCCATGACAGAGGCTGGCATGGGGTCTAGTGCCTGGGACACAGCTCCCGCGTTCCAGTCCTGGCTGCTCCGAGCTGGGAGGGTCACTTCTTCTCACCACACCTCTGCTCCCTGCTCCCCTCCCACACTTGGCCTGTCCAGACTGAGCTCTTTGGGACAGGGGCTGTACTGCAGTTGGCACAAGGGGGCTCCCATCCTGGCTGAAGCCCAAGTGCATAAATACCACCACATGAGCCCCAGTTCACCTCCCAATGGGAGCCCATGCGCACAAGCAGAGTCTGGTAGTTGGGGGTCTGACTGGGCAAGCGGTAGCACCAAATTAGACTCAAGCCATTCACCCAGGCACTGGCTGAGGGTGACCGCTGGAGGAGCAGGGTGAGCAGCCCTTGAAGGGAGCGAGGGCAAGAGCGGAAAGTGCCTTCCTTGACAACCCTTTGTCTATTTCAGTAGCCGTACTCGCCTTTCAAAGCAGAGGGACTGTCACTCTCTAGCAGTGGCCAAGGGGTGGGCAGGACCCTCAAGACAGGTGATTAGAGGTGCTCTACCCTGCAGGCAAATCGTCTGCAAGCCTCAGAGCGCTTGGGAGGAAGAGAGCCAGAGGAGAAGTGAGATTCTTTTAGAAACATGCTACTGAGGCCAGATCTGCTTTGCAGTGAGACATCTGGAGCCGAGGCGGTAAGGGGGATGCAGGCAGCTGCACAAAGGTTTATCCTGCAAGATGCTCAGCACTCTGGTCCCAATCTGGCAAAGCATGTGCCTAAGCACTTGGCTGGTTTGGGGCCAGAGGGCTCAGTGTCTTGCAGGATCCAGCCTTGCCCTGCAGCTTATCCCATCTTCACATGGGAGAGCAGAAGGAGCTATGGGGAACGCCTAGGGAGCAGAAGGAGCAGTCAGTCTAGAGGCATGAGCACATACCCAGGCCTCCTGTAAGAGATCACCATGAAGGACAGAGAAGCAGTCTAACATTTTGTGACTATTACCTGCTCCATCTGCCTGGTGATTGTTCGTGTGTAGCTGGCCACACGATTACACAGGGGTACGTCCAGCACAAACAGGAAAGCAGCCCACACCTAATTTACTCGATACTTAAAGGGTAATGCAGGGTAATGCAGAGCTCATTCCCTTTGACATTCGTCTCTGACCATGCCGAGTTCAGCAACCTGTCCTAGCATCAGAGGGGAAATCCAGGACAGAAACAAAACTTTGGGGTGGAAAAAACCACAGCCCCTGAAACACAGGGGAGTGAGAGGCAGACTGCTGGGGAGCAGGCTGAACCCCACGCCCCAGAGTTGAGATGCCTGGGATAAGCTGGGCCTATCTACGCCTTTGGGAAGACTGGGATGTGAAGAGCCCTTTTCTCTGGTTCTTATGTTCCTGCTCAGTGAGGCAAACCCCAAGGGATGGTCGCCCACTTGCAGATCAAGTGTCATGCGGACCAGTCTCTCGCTAGGTCCTTATGACAGTCTGGCAGGCTGTTCAGCCTGGCAATCATTGGCGATATTCCTGCACCAGTGAGGCTTCTGATGTCCACATGATCACCGGCCAGGTAGCGCCATCCCTTGGTGAATGCACCTCTTCATTTGCTGCTCTTCCACCCTAACAATATGGCCGTACCAAGCAAGCCGCAGAGAAGCGGGTCTGATGGAGTTGTGTTCCCATGGTCACGACCTCTTTGCGCAGCACTCAGATATCAAAGGATGAGAAGGGTTAATACGAGCTGGGTGTTACTCGTTTGGAGAAGGCTGGTTTGGGTCACTAAGTCAGCGCTGCTCAGAGCTCTCGTAGGGAAGACATGCAGGTTGCCAAACCCAGCCAGGTCTGTTGAGCCAACAGTTTGTGCCCAGACACTGCATCACAGGGACCCGGTCTGAGACTGGGAGAATCAAGGGATTCCACCCCAGGCCAGGGGAAAGCAAGAGGCCCAACACCTGGAAGAGTGGGCTCAAAAGAGATTGAGGAGTCAAAAGTGGAGCTAGCTCTGGACCATGACAGTTGTAACTCCACTGACACTAGTGCCAGCTCGGCTCACCATACACAGCAGCAAAGATCTTACATTGCACTGTTAGTATCCTACTCAAAGAGCCAGAGTTACCAGGCAAGAGTTAGTCGAGTGCCAAGAACTCCACCAGACGGGCACCGCTCACTGCCCCAGGGACCAGCCCCTGCTGCTATCCCACACCGATTTTTACCCCACGCTCATCACCATAGTACCCACTATCCAGCAGTGAATCAAGCAACATGACCAACATCTGTCCCATGTTTGTTCTCTCCTCCTCACCCCAGAGGAAGAGGCATGTGCAGTGGAGTGTCTTGTTTGGTAGGGTTTGGGGGGTTAACAATACATTGCTCTGTATTTACATTCAAGGCGGCCCATTAAAATGAAAGGCGGCTTGCACTTGGAGTAGAAGGTGGTGAGGTTTGTGACCATCACCGAGAGGACTCTTTCAGTGGTGTGGGGATACACAAACATGTGGAAAGGGGGGTGGGGAGTCTCAGCTTTACAGTCATTTGCTTAAATTTAACTCCATGATGCCACCCCACCCCCGGCAGATTGCAGAGAGAAGACGCCCTCAGCCAGGATGCCCTCCTCTCCACCGAGCTTGGCCGGAACAGTTCTGTCCCTGATACCAATTTCCAGGCCAACCCTCCTCCCCAAAAAGGACCCCACCCTTAAAGCTTTAACATTCAAACTGAACAAGTGATACGCAAGTGACAGAAGAGGGAACCAGCCCTCCGGGCCATCACATGTGCCACAGGCACAAGGACCTCTGCTATTTATTGTTTGCAGTTTATTTTAGGATTTTTTCTGCTTGCTCCTAAGGGGAGAAAAATAGACTCATCAAGAGGGCTGGGGGAGGGGAGACTCACGACATGTACGCGCATGCGCACACATGGGCACGCTAGTTCTGTAGCAGGGCAGAATGTTAAGGCTCTTTGTGCAGCCACTCCTCTTTAATAACTTCTATTCAGAGGCTTTTCTGATCCCCATGGGAGCTGGGCCCATGGGATAGCAATGGACTCCTCCCACAAGAAAGGGAAGGGCTATTCATGTGCTACAGGAAGGGAAGTTGAGGCATAGATGGATTCAGTGACTTGCCCAAGGTTACACAGAGAGTCTGTAGCAGAGCCAGGAATCAAACCCCTCCTAGTCCTGTGCCTTAACCACAAGGCCACCCTTCCTCTCGTCACAGGAGAGAGATTTCTAGGACAGCTTGGATATACTTTAGATATTTTGTGGCAGCTGCCTTATTGCAGACTGAGCCAAACTATCAGCTCTGCAATACAATATGTTCTGCCTGTAGACTCCCTTCTCACAGGCTCTCTGCTTTGTTCAAAGGTTGGCTAGGTGTCCAACTGCCCTCTCTGCCTTTGAGCATCTCCCCTCTCCCCGTTTATGGGTGCAATCTGCCACCTACAAGTTCCCACATAGCCTGGATCCTGGGGATTTTAATCCACATGCACCAAGGAGGTGACAGTGCAGTCAGGAAGCTACAGCTAGCAGTTCCCAGACAGGAACTCTGGGGAGCAGCTGGCAGGCAGGTGGGTGAGATTTGGCCCTGGAATTCATGTCCCATGCAGCCCCAGCTCAGAACCTCCAGGGCAGGTTGCAGCACTTTGAACTGAGGGAACAGGGCATGCTTTCCTGCAGGGAGGGTTGTGTCAGTTTTCCACTCAGTACCGTTTAGGATTCTTCTTTAATCAAGTGAATGCCCCCAGAGGCTCTTGGGAAACAGGCATTTTAAAACGAAAGGTTACTGGGAGCACACAGCAGCCAACTGCTAATGTGACCATCCCGATGAGCAGCAAGGCTAAGTGGAGGGGCAGCCGGTGACGGGAAAGGGACTGGATTGACACCAGAGATTCTCACCATGGGATGTCTGAGTTCAAGTTTATTCTGAGTCACAGGTGAGTTTCGGGACTCGCTGGAGCCATGAAACCCTGGCATGATGGGCGGTGTGGACATGTCAGTGTGGGAGGCACCAGGGGAGGCTGAGCAGCACCTAACAACCAAGTCACTGAAACTCACTCCTTTTTTTAGTCACACCTGCTGAGCACGAGGATGAGGGTGTGCAGGGGCAGAGCCAATGTCTTTTTCCTGGGCCCTCAGCACCCAGAGATGCTGGCCTGACTTTCTCCCCCCTCCCTGCAGGACTGTCAAAGCCACCAGCAGGCAGGAGGCCCACAGCGCTCACAGGGAGAGGTGTGCTGAACAGCAGCAGGGCGACCGGCTGCCTGCCAGGTGGTTACATCTGTATCTATATTGCAGGGCAGTTGTAGTGAGCCTGGCACCTTCTCACCTTGCTGGTCATCTCTGCTTACTTTGCAGTGCCAGCAGGAGAGCCTTGCTTACCTACACACCACGCATGGGAGATTTCACACAAAGCAGGTGTGTTTGAATTGGCTTTGTTGTACCTTCTACTCCCTGCATCTCAGCCCAGCACCCAATGCATTTGCACAGACACCAGGACTACTACTTTTGCTCATTTGCTAGATTCACCATTAGTACCTTAAGCAGATTTCCAGGGGGTAGAGAGTTCGGTTTTTACTACCAGCCCTTAGGGCAGAAGCTGGGCTCAGCAGGAGGAGTGATATACTTAATCTTGGCTTGTTCAAAAGCTACGGTAGAGCCCATCATGGCTAAGGGAGAGCAAAATGGGCCCTATTCTAGCTCAGGCAACAGAACCGCCAGCTCAGCTCAGACGGCAGGATTCCTGTTAGAGGGCAGAAGAACACGCTGGGTTGGCAGGTACTGGAGGGCTGTGCTCTACCAACACAGAGATTTTGGCTTTGAAAACTTGGCAGAAGGGGACTAGAGGAGCTTGAGATGAGACCTCAGCACAGGGAACCATAAGATGAGTCACTTTACTCACTATAATAGCCGTGTTAGTCTGTATCTGCAAAAAGAATAGGAGTACTTGTGGCACCTTAGAGACTAACAAATTTATTGTAGCATAAGCTTATGCTACAATAAATTTGTTAGTCTCTAAGGTGCCACAAGTACTCCTATTCTTTTCTCACTATGCCATCCTTTAAAGACTACCATGCGCAGTTCCTGTTTTAGAGGCCAAGCCGTTTCACAGCCTGTTACAGTAACCCAGCGTGAACAGTTAACCCCCTGACCAGGAGACAGACGGTGCCAATGTTCCAATGGGTAAGATGTGATCAGGGTGAGGAATCCACCACCACCAGGACACATGGGCAACTCTGCCCGCTGAGACAAAGCCCATTCTGAAGGAAGGTGCCTCGTCAATCCTCAGATGCAGAAGTCCCCTGCCCTGGTCCAGTAGGCACTTTTGCCTCCAAGCTCAGCTAAGTCTCTGGCTGTGCATTAGAACCCTGCACAGTGACACATGGGATATTGCTGCTTTGCTGGCACTCGCTGCTCATTCAGGGCCCAATGCTGTGGTTGATTCAGCCACAGAGATCTGCCACGGATATCAACGGGAGCAGGAGCAGTTCCTTAATCCCTGGCCATTTGGCTGACATGCCTCAGGACGAAGGGGACAGTTCACCAGACACACGACAGGCCACAGGGAGCAGAGCTCAGGACACTAGCCAGCAAAGGTTGGACACAGGTGCCCTCTCCCTGCAGCAGTCTGGCGAATCTGCTCCGTAGGCCAGGAGAGAGGAGGTTGTTTGGAAGAATTCAAAGCAGCAGCAGCAACTGCATAGTGTCAAACCAAACGCGAACGATGGCCATCCCATCTGCACCCTAAGCAGCCACTTGCACACTAGGCTCAGGCTCCCAACCCATTCGGCCCAGTGCCATTCCAGATTACACCAATCCTCCACTTTGAGCAGGGAATAAGCCCAGCTTGCAGTCCCAGCATCACTCCACCAGGCATCAACCCTGGGCTATTCCAGGGAACCATGGCCCCAGGTTCCTATACCCCCATCGCTGGCTCCTGCCCACCTGGGTCTGTCTCCTGGATGATGCTCTTTGGTCCCAGCACTAGGCAAGCTACCCAGCCGCGTCACACGTTACCCGTCACAAGACTAGTAACTAATGCCATACAGACATGAGCCAGCCCTCCTCCCCGCCTGCTCTGGAGATGTATTGATAGGCATTACCGCCCCCAGACAGGGCACCGCTGGCTGGAACAGGTGTTTCTGCTGCTCCTTCTACACACTGCTCCCCAGGCAAATCCGATGGCAGCTACAGAGCAGAGAGCCGGACACCCCCTGGGCTGGTTCCCACCCAACCAGTCCCAAACCAGACACCCCTTGTTTCAGCGCCAACTAGTGGTTATCAAAGCGCACATCCTGTGGGCACGGCTACTGCCAGGTATGGGAATGGCGAGGAATCAACAGCTCCCAACTGCAAGGTAATGGCCCACCACCCCATTGTCTCAAGGGTCAGCCAATGCCAAGCTTCTCCAAAGCAACGAGACAGCGCATGAGCATGCTCATGGGACCTAGGATTTGCTGAACAGTTCCAGAGAGACTGACAGTAGACCAGAGGGGTGCAGCCACATCTGTCAGGCCCAAAATCAGATGCCCCTCTCTAGCAGTCCTTCCCCTTCTTAGCAGCCTTGAGCAGTTGTGTTTTTTAACACAGAGTTCACTGTTGTAACTTAGAAATATCTCAAGGGTCCCAGGAGAACTCAAAGGCAGCAGACCACACCATCATCCAGCATCAGCCTGCGCCCACGAGTCCTGCAGCACTGCAGGCCTGAGCATTTAAAACACACAACCGTTTGAGAGAAGCATCTAACTGCCTGGAATGCTCAAGGAGACACCAGCAAGGTGACCGGGCCCACAATTAAACTGGCACAGGCCGGCACACCAGGCTGGGTGGGGGAACTTCCACAGACAGAGCAGAGGGAAGGCGTGCCACGCGTGCATTTCAGGGGGTGGAGGAAGTGGGGTTGTGTGGGTGTTTCAGGATCAGGAGGAAAGTGGGGGCACTTTAAGAGTAGATTCGAATTTGAGGCCCTGGCAGTTTTGTGCTCCTTTAAAAACCCAACCCTGGGCAGAGAGAGCAGCGAGGACTCAGAGCAAGCCAATCAGCCAGGCTGGCATTCACAAAAGCAGAGGAAGCACAAAGCAGTGCTCTAGTGCCACAGACCCCCTAAAGGCGCCCTCTGCAGCCAGGTTATTTACAAGTCTCTCTGTAATTGCTGTGCCTTGGCCCAAGCACCGGCCTGTGAACTGCCACCCAATACAATACAGATCCTACACAGACTGATGGCATTTGTGGCTATTTAGTATAAGCCCTGAAAGCTCTCCCCACATCGGTATTGTCCTTACGGTGTACTGACAGCCATGGCACAGGGGAGATTGACTTTTCTTCGCTTTCTGGGCTGAAATGGTGCAAAGAGCTACCCCGCTGCCCTACGGAGGCGGTCCCACTGCGGAGGTGGATGAACTAGTTTCTGTATGTTGTAAGCACGCTTTGCACTTGGGATCCTTAAGGATGAGGGGCATAGGTTGGTGACTGCCTCCCCTGAGCACCCCTCGTGGCCTGGGGTGGCTCTATGGAGTCCTGCCTCAGTCTCCCCTCAGATCACAAGAGATCTACACAAATCCAACAGCCCTTCTTGGGATCTAGTCTATTAACATAGCTCAAAACAATTCAAACCACCCTCAAAGTCCTGCAATAACTCAAGCAGCCACTCCAAGGCCTCTCCTACCTGGGATCCTGCCACAAGCCTCAGCCAAGTCCAAGAGATCAGCAGGCAAACCCCCTCTGCTCAGGCCTCCCCCTTACTTATCCCAGAGGGCCTGACTGGGTCACATGACCTGTTTTCCACACCTGGGGCCCAGTCCACCTGTGAGGAGCCCATCTGCCCTGAAGGGGCCAGCCACCCCATGACAAGGGGCATTACAGAAAGCCAGATTTCACAGAGCAGAATATAAACTGTGCGGGTTTAATCTGGATGGTCTCTAGGGATCATTGGGGTGTCTGAGTCCAAACTGACAGACACTGCAGGTCTCCCCAGAAAGGTACCTTAAAAAATAGCTTTAGGTGGGAGAAACTGCAGCGTTAGTTTCCAGTCTTGTCTTCCCCCAGTCCCACGCCAAGTACATATCCTTCTATCCATCCCTCGCCTTGGGACATCCTCCTCCGACATAGCAAGAAAAAACCTGTTGCTTGGTTCCACCCTCCCAGGGGGTTCAAGGACACTACAGAACTGGGATCACCCTGAGACAGTTTGGCTAAAGTATTGGCCAGTTGCTTTCAGATTGCATTTCCCTCCATTACGTTTACAGCAGGGAGAGGGACAGCTTCCATGGCACCTTTCACCCCAGAGCGCTGTACCAACCAGCATACAGCAGCGGCTTCATCTACCCCATCCGGGGAGGAATACAGCACAACAATACTACACAGCTGTTCATGACAAGCAGCAGAGGGCTTCTCCCCCAAGGTGGATACCATTTCAGCTGGTTCCCCCTTACGGCTGCCAGGGCAAGGGGGCAAAGGAAGCACCCAGGGAAGCTAAGCGTGTAAGGCACACGCGTTACACACACCGGCTGCATAGTCCAGACTATCACTGTTGTGCTCACTCTTCCACGGCTACTTTTATAAGTCAGGAAAGCCCCCTCCACCTCCCGCCACACGGGGGATGTCACGGGGTTGAAGTAGCACCATGCTCTTCTGCAGTGACTTTTCATCTCTAGGGAACTGGGTTCAAACAAGAAGTCCATCCACATCATGCAGCTGCAATGATATTTTAGCTAGTTCAGAGCCCCAGCACCAGGGTAGTGGGCAGTGAAGCACGTCAGGGTTGGGCAGGCCTGTGCAAGGAGCCCAGCACTGGACTAGCAGGGAGTGCTGTGCACTGGCAGAGGGGCAGGCTGGACCCAGGACTGGAGGAGCAAAGTGCGCTGCAGGTCAGGAGTGGGGGCGCAGTGCTAAGTGGAGGAAGCATGCACAGAGCTGGCCTGCATGCTAGGTCTGGCACCAGCTCCTTCTGCCTCACTTTCAGGAAAGAGGCAGATTTTACATATATGGGAGATGGAGCATCTGGCCACTCAAAGAGCAGCACAGGTGCTTTGTAGGAAATCCTGTCCCCTGGCCATCAGTGAGGAACGTGATGTTGGACATACCAGCGAGGTGCCAATCTACAGCCAGCGCTTCCACAGTACCACAGATACAAGCCTGCTTCTTCCGGATGCAGGGAAAGCAGATGTTCCACATGGGCCGGGCAACAGCAATGGAATACAATAGCACCTGATGGAGGGGCGGGATGGGGGACATACATATTCCCCACAGACGTGTCACCTTGCTGGTGCCCCATTCACATGGCTGTTTTCCTGGGTTGTCAATCCCCAGTCTGCCCACTACACTCCGCACCTCTGCAATCCAAGGGAGCCACATGGGCCAGATTCACACTCTGGCTTTGGAGCAGCACTGCCAGCTGATTTCCTGCCGGCTCTCTCAGCATGGGTAAGGCTGCTGGAGGTGGCTTAGCTAAGCCTGGTTTTCAGGAGACACCCAGTACTGCAATCGAAGCCTCAGGAGTATGAAGCGCTTCTCCTTCTTCTCCTCCCAGGCAGGCACGGAGGAGCTGTTCAGGGTCCCGCCTACGACAGATCCACCAGTCTGAAGGCACGGAGATGCTGCCTTGGTTAAGCAGCAGCAGCTGGCTGGCTACGCAGCCAACGCAACACTTACTTGTAGGGTATGGTTACTGTTATTGTTCAAGCAACACTTGCAGCAGCTAAACCAACACTTTGCACATCAGTCACCGGGATCACTTTGCCCCCTTCTCTGTAATGGAAATCCCTTGCCGTCCCTCCCCCAAAACTCAAGTGCACTGCAATGCTTCTGCCCAGAGCACCAGCCTATGCCCAAAATAAACACAGTCACAGAGAACTGCTATTCCAGAGTGCAGAGATCTCACCACAAAACAGTACCTGATAGCAAGAAGCCTTGCTTGGGTCAGATGGCTTATTAGCTGCCTGCTGAATCACTATTAGAACCAATCCTCCAGATACAGCCCTCCCCTGCTGTTCCCATCTCGCCCTCTACAGCAATCATGGCTTCCTCCTAAGCCAACTTCTCTGTGCTACCTGAGCCCAAACCAAAGGGCCAGGAATCACATGCTGAAGCAGCCGGAGCTCAACAGGGATCAGAGATCCCCCGCCAAGCTTGTTTCATTGGGCTTAGGATACCATCGTATTGTACCGTCTATGGGTAACCTGCACCCTCCTTTTTTTGGGTGCACAGGTTAGCAAATACCACTGTGTATGAAAATATAAAAATCACACAGAAGGAAGTGTACAATTTAGACAAAAAAAGTGACCTACAAAGAAAATGGTGAACAGTAACTATTCCCAATGAGACAGACAAAAGCTGTAACTCATTGCAAATTCTTAAAAGGGACCAAAGGACAATAGCTTAGAGGCAGAGAGATTAGAGTCAGAAAATAAACTGTGCCCAGATAGCACGGCAATATGGATATTACCTGTTCTTCAGGGCAGCAGGTTGGGAGAATGCGCCACGCATGGCTGAACTGATGCTCATCGAAGGAACAAGGGGATTATGCCACTGGACAGCAGTCAAATGAAAAACGGAGGTGGGAGGGAACTCAGTTTTTCCTAGTGGGGACAGTGCCTCCGGCAACCGCTAAGAGCTACAGAGCAGGGTAGAGCGCTCAGCCTGACCTGATCCCACACAAGTGCCAACTATAATATTAAGGAGTGGCCAAAAGCCAGTCCTGATCCGCACTGACTTTGTCTCCCCTCCCCACCAGCCATCATTTATTTAAGGGCTCTGCATCCAGAGCACTTGTGTGTGTTTGGTATTCGTGCCTCTTTCCCATCCTTGGCTAAGGGAAGTGCAGGTGCTTTGATGAATGGTTTGAAAGGTTGGGCTAGCTCCTCTGCACCATACTTCTGAGGAAATGCAGCGCCATCACTTCCCACAGAGAGACTCCAGCATGAATCACAGACACAGCCCCTCCTCCAGCCTTTAACGAAGGGCCTTTGTTCTCGCTCCAGTGGCAGAGGCATACCCAAGAGATTGTGCTATATCAGGACTGACCAATGGTCTTTGCTGACGCTAACAGATCCTCAATTTGAAGTGCAAAGATTTGAAAGCAGTCTCGCTTGGGGGATGGCAGGTAACACAAGCAACGAACAGAGAAACATCCAGACATTGCAAAAGCCAAGGGTGGAATTCACTATAGGTCTTTACTACTATTTATGGTGCAGGAGAAGGGCCAAGATGCACACAGACATGGAAATGTCTTTGATACCAAGAGCCACAAGAATAAAGCAGGAAATAAAATGCTTTGAAATTTCAACACTGACAGCACACTCCAGACAGCACAGCCTCCCACAAAGCAGAAGTGACCTCCTCATTACCGAGTCCATGCGGCTCCAGCAGAGAGCCACTGGAGTGAGAAGGGTAGGTACAGCACTGGGAGCCACTAGCCAAAGACATATCAGCAACACCCCACACATCCAAGTGTCTTGGCATCAAGCTGTAACAATGCCCAGTTGGCAGTGACAGCTAGCCCAGTACACACGTCCCATACACAAGAGGCAGGGGATGTGGCTGATGTTTCTGTCCATTCACACCTGGACCGATTCCCACCCCACGCTGATGGGAAGTGGGGAGAATTTCAAAGGCACAAATGGTCATGAGGTGCCTAATTCCCACTGATTGTCCATGGGAGTTCGGCATCTACATCTGTCTCTGAAATTCTCCTCCTAAGCTCCTAGCACAAACCAAGCCCTCCCTGACCCTGATCACGGCTCTTGCACACATAAAGGCAAACTGGAAATTCAACGATTAGCTCCTTTATTAACAGCATATGGGAATCAATGAGACTGTAGCCAGAAACAGGGGGCATCAGAAAGCAGGTTGCAGAGCACCTGTGCTTAAGGGCACAAGCCTGCAAAACACAGCAGGTGCCAACAAACAGCTTTTCAACCTGGACACTGGTTCACCATCTGGACTGTCCACAAGCCAGAAGAGATTCCACTCTTACCAGGGAGTCACTGCCCTATTCCAATTCAGGGTGGCCAGTGCATTTGTCTGCTTGAATATTTGGTGTATTTTAATACTGCAGAAAATGGGATGCTGCAGCCACCTTTGACGAAGTAACAGCCTTAGAGCTCTGCTCCCAGCACATAGCTCTGCTATCGCACCCCAGACTACAGAGTCCTCACAGCTCTACCCACATCCTGCAGTCCTCACCTGACACCACCCTGCTATTCCAGCCCTGGCCCTGCTCCCCTTCTGCACCCACACATACACACAAAGAGTTCTGCCAATTCACTCCCATTTTGCCTCCAAGCTCTTTCTGCTCAGAGAATGGCCAACCCCTTGGTTAGAGCAGCGTTGGGAGAGGGGCCCAGTGTCTTCTAGAGAGCAGGAAAGACCAGTCTCACCACTGACCAAAGGCACAGCTACCCAGGTACAGACGTTAATCCACTAGCCCACATGCCAAGCAGCCTATCCCTCTCAAGCTGTACCCAACAGAAGTGCTGCTGCCTTTGCCTATAGGTCCCAGACTGCTGGGAAGGGCTCCCCATTGTTTGAGGCCCATAGCATGCCATAAGAATCAAGCCAGTTAGAAACTGAATTGGGGAGAAGAGCCCAAAAGGGCAAAGGAAGAAAGGGTATTTAGAACTGATGCTCCCCAAGGAAGGCCCTCCAGAAACACTCCTTTATTAAACTGCTCCACGCTAAGAAACTCCAAGTCTGATCTACCCCAGCCAGCCACGCAAGCAAGGGAGCCAACACGGCCAGCAGGCTCCTTTTAATCAGGTCAGTGGCTGCTGACGGAATGAGAGAACCAGCAGGCAGCCGCAGTGGGGTGCCGGATCCTTAACTCCACTGCAGAGCTCATTAAACGCCTTTGGCCCTGAACAACAATTACCGGGTTTCAGACATAGGCTGCTCTCACCTCACCCCACCGTACCCTTCTCCACTCCTCCTGGCCGTCACCTGGTGTCAATACCCTTGTTTGGAGACGCTCAACAAAAATTCACAGGCGGCTCAAGCTTCACACCTCTCGAGAGGGCAGAGTTACCAGATACAGGAACAAATGGCAGGGCAGCAAGAGACTCTGGAGGGCTTCCAGAGAGCAGTGAAGAAGCTGGAGCGTGAGGCCACTCACTCGTAAGGGCTGAAACAAAGGGACGTAATACGCCACGTAGCTTCACGCCACATAGCTTCTTTGTAACACGCCACGTAGCTTCACTGTACTCCCAGCTTCTGCTGTCTGGAGCAAATGCAAGCCAGAGCTGGGCATGCACATCTGCGGCTATTGCCAGCACCGAGTGGCTACACAAAGCAGGCTGCTACCAAAGCTTCTCCACGCTTCTCCCTCTGCCAAGCTCCACAGACAAACAGCCTCTAAAAATAGCCGGCCATTCATTCGCCACACTCCTGCCCTTTCTGTCTGAAGCCAGGTAAGACTGGTTAAGTTACATTTAATTATATTCTTCATGTGCATCTACTCTCCTGGTTGTGCCAAGACCTGTTCTTTCATTCCTTACTAAATTCAAGAACAAGCATTGAAATAAGTCCAATATTCTTATGAAACTATGGTTACACACCCGAAGTAGTCCTGACAAGGAAGAATTATGGGTGTTGAGTGGGGTAGTGGTTCTCAACCAGGGGCACGTGTGCCCCGTCGGTACACAGGGTCTTCCAGCCGGGTACATCAACTCATCTAGATATTTGCCTAGTTTTACAACAGGCTACGTAAAAAGCACTAGCAAAGTCAGTACAAACTAAAATTTCATAAGACAATGACTTGTTCATACTGCTCTACATACACTATATCAGTGTTTCGCAACTTGGGGTCTGCAACCCCCAACAGGGTCATGGGATGGGTTTGGGGAGGGTCACAAATGCAGGGCGGGTGTTAGAGGGTGGCAAGCAGAGCAAATGACTGGGGCCCCATGCCACAGGGGCCCCAAAAGCTAAATTACATGCTTCAGCCCCCCAGGCAGCAGGGCTCAGACTTCGGCCTGGGGCTGAAATCAGACTCCTGAAAGGGGTACAATAGTCTGGAAAGGTTGAGAGCCACTGGAGTGGGGGAAATACAGAATCCAGACTTGGGCATTTTCTGCTACTGGTACTAACCTTGCAACAGGGTAAATATTTCCATCATCATGCTGAGCTTTTAGAGGATAGGTCATTGTGGCCTCACCACAAGTCATGATCTCTAGAGGTGGCAGATAAACGGTTTATGAACCAGTCTCCCGGCCTAACGAAATTCACGCTGCATTGTGGGACTATCGGCCAGAATAGAGACACAGAAAGGGAACCCCAATCACATTGTGGGGTTCGCTATTTGTTCCCCTATCAGCAACTTCCATAGCAAGCCTGTCTCTGTATCCTCAAACCAGTTCCCAACCCGGCTAGCTCAGGCTGGTAGCTATAGAACGCTGTCGTAAGGCAGAGACCGGGGCTGTCCGAGTCTGGAATGCAAGCTTGCCTAGCAATTGTGTTGATGTAAGAAGCAGAGCAGAACACAGCTCATTCTTCTGGGTCACTAGCAGCAAACCAAAGTGAGGTGGCCCAGGAGACACCTTGGAAGCAGGTAAGTGCAGAAACAAGGGGATACTCAGAGTCTCCTCCAGTTCAGAGCTCCGCATTAGCCTCTGTACCGGGCCTCCACGTTCCATACTGAGATCAGTGTTCACAAGCCTCGTCTCCTGCAGAAACGTCTCCTCTGCACACAGGATGCAAAAGAGCATGTTGGGGGTGGGACAACGCAAGTCACTCAGCAATGCCTGCCCGTGCTCGGCTGGAAGGAACCAAGGCAGCGTCTAGGAGTGGGCCTGGCGACGGATCACTGCAAGCTCTCTTGCCAGCACACAGGTGAGCATTGGCATCTCTGCAAGCATTTAAAGGGCCGGCTGCTATGTGAGACAAGAGAGTTTTTAGCAAGCTGCAACAGCCTTTTTGATTCATTAACGAACATGGAAATCCCTCTCTTTCATCGCAGCTCCCTTCAGATCCCCTACAAGTCACTGCGTTCTGCTCAGAGTAGCCCCATATGCCAGCCTCCCCCCAGAAGCACATCACACAGGAGTGTCTGCACAGCCAAGTAACACAGGGTACTTAGACACTGCAGCTGCGAGCGAGCGAGCTGCACAGCTCGGGCAGACAGCCTCGCAGTATAGCCAGACATGTGTACTGGAGCTAAGACTCAACTGGGCATGTAGATCTATGCTCGGGCAACTAGCCCAAGATGCCACTGGTGCCACAACATCCACACAGCTATTTTTAGTGTGCTAGCTCGAGCCCTGTCAGTGAGAGTCTGTGTACCTGTGAGTTCAATCCTTGAGGGGGCCACTTAGGGATCTGAGGCAAAAAAAATCTGTCTGGAGATTGGTCCTGCTTTAAGCAGGGGGTTAAACTAGAGGACCTCCTGAGGTCCCTTCCAACTCTGATATTCTATTATTTGGCTAGCTGTTTGGGGGGACGGATAGCTCAGTGGTTTGAGCATTGGCCTGCTAAACCCAGGGTTGTGAGTTCAATCCTTGAGGGGGCCACTTTGGGATCTGGGGCAAAATCAGTACTTGGCCCTGCTAGTGAAGGCAGGGGGCTGGACTTGATGACCTTTCGGGGTCCCCTCCAGTTCTATGAGATAGGTATATCTCCATATATTTATACCTGGGCTGGGAGGCTTCTGTACCCAGAGAAAGTGAGCAGCACTTTGCACAGCCACTAACACAAGCAGATAGTCACTGGCTCCTGACCAGGATCATCCAGAGATCCTGGTGGCTGCCACCCGAACTCCTGCATCTTCCAGTCTGTGCCCAGTGGATGCTGGCTACACAGGTGTCACCCGAGCTCTTGGATTATGGTTACTATCTCAAAATAGTGCAGAATAAGCAAAGGTCCCAGCAGTCTCCTCTTGAAAACATCCACTGCCTCTGGTGCCTTGGATACAAGCTATGGGCTCAGGCGATGCCGAGCATCTTGAACTCCCTCTCTCTCGGCTAGGATCTGGGTGCTCAACACCTCACAGGACCAGCCCTTCTGCACTGCAGGCACCAGCACTGGGAAGCTGTCCAGTTTCGAGAGGGGGTGGGGGGAAGGACTGGTGTTTCCTCTTAGTGTTCCTCCCCCGCAGGAAGCCTGCTAGGCCCCCTCCCACCCCACACTTCAGCAGAGCAGCACAGGAAACCTGCAGGCTTTTTTTTGCTTTGCCCAAAGGAAGTGGTGCGCAACTGTACAAGGATCAGGTGGTGTGTTTTTATAGAGGCCAGGCCACCATGATCACTGACTTCCTGCAACTGCTCCCCATACTCCTGCTTGGCCCTCCATTTCCCCTAAGACATTCCTCTTTGCAGAGAGCCAGTTGATCAGAAGAGTTTGGAGGGGGACAGTGTGAGCAGTCAGACTAGCCCCAGGCAAGGTAAGGGATGGGCTTCACAGCACTGCACACGCCAGGCAGCCCAAGCAAAGACTCCAGAGGAGGAAGGAGCAGACAGCCCATGAAACTCCTCCAGGCACATTCCAGAGACTGGGCCTGTTCACTCACACTCCGGCAATTCCCAGGAACAAGGTCTGACAAACACAAGCCGCTCTGACTGGCTCACAGGCACAGCAGCAGCACACCAGGGAGTGAACAAGCTTCCAGAGTTACTTTGGCCCTCCAAAACTGGAGTTAGTGCAAGCCCCAAAAGCATCTGGCAGCAACCCACTCTGGGGCTTCTCTTTGATGATGCAGCCACAACATCAGCCCGAGACAAAGGTACAGCAAAGGTACAAGAAAGTATTGCTTCAGTGTTCCCCATCGCACTCAGGTCTGACAACAGAGAAGGGACCCACTGCTTCTGTTATGTGCTGCACTCTTCCAGACCCAGTCTCCCCGCAGCAAATGGGCAACTTCTATTGCCACCAACACTTACTGGCATTCGCCTCTTTTAAAGAGTCACTTTCAAAGAGGAGGAGTATATTAGCAGTTAGAGCAGGGAACTTGAGTCAGGGCTCCTGGGTTCTACTCCCAGCTCAGCCATTACCTGTGCTATTGTGGGCAACCTATTTCACCTCTCCATCTGCAGCTCCCGCATCTGTTAGACAGGGTTAAATCCTGCTAACCTACCTCACAAGGGCACTGAGAAATAAGAAAAGAGAGTTGGGGCCTAATTCTGACCACACTTATATCCAGGTAACTCAAGAGTAAACCCACGGACCTCAGTGGAGTGACAGACATCTTTACTGCAGTATTTTAAGGAAAGCCAGACCTTGGGCTGTCTGTTTTACAATGTTCCTCTAGCCTTTCTTTCATGTGGTTTTCAGCAGGTGAGTTAAGCTTGAAGTCTCTTGTACATTACTCATGAGCCTCTGTGATCAGAGATGTTGGCTCAAATCCAGTGAGAAAAACTGGTGCATATTTGTTCTAGCAAAGGGAAAAACTCACATTGTTTATTGGACACATCTGGAGGCTACCACAAGTTAATGGCGGGTTAATTAGCCCTATCTTGTGGTAGCCCACTTGGCTACTATGATGCCAAGAGATTTGTTCCCCATCTCAGGAGGTATTCATTAAACGAGCTCCCTACAGCCTGTCTGGTTTGGCACAGAGGAGACAAGATCTGTGGGAAAAGGCACTCTCTTCCAGTATTGAAATTCATGTTCCCCGTGTAACTGTATTTCCGCCTATTATTTAGGATCATCTCCTCACTGAGGATGCTTGTGTTTGACTGACTCACAGAGCAATGAATGAGACACACAAACCCTACCAGCACGTTAATAAATAAGCGATATGCGAAAAGCCTCTACAGCATTTCCAGGCAGTGGAACATAAACAAAACAAGCCTGGAATAAATCTACTTCATGGACAGGGGAGACAATTCAGACAGGGAAGTGGGTTGGTCAGATCTCTGGTAAGCATGACTGGAGCGTGTGGGGGGTGGGATGAATATGAAAATCTCTATATGTAGGGAAAACATGGAATTTAGGAGAGCAACATGAACCAACCAAATCAAATCCATCCACATGTGAAGTTAGTGCCCTCCTCAGCAAAAAGGCCAAGGGACCATCTCCAGGGCAGCAGCAAGACTTACTGGAGAGCAACACAGAGGAAGCTAGCCCTGCCACTCCCAGTGCTGTAAGCTATTCTGGAAAGAGAAGATTCCTGTCTCCAAGACAGATAATCCACTGTGAACTTCACACACAACTTCAGCATCAAGTTAGACACCCTAACAACACTGCCATCCCCGATCCACACACACAAGAGAACTATGAGGGAAGGAAGAGAGTGACAAAGTAGATTCTCCCTCTACAAGTACAGTCCCCATGGCCAGGTTGGAGATCAGACCTGTAAGCCCCAACAGATAGCTAGCAAGAGTAACAAGCACCGTCCTAATGTACGGTGGCCCAGATACAGCCCCCCAGACATTTCCACTAATAAAGATGAATTCCTGGTGGTGACTGCCTCCCGACTTGGAGACACTCTTCTCTAACTTTGGCTGTGGAGGCTGAGGGGGCCAGCTGAGGGAGAGGACGAGTGGTTATATTTATGTACTGGAGATCTGTACAAGCCAACCAAAACAGCTGCATTCTAGGCTCGTCAGCAACTTGCTGACCGGCAAGTCAGAAGGAAGCTCTCTTTTTGTGACTGGGCTGGTTCCAGGTCTTGAGTCAGAGGGTTCAAATGCAACCAGGATCTTGGAATAAGGTCACTCAGCAGCTATGAGAAAGCTTTGGGACCTCAGGCCCCGCCACATCCAAGTTCTACTACTACAGCTCATCATCCTATGCCTCCTCTCTAGCTGTAGGGATCAGGAGCAGAGGGAGGATATGCTCTTCCAACACAGACACACACAAGCTGGGACTCTCAGCTCACCTTCTGAAGAGCCAACCAAAAAACACATACATATTCCTTTGCAAGAAGACTAGAATCAGCAGCTTCCTGTATGTTGGACTTTCTACCAAACCTGCCACCACCCTGATCTTGGTCTGTTGCCTCCAGACACCCACTCTCAGATGCCCATAGTGCACATCTGTAGCCCCTCTGTGCAGGGGTGGGAGAAGCTGCAGAGAACCCATTGGTTCACTTTTCAAATACAGGGTGGAGACTGTCACAGCAAGACTGGGTTTAAATGGCTCAACTGCTTACAATGCCCAAGACATTTAAGACAACAGTTTAACCACACATAATGTGTGTCCCGTCAGAGCTGATGCATAGAAAGCTTATGATACTCCTAACAACAAGACGCAGCAAACCAAAATGAGATCAGCAGAGGACTATCTCAAAGTGATCTGGCTTTTCAAGGAGCTTCAGACCTTCAAGGACTGGGAACTCTGGGGCTGCTGCTGGTGGATTTTCCAGGTACATTTAGGGCATTTACAACTTGTACAATTCTCACAACCTCCTGTGATGAAGCTGTGCATGGGGTCAGCATGACATGGATTGAGGTACGCATGCCCAAACGCCAGCCATAAGTTCCTCATTTTACTGTGGCCCTTCATAATTATATATTAGCACTGGCTTCTGTGAAAAGGCCTAGAGGAGTTATTCCCTAACATTTGTTCTCCCCCATAAAAAAAACCAAATAAATCATCCCCTACGCTCTATCTTATGAAGAGCCAACGTCATAAAAGCAAATCCACACGTTATCAGAGACTTTGTGGCCTCCTAATCAAATGAAGCATAAGAAAGGCCATGACCACCAAATAAGACCATGACTTTCCAATCACAGCTCCAGTTAAAAGGACAACCACAGTTAACTGGGGAGCTAGACCCCCCTAAGGAAACCCTCTCAGTAAGCAAAATTCATTTTAGTAAACAATGGAGACTCCTTCCCCAAGGAGAGGACACTCAGTCTGACAGGAAACTCTAACCAACCCATTCTCAGGGCTGTTTTATAGAATCATTCTGCCTGCAGTCTCTTCACATCTCTCCTAGGAAGATCTAGAGGCTGTTAAGAGGTAGTATTGTTCCTGTGTCACTGTATCCGAGAAATAGCAGTACAAGGGAGGCAGCTGTTCTGTAAAAATAGCCTGTCTCTTCTGAGGAGTATGCAGAGTGCCTAGCACAAGGAGGCTCTGATCTCATTTGATGCCTCTTGACACTGCTGCAATATAAATAAGATCCTCAGACAATCAGTTGTGTTCTGCAAGGAGGGAACATCCTCTGAAGGTTCCTCCTTGCAGAAGGAGATTAAAATCTATTCTAACAAAGGACCAAGTGCATTTAGGACCGAAACATATGGACTCCGAATGCAGTTCGATGTATCAGCAACTCTCCCTGTTCTCATTCTCAAGTCCCCCTAACAAATGAATGGTAAAGTCACCCAAGCCAATATCAAGGCTTCTCTTCATTTACCAAAGCTTTGTTTCAGCATTTTACTGTGGCTAATAGGGAGTGGTTTAGCTCCAGGCAGCAGTGGGACCACAGAGGAAGAGGGATTGCAGAAGACGATCTATTGTGGTGTATTGAATTTTTTTTCCCCCACTCCATTCTAACCATGGACAACAAAAGGCTACAGTAGCCACATAGCTTGCTTCCCCCTTCCTCAAACTGCTCCTCTACAAAATTCCCCACAGACATGCCCGCACACGGAAGACATGGGAGGTGAATACCAAAAATATCAGACAAGTTTCCAGAATTATTAGTTTTTTGTGCTCCTGTTTTCTCCTCTTATCAGTGGCACAGGGGGCACCACCACATGGAGGGTTATTGGCTTAGGCCAAACAGTGCAATACACTTCTTAGAGCAAACCCACATCCCACAGGACCCTGAAGCAGACACCAGAGAGACCAAGTGCCTAGAGTTTCACACAGACAGCAAAGCATTTCATATGCAATTTTTAGAGGGCAGCAGTAAAAGCACAATAGTAAAAACAATGCGACAGTGATACATATGGCCTAAAATTGAACAATTCAAGGCTATTTGATCTAGACTTTGCTGACGACATTGCTCATCAGTGAAGATGCCAACGGACTACAAAAATGTACAAGTCAAGTAAAAAGTAATGGAGAAGATAGGTTTGAGATACAATGCAAAGAAATGTAAAGTCATGTTAATGGGGATAGGGACAGAAATCAAAATTGAAGAAGAGAAAGTGGAGAAGGTGGCCAATTTTACATATCTTGGAAGTACCATCAGCCAAGATGGTACTAGTTCCAAGGAAAGAAGAAGAAGAAGAAGCGGGAAGGTAAACACTGCATTTGGAAGACTCAAAAACATCTCCCTCAAGACAAAACTGAATGTGTACAAAGCAATTGTTATTGCCATCACAACATACAGCAGTGAGACGTGGCAACTTACGAAGACAGACACGCAAAAGCTGGATGCATTTCATCACAAATGTCTGAGAAGAATATTGGGAATAACATATAGAGATAGGAAGATGAGTGAAGAAGTCAGAAAAATGACTGGACCAGGTACCCTCTCACAAATAATCTACAAAAGACGACATCAGTGCCTGGGACACGTGCTGAGAATGGAAAAAGAACGCTTACCAAATACCGCCCTTGAATGGAAGCCAGAAAACACAAGAAGAGAGAGAAGACCACCACAAGTAACATGGAAACTAACAGTTCTGAACGACATCAAGCACCTCAACATGAAATAGGAAGATTTGGAGAGAAGGGCAGTTGACAGGCAAGGATGGCAAATGTGGGTAAGCCCAGTGTGCAGCAAAGCACGGGATGGACTAAGGTCTAAGTAAAAGCACAAACCTTCACTAATTCACACTAACGACTGGGAGAGCCAGGAGGTTTTTTTAAAACCATTTTTCAAAGTAGCTAGTAAGCGAGAAAACATTTCAAAAGTTCAGATTCTGCCTCTCAGAAAGATACTTTGAGAATGGTACTTAGCTCTAATTGAACTAGTGCCATCACATACAGAGAATGCTAGCAAGAATACTGTAGTATATTCTGTATAATGAAGCCTTAGGAATACAAGGCCTACAGTACCATCTCTGCAATAAAATGATACTTTGAACTTCTGTAGCAGCTTCCAGGAGATCACAAAATGCCTTACAGAAGTATCTTTTTAAAAACAGAGATGGAAACTGAGGCAGACACAGATGATGTGTCTTGCACAAGGTCACACGTCAAGGCAGCTAGGAACAGACCCCAGGAGTCCTAACTCCCAATCCTGTGCTCCAGCTACTTGACTTAACCCAGATAATCAGGCAGGCAGTAAACAGCAGTAACTGTGCTTGTGGCACTCTGCAATCTAGGACTTAACTCAGGACACCAGACAGCATCCATCTGAGTAACTGCAGCAACCCCTATAGATTGGGAGGAGTGGGAAGCAAGTCCTATGAGTCTTGCTTTGTACTCAATTCCCCTCTACTATGTTTTGCTCCCTAGTCTCAAGCCCCTCTTGAAATTAGGCATTTTCCCAAGATGTACAGAGATTCCCAGAACCATGTCACATAACAGGAACATTTACAATATTCAGGAAGGGGGCGGAGGGAGAGAGAGAAGTCCCAGACTATTCCAGGAAACAAGACAACATCCCTGAAATGACTTCATAGCAGGGAGGTCTCCCAGCTCTTCCCCTATCCCAGGTCAGAGACAATCCCACTGGGAGAGCAGGGTTCTTTCCACCCAGCCCAGTCAAGTAGGCCAAAGAAGCCATTTTCTTTTTCTCTCCACTTGCTCCAGGGCATCATGACCATACCAGATAGTTGGATGGGAAACCCCCTTTGGCCTCTTCCTGGCCTTTTATCAGAAGAAATGAGAAATTCCTACTTCTCGTTTTCCGAGGTTCCCGTGACCCTCTCTTCTCCTTCCTCTTTTCTGAGGACATCTGGACAATAAGAACTGTAACCAACCCCCTTTCACATACAATACCGAAACCCATTTCAATCCTTCCAAGCCAATGGCTTGAACTGTAATGAGTTTACACCAGCCTCAGCCCACTTTTTTCAAAGTTGCCAGACCCCCCACTTGACACTTATAGAAGGCAGATCAATATCCTTTCTCCTTCCACTCCTGCCATGAGACAGACCACAAGAGTTAATGCCAGCCTCAACTCTTACACCAGGCACTCTAGGGAGGTAAAGGGCAGGCATTGCCCTGAGTCAGGTGTGGCCGGTGTGCTGTTCTATAACCCAGCCACTGATCATCGACCTTGGGGAGAGCCCCTGGGGCCCAATCTCTCCGAATTAAAAAGCGTGGCTGCAATTTGCTCCTTTCCAGGTAACTCTAATGTGCCCCTCGGACCCCCAGTGAGCTCCAGCGGGTCCCCCGTTTCCTTACACAAGCCAGAAAGCCAACTGGATAACCCCCCTGCCGGTTTCCAGTGCCGAGGCAGGAGGAGACGGGGAGCCCGCCCGTAGGAAGCCCGATCCCCGAACCCACGGGACTCACCGCTGTGCGCGCTGAACCAGCGGGGCGCGATGTGCAGGGGCAGCGCGTCGGCGAGCGAGGCTCGCGGGCCCAGGTACAGCATCCCGTCTCCATGGCGACCGCCTCCCGTCTCCTGGTAACCATTGCCATGGGCGTAGGTGGAGTCTGCGCCCGAGCCGCCGCCGCCGCCCGGGGCCCGCTCGGGGTCGCCCGCCGCCCGGGCCGCCGCGGCGTAGAGGCCGAAGGGGACCCCGCCGGCCGCGCTCGGGTCCATGCCCATGCCAGCCACCGAGCTGACGGAGCGGCTGCGCAGCCCCATGGCGCCGCCGCCGGCCCGGTAGTGACCGAAGTGGGGCGCCCCCCCGGGCGGGGGCACGGCGCTGTCGTCGGTGGAGACCCCCGGGAAGGGCCCCCGCGAGCGGGCCGCGGTGCTCTGCTTGCCGCCCATGGGCAGGCCCGGCCCGGCCTGCCGCCGCCCGACCGAGAGCGCTCAGCACCGAGCCCCTGCAGACACCCCCGCGGCGGGGGGAGGGAGGCTGACGGAAAGGGAGGAGGCGGGGACGGCAAACTAGGAATTAAAATTCACCCGCGCCTCCGGCATGTTCCCTCCGCCAGGTCCCGAGAGGCCCCCAACCGCTCATCCACAGCCGGGGTCCGCCCGCCCGCCTGGCTGCAGGGCCGGGACTCGGCTGGCAGCCCGCAGAGACGATCTGCGCTCGCTCCTCCACGCCGGGGCGGCAGCCGGAGCCCGCAGCGAGGCTGGCTCAGCCTCCGGCCTGCTCAGGCCCGCAGGGGGCCTTGTCCATGGAGCGGAGCCTCCCGCCGCTCAGCCCAGCCCCTCGCCCTGGCAGCCCGCTCGCCTCCGCCCCGGGCCCTTCTCTCCAGCAGCACCTCGCTGCTGGGGCCAGCGGAGACAATAGAGGCTGCCAGGACGCATGCGCCACGGTTCGCTCCGCCCCCGCAGTCTGTATTAACCCCTTCACTGCCAGCCCCCGCACCGCCGGCTCAGCTCCCTCGGCGCAGGGGGGCAGGAGAGGTGGCGGGGGCGCACCGAGGAGTTAGGTGGGGATTAGAGATGCGCTCTCAGGGAGGCGAGGCCCCACCTTCCCCTGCAGCTGGGAAATGCCCCTGCTTCCAGACCCTACCTGAAAGCTCCCCCTAGGGCTCACGCTTCGAATCACCATATCAGTGCCACCATAAAGGGGATCATAGACTCATCGCGGTGTGTTGAGGATGGACAGTGTTATGTGCTGGAAAAGCCGCAAGCCTCTGCTGCTAATTATAATGATGTGTGAAGCGCTGACAGTGTGCTAAGTGTGCTATTATGGTGGAACAGTCGTGGGACCATAGTTAAGGTTGCATCATAGATTTCAGTTTATTATTAATTTCACAGTAATGCCTAGAGCCCTTGGCGGAGATAGGGATCCATTGTGCTAGGCACTGTACAGACACATAATACAAGACAGTTTCTGTCCCAAAATGCTTACAACATTCAAACAGGAAAAAGGAAAGATTAATATCTCCATTTTAAAGTTGGGAAGCTGAAGCACAAACAAATTAGTGGCTTTACTCGTGAGTGGCCTGGTTCGTTGACTTCATTAGAACTGTTGGTGTGAGTACATTTATGCACATACGTACACATGCATAACTTTGCAGATTTTTGGAGGAGAGACTGTCTGTATTTTGTGTCATGCACACATAGAGCACCCTGTGTCAGGTCTTAATTAATAATAATAATGCATCCAGACCATTGTAAAAATGTCCTGTCCTTGTGCACTTCCTCCACTCTGCTGGAGATTCTAATAGATTTTACTGTAAGGAAGTTTTTCTTGATAGTCAGCCAGAAAGTTTCCGTTTGAATTCATCCCGTTATTACTCTTAGGTCTTATGTTCCTTGAAATAATTCCTCTCCCTTCCTGTCACTTACACCATTCAAGTATTTGTAGATTACAGGTCTGTCTCATCTTACGCTGGGGTTACGTTCTGCAGTCAGCGCCTAAAGCGAAAATCACGTATAGTCAAAATTACATTGAGTGTAATGGCGGGCGGAATCGCCCGCACTACAGAAACAGTATTTAAATTGTTATTTTTCTCTTTTTTTTTGTTTTTGACGACCGCATAAAGCTGAAATCGCGCATGTTAAATGCGCCTAAGATGCGACAGACCTGTATTGTCATGTCCTCCCTTTGTCCCTGATTGTGCAATTGTCAGTACGGTGCCATGTGGATATAGAGGCCTACTCTATATACATCTCTCATTGCAGAATTTGAGACCTCAGATTGTGACGCACAACCAGAAAAAAAAAAGTGACTTGGTGATTTGATATGGTATGACTGAGTGAAATAGTTTTAACTTTCTCAGATTCCTTAAGTGCAACAGGGCTATATTGAAAAATTCCCAAATTAGCACTAGTAGGACCATTTTAGAATATTAACACCAAATAATTTTTACAACCTTATTTACTTTTAACTATTTATATTTATTGCTTAGTTTTTGCATTTTACTTGGCTTCCACTATGAAAATAAATTACTCAATTTTATTTAAAGTTATTTCCTAGTTAGTTTCACTTTCAGGTTCTCATATACTAGCATAAATCTTCAGCATTGCAGCTGCAAACGTTGGCCCTAATCCTGCAAACATTTAAACACATGCTTAACTTTACTATTACAGTAGAATCTACAATTACAGTAGAATCTACGAACACCTCAGGAATGGAAGCTGTTTGAAACTCTGAACAAAATGTTATGGTTGTTCTTTCAAAACTTTACAACTGAACATTTAAACAGCTTTGAAACTTTATTTGCAGAAGAAAAATGCTGCTTTTAGCCATAATATTAAACATTTAAATGAAACAAGCACAGAAACAGTTTCCTTCCCTTGTCACTTTTTTTTTTAACTTAAGTTTAACACAGTACTGTACTGTATTTGCTTTTTTGTTGTGTTGTCTGTGCTGCTGCCTGATCATGTACTTCCAGTTCCAAATGAGGTGTGTGGTTGACTGCTCAGTTCATAACTCTGGTAACCTCAATGGACATACTCATGGTAGTAAAGTTAAGCACACACACATAGACATTTACAAGATCAGGGCTGTGAGCAGTTTTATTAATTGTAATGGGACTACTAATTTAAGCAAAATGAAGCATGCACCCAAGTGTTCGCAGGATTGGGACCATTGTAAGGTAATGTTGACGACCAAACACAGAACTATTTTTATTTTTAATTTTAATTCCATTAAAGCAATTTTGTAAATACCAGCTTTTGTAAATATTTTTATGTAAATATTTTTTACTGTACCTAAATTGAGGGCCTAACTTACCAGCCAATATCCTCTTAACCAATGGAAAAATAATAACTAAAGAGGAAAATGTTTACATAAATAAAGAAAACTCCCTTGTTGCTCCTTCCATGAGCTTAGCAAGGGAGTACAGGGCCGGTGGAAGATGATTACACAGACAGACAGCTAGAGAGGAGTGACAACTTGGGATCTGAGTGTGTCTCCCCGAATAGTCAGTGTTTTTTCTTAAAGCCCCAGCTCCTGGAGTCATGGGATCCCATGAGCGCCCAGGCCGCACAGGCTGGGAGGGAGGAGCCCGGCTGCCCGAACGCTTCTCCCAGCCCCGCCCTGCGGCACAGGGACTACATCTCCCAGCAGTCCTTGCGCTTCCTGCCGGGTGCGTGCGCAGTCGCGTTTTCAATCCTACTCCCCTCAGCTGTGTCGCGCGGGGCGGCCCAAGATGGCGGCGCGCTGGAGCAGCGAGAATGTGGTGGTGGAGTTCCGCGACTCGCAGGTAACGAGCCCCCGCAGCCTGGGGGAGAGCGCATGCGCCACGCCCCCCCACCGCCGTCTGGCCTGTGAGGGGGAACTCCCTGCTTTTTCCTGGGGGCAGGGGCCCCCTCCTCTCGCCTCCCATCGGCCGAGCCTGCCTGGGGGAACTGCCCCCAGCACACGGGCCCCGCCAGGGGTGGGATCGCCCAGCCTGTGTGCGCCCCCCGCGCTGTGCAGCCCTAGCACCGGGACCGGCGCCTATCCCAATCCCCTCCGGCTGGGCCGGGCTGCTGTTTCCACAGGGGTCCTTCGCCCACCGCTGAGATGCAGCCACTTCTGGGGAGCCACCTAGCAGCGCTTGTTGGCGATGTTGCTCCTGCCAGCGCTGGCCAATGCAGCCCCTCAGGGACAGGGAAGGGCTCAGTTGTTTCTGCAGGGATGGGCAGGCTACTGGGCAGCTATTTAAGAGCCACAACGTTGCACAAAATGTAGGGCAGGTAGTGAAGAGCTCTGTGTCCAGTTGAAGCTGCTGAGACACTGTGAACTTGAAGGTATGCTGCCATAGACCTTGTCTACACTGCCACTTACTTCGGCATAATTTACGTTACTCAGGCGTGTGAATAAGCCACCCCCTGCGCCCCTCGGGTGTAGACAGCGCTTTGTTTGCCGGAGAAGCTCTCCTGCTGACATAGGCTATGTCTAAACTGCGCACCTTACAAGGGCATGGCTGTAATGTAGCCACTCTTTGTCGCTGGGAGAGAGCTCTCCTGGCGACAAAATAAAACCACCCCCAACCAGGGGTGGTAGCTTCATCGACGGGAGAGTGTCTCCCACCACTGAAGTGCTGTCCGCACCGACGCTTTTTGTCGTTAAAACTTTTGTTGTTTGGGGTGTTTTTTTTCACACCCCTGAGCAACAAAAGTTTTAATGACAAAAGTGCCAGTGTAGACAAAACCAGAGCTACCCCTTCTTGCAAAGGTGGAGTAATTAAGTGAATGGGAGAGCTCTCTCCCATTGACTTAGAGCATCTTCACCAGACATGCTATAATGGCACAGCTCCATCAGTGCCGTTGTAGCGCTTCTAGTGTAGACTAGCTCATAGAAATAATAGAGATGCGAGTGGAAGGGACCACATGAGGTCATCAAGTCCAGCTCCCTGCACTGAGGCAGGACCAAATAAATCTAGACCATAGCTGACAGTTTTGTCCTATCTGTTCTTAAAAACGTCCAATAACAGAGATTCCACAGCCTCTCTAGTTAATTTGGTCCAGCGTTTAACTACCCTGACAGTTAAGAACTTTTTCTTAATGTTTAACTAAATATCCCTTGCTGCAATTCAAGCCCATTACTTCTTGTTCCATCATCAGTGGCTAAAGAGAACAATTTCTCACCCTCTTCTTTATATCAACCTTTTATATAGTTGAAGGCTGTCATCATGTCCCTGCTCAGTCATCTCTATTCCTAACTAACAAACCCAATTTTTTCAATCTTTCCTCGTACGTCGTGTTTCTAGACCTTTAAACATTTGTCTAGCTCTCCTCTGGACATTCTCTGATTTGTGCACATCTTTCTCGAAGTGTGGTGTCCACAACTGAACACAATACTCCAGCTGAGTCTTTATCAGGGCTGCCTAGAATGGAGTAATTGCTACTTGTGTCTTGCTTACAACACTTCTGTTAATACATCCCAGAACGATCACTTTGTTTGTAGCAGTGTTACATTGTTGACTCTCATTTAGTTTGTGATCCACTATAATCTCCAGCTCCTTTTCTGCAATATTGCTTACTAGAGAGACAAGGTGGGTGAGGTAATATTTTTTTTTACTGGACCAACTTCTGTTGGTGAGAGAGGCAAACTTTCAAACTATACAGGGCTTTTCAAGAGCTCTCTCTCACCAACAACAGTTGGTCCAATAAAAGCTATTACCTCATCTAGCTTGTCTCTCTAATATCCTGGGACCAACATGGCTACAACAACACAGCATACTCCTTCCCAGGCAGTCATTTCCCATTTTGTATTTGTGCAATTGATTATTTCTTCCTAAATGAAGTACTTTGTCTGTGTCCTTATTGAATTTAATCCTATTTATTTCAGACCATTTCTCCAGTTTGTCAAGATCATTTTAAATTCTAATCCTGCCCTCCAAAGTGCTTGCAACCCCTCCCAGCTTGGTATTGTACACAAACTTTATAAGTGTACTTTTTATGCCATTGTCCAAATTATATTTGAAGATATTGAATAAAACTGGACCCAGGACAGATCCCTGTGGGACCCCACTTGATATATCCTTTCAGATTGATTGTGAACCATTGATAATGTGCACCCACCGTGTAGTAGGTTCATCTAGGCTATATTTCTCTAGTTTGTTTATGAGAAGGTCATATGAGACGGTAACAAAACCCTTACTGAAGTATAAAATCATACTTCTGTCAAGAATTTTTTTTACCTGTTATTGTTACAGTTAACAACTGAGATGCCTGTAATTAAAATATTAGAGAGAGACTTCTCTTTTTTGGTGGTACTTGCTATATACTCACGTTCAGGGTTTCCTTTGAAAT
Source organism: Platysternon megacephalum (assembly GCA_003942145.1). NCBI lineage: Eukaryota > Metazoa > Chordata > Testudines > Platysternidae > Platysternon > Platysternon megacephalum. Next base: position 679,834 of record QXTE01000383.1, on the reverse strand, counting down.
GACAGTCATTTCCCCCTGTTGTTTGTGTGAGGCCTTCAAGCAGCAATAGGGAGCGATAAATATGTTTACAAAATAAAATGTAATTGCTTAACCACAAAGATTGGCAGGGATACTCAGTAGAGGGTGTGTTACCTGAAACTACTTTTAATTTAGTTGTAGAAACCTTTTAAAGTTGACTATCCCTTTAACTTTTTCAAAACCAGTTCTTATTAAAGTAAAGTTGAATAAAAATGTGAACAGTAAATTGGGTTCCCCAGGTACTTTTAGCTATGTTACTTTGTTTACAACATATATTTTTAAATTTGTTGGGGTCTCTTTAATCCAGGATTTGGGCAAGATCCCAGAGTTAATCCTATTTTTTTGAGAAATGCCCTGGAATCATTTATGACCATAAGTGTTCAAGGCCTTGGTTTTATGTTTTCTTCCAAACTACCAGAAAAGACATACTTGTGTCATTTTCCCCTTCTTACAACATTCTTACCCTGGGTTTATTTTTTAACTCTAGACTCGCCTCCCTATCCCCTTTACTTAACTGCCGGGTGAGTGAGTGACTGACTCCGTCAAAGTATTTTCTGTTTCTTTCTCCTGAAATGGGTTTTGGCAATCTGGACAGTTGCTGCTGGTTTCAGTGTTAGTGACCATCACAGCTACAACCCTTGCAAGGTGATGGGGATTTAAGCATGGCTGCAATCTGTAAAAGAGATTCATGGTGAATGGAAATGAATGACCAAGTTGATATGTGGAAACCTGGCTGCTTTCCTCTCCTGCCCATCTATTGCATTTAAGGTCCCTTTAATAAAATAGCAGAAAGATCTCTGGCAATAATCATGGTAGGAAATCTTCTTAGCTTCATTTCCTTGTGTGAAAGTGTAGTGACTATCAAATATCTGAACAGCCAAGACAGCTCTGGGCCTGCTAAGCAACATATTTTTATAAAATCATAACCTCTGTTGCCAAGAAAATGAGCATTTTAAACTGAAGTTTGGTGCTAAGCATGTTTTGCTGAATGCATACAGTGCATACACTTAAACAATCAATTGAGAATAACTTTTTTATTGTTTTTGCTCAATTGCTGATCATATATTGCTGATCTTATTAAAGTGACTATACCAGGAGTTCTAGTATTTTTGTCCAGTTTAATCATCTAAAATCTGATGTGCAAATTATATCTTGTTCATATAGCCATGACCCATTTAAAACATTTGGGGAACAGACCCATGTCTAATGTGCCGATTTACTGTTTTTGTTACTGCTTGGGTTCCTGGGGAAAACAACATTGACGTTATTTTCTATGGCGGTTTATTTCTAATCTACATCGTTCAGTTGGGTTTGATTGGAAGAAAATTGGGGGCCCTCTTTTCAAGAAAACAATAAGGCAAGCTTATATTTTGGAAGCTGCTGCTTATAGTGAAACCCTCTTACAAGTGCATCCAAATGTAGATATTTTAAAATATACTAAATAAGGAAACATGCTTAAAAAAAGCATGAGCAATTGCAACAACAGTTGAACACAGTAGCTCTGTCTGTTACAGTTCAGGGCACTGCACCTGTATTCTCCCTCTGTGGTCCAGCAAGAGTTCCCACTTTTAACTTCTAGCTCCCCAGCAGTCACCTCTTTTGGGTGGAGACTCGTGCCTCTCTCTCTCTCCTGAGCTGGGTATTTCCAGGCAGCCTACACTGTGAATTCCCCAGTAGAGCCAGGCTGCCTAAGCAGGGCCTGCTTTACTCTTTGTCTCGGAGACAGAAAACAGTGTAATTACCACAGTTAAGTTACCACACAGCTCTTTCTAAGCAAGCACATTTACTCTTACGGTAAAAGGATTTCAGAGAAAACATATTAACACAATAAAAGAGCCTATACTACACATGCCAATAAGCATACTAGAGAGCTTATTCGAAATTGCAACGTGCTTTTTAAAACCCCACCAGGGATTATTTCTGTGGTTACAAATTCATAACCCTTTTTGCTCAGAACAAGGCAACCCTTTCAAGAAAGGACTGCCCCTTCCCCACTTAGACAGATGGTCCTGTCCATTTGTAGGATCAGAAAGAAGGCCCTGAGTCTGTTTTAACTCAGGCTGTTTAACCAGAAGTCCTTTCTTTGTCTGTTGGTCCATGGAGAATCCAGTTTGAACCTGTATATGCAAGCCTCCCCAAGTGGTGATACTGCTCTGGAGGTGTTACAGCCGGAGTGAATTTGCCTAACCAGCCTCCCTGTTCTTAGCTCCTGTTAGAACTGTGATACCTCTCTCCCATGGAGTCCCTGGCCACAATGACAGACCAACTTAATTCAGTCAGGTTTGTGCAGGATATTGCAGGAAATTACCATCTCTGTCACACTACTTCTTTAGGAACAAATGTGTTTGAGTTAATAGGTTTTCACTGTAATGAATTCCAACCTACAGCCTTCTTTGTTTTACGTCTTGCATTCCTCCATCTCTTCCTCTAATCAAAATATTAAAGAGATCAAGTTTTGAGAAATGAACATGACACCATGGTGAATAATTGCTTCCAGAGAATTGATAATGAGATGAAGACGTTCACCTCTAGCTCACTTGTTCAGATCTGGTCCAGATCAGGAGAGATCAAATCTTACCACATGACCGTTTATGTGAAATGAGTCGGGGGTCTCAGTCTTCTTCCTTGCAGTTAGATTTCAACATAACAGTTGTCAATCTTAATAGAGAAGCTGAGGATTAAAAAGACTATGGAGGCTGAACCTACTTCCTTTCTCCTAGAGCTGTTTCTTGTAGGTCAGCTGCAAGGCCCACTGGTGGATTTAGGAACTGGCACTGCCTGTTCTAGAAGTAGAGGACTTTTCCCAGGGCTGGTAGGCTGGCACCTTTCACTAACACCGAACACGCTCATATGTTTGGGTTTCGGTCTGTGTGGAGAGGGCTAATTGAGAGCTCTGCTTGCAGCATATGGTAAAACACTAACACTCCCTAGCTCTTACAAAGCACTTCTCAGTAGTAGATCTCCAAGTGTTTTACAAAGGCAATCCTCAGTATCGTTATCCCCATTTTACAGCTGGGGAAGCCGAGGTTCACAGAGGTGAAGTGATTTTCTGGGTTCACAGATGGCTAAAGAGCAGCCTACAGACAAATAACACTCAGCACTTACAGCCCATAGAGCTCCTCAGTGCAGCCAACCTAATGTTTAATACCAAAGCATTACTTGTATTTGTGGAAACTCCAGGCCCCAGCCTACAATACTGTATCTCTTAGCAGAAGGCCGAATGGCTGATTAAAACCTGGAGTGTCTACAGGTTACATCTCCTCACTGAAATTGAAGGAGGTTGTAATCTGTGCTCTTTGATCCAAATGGATGTGGCCCATAGGTTCTTGGCAAGCTGTCAGCGCAGCCCAAAGGTGGGTTAAAATAAGCTTATGTCTGATTAGCTGTCAGTGTGCAAGACAGTGAGCTATGCTAAACAAGTAACTGGTCTCTGCCGTCCAAGAGCTTACAATCTAAAGATAGTGCAACCATGAAAAATCAAGTCTGTCTGCTTCCTGCAAAGTGGAAAGCAATAGTTACGGTACACCCAAAAGCAGATAGCATTCTGGGGTATGAGAAGGTGCTTTCTGAAGGTAGAAGAGCAGTAAACCAAAATTAGTTACCTAATGTAGATGTTTGGGAGGGTGGGGGATGCTGCCTGTGCTAGTGACTCAGCATTCCTTTCAAACATGCAACAGTTTGAACATACCTATCCAAATAAGTGTTAATGCTAATTGCAGCAATTACAGGTAACCTGAGAATTTAGTCTAGAGGAAATCTGTCTTAGTTTTGCTCAGAGCTGCATTCTGAAAGGTCATGTTGTGAAGAAGCACTTCTTGGCATGCAAAACCTGTGCAACGAATTTGACAGTGAAATTTTTACACCCAGATTTGAGCCTGTAATGCTGGAGCAGCCATCTTGCTACCAGGTGACCTCATTTGTGACACTGACAGAACGGTCGCCCAGCATGTGAGACTGTATACTGGTGCTTTGTCCTGTTCTCGTCAGTAATTAAGTTTTATGGCATTGACATTTGTCCTAACAACACTTACTCACTGTCTACAAATGCAGTATACCGATACATAAAGCATTAATTACACCTCTACCCTGATATAACGCTGTCCTCGGGAGCCAAAAAATCTTACCGTGTTATAGGTGAAACCGCGTTATATCAAACTTGCTTTGACCCACCGGAGTGCGCAGCCCCATCCCCCCGGAGCACTGCTTTACCGCGTTATATCCGAATTCGTGTTATATCGGGTCGCGTTATATCGGGGTAGAGGTGTACAACCATACATGAACAGTTACGAAATTGCAAAGTGCTTTTTAAAACAGGAACAGCTGACTAAACCTATTTTAAAAACCTTTGTATAAGATGACTTGAGCTTTGAATTATTGGCTTTCTCCCATCTCCTGGGAAAGATGGACAAACTACCAAGAGCATAAGGTTGCTCCACTCTGGAAGTACCTGACAGTTGACTAGTTCTTCATCAGACCAAAAGTGCTTATGTCAATAATGGCTTCAGCTATTTTCCTCTTCATTTTTCATAAAAGGAGCTATTCTAACTATTGTGATAGAGATGGCAATTTCCTGCTATATCCTAGGGAGACCTTACTAATTAAGTTTAAGTATCTTTGGAGTCCATTGTATTAAATGAATGGTTCATATATTATTGTGGGTTGGGATTGCATGTAACTGCTCGAGGGGGGAGATGTGACAGATGTGAGACCTAACTTTTCAAAGGACTATCTTGAACAATGTGTCAGACAAGAATGGGCTTTTGTAACAAAAATGTCAAGTGGATTTCCTAGGGAATATCTAGGGCAGGAATGGGCAAACTTTTTGGCCTGAGGGCCATATTGGGGAATAGAAGAAATTGTATGGTGGGCCATGAATGCTCACAAAATTGGGGTTGGGGTGCGGGAGCGGGTGCGGGCTCTGGGGTGGGGCTGGGTATGAGGAGTTGGGGGTGCTGGAGGTTGTTCCGGGCTGGGATCTAGGGGGTTGGAGAGCGGGAGGGGGATCAGGGCTGGGGCAGGGGCGTGGGGAGAGGTTCAGGGGGTGCAGGCTCTGAGCAGCACTTCAAGCGGCTCCTGGAAGCAGCGGCATGTCCCTTCTCTGCCTCCTTCGCAGAGGCATGGCCAGGCAGCTCTGCACGCTGCCCCATCCACAGGCACCGCCCCTGCAGCTCCTATTGGAGCGCGTAGGAGCAGAAGCGGGGCTATGCCGCGGCTTCCGGGAGCCGCATGGTTTGGCCCCCAACCCTGCACCCCAGCTGGAGCATTAATTACAACCTGCATCCATGCCGGAGCACTGGAGCGGGGCCAAGCCGTGCGGTGCGGCCCCCGACCCAGTGCCCTGGCTGGAGAGGGGCAGCTCAAAATGGCTCGCAGGCCGTAGTTTGCCCACCCCTGATCTAGGGGGCGGTGAATGCAAATTCCTCACCTCTGATTATGCAAAAACTCAGCCTTTTGAAGCTAGGCCCTGAGGGGCAGGCCACTGTCTGCTGATTACCTGTTACATGAGGCTAAGATCAAACTATTCATGGTGGTTCTTGATTCTGAATTTGTGCCAGTTATGAACCTGTAACCATGGGGAAAACCCAGTTGTGAGGTTTGATGGACAGACACCTACCAGAGCCCTTGGAGTTGGGGGTGACCTCTGATGAGCTTTTTAGGTTGCAAGTAGGTTCTTTTAGTCTTTTAATATGTTTTCTCTGTAATGCTTTCACCTGAAGAATAAAGATGCTTGCTTATAAAGAGCTGTGTGGTAACTTATAACTGCAGGCTATCCACAGGGCATAGCCTCTGGAGAGAAAGCAAAGCACAGATGCTGGCCTTTTAGGCAGACTGTCTTGCTGGGAATATCAGAGTGCAGGCAGAAAACTGTGCAGCCTTTAAAGAAGAAGGGAAAGTAATGCAGATCTCTACCCAAGAGAGGTGACGGTTGAGGAGCTGGGAACTTAGAGTGGGTGCCCTTGAGGGACCACTCAGGGGAATACAGGTACAGTTGCCCTGAACTGTGACAGAAATATCATGGCAAATCCTCCTTCCCTTTTTTACGTTGCTGTAAATGTAATAACACACTTTATACTAGTAATTCTGTTTGCAATTCTTAACTGGAGTCCAGGAGGATAGCTTTAGCCCTTACTATTTAGGGTCCTAAATAAGGGAGTAGTTTTAAATTCTTAGCTTCAGGATTTGGAGAAATGTATGAGACCCCCCTACTAGCCAGAACAAAACAATACCAACACTAAAAAAATGTAGGGAGGGCAGCCAGCACTACCCTGCTCATAGGTTTTGCCAGCCAGGCAATAGAGTAAAACCGACATATATATTTATTCTTTTTTCTGCTGCCCAGTTAGTAGCTGTGAAGCTGACCAGAGTCTTGTTAATTTCACGCTGATACTGCTTGGCAAAGCTCTGATCGACAGTAAAAGTACTGGAGCTACCTAGCTGTCTGCAGACTTAGGCTGATGGCACTACGTTGCTTTACAGTCAGGTCATATTCAGAAGCTTATCTTTGCAACCATGAGAGCTAGAAGTTTTTTTAATTACATTTAAATTATATGTAAATTGATGGCTTAGGCCCTTGGCTTTCCAGATAAAGCTTCCCACGCACCGTTAGCACATAGATGTCAATTTTTTCAAAACCTGCCTAGTTTTCTCTTTCTGCAGAATCTTATCTGCCAGTCTGTTCTGTCTCAATCTCCTGGAGGGACTTCAGGGTCTCTGAGTTTCCATCAATAGGAAAGTCCAACATAAAGAAGACTCTGATATATCTTAGCCATCTTCCATTTGTGCATGTCTGGCCTACAGAAGTGGTCACACTGTACACATGTGCAGGATTGTAAAAGAGGTCCCTGGAATAAAAGCAGGGTTTTAAAAAGCTACTTCACAACAGGAATAGAATCACATTAATAATAATCATTATAGAACAGTGATTAAAAGGTTTCATCTGTGGTTGCAGAGTTAAGGGAAATGAAGTAAGCTCTCAGTGCTTGCAGCTGTGTCTGTCATAGCTATTCTTCAACCTACACTAAAGAGACGACATCGTCACACTACCTTCAACCTTCAGATCAGCTCCCCATCCCAGATTCTGTGATTTGTGGGGGAAGATAATTCTTCTATCTCTGATGTCAATCAAGCTTTGCTTCCACCCTACCAGCTTGGGCCTTCTTGAAGATAAGCGGGCAGGCTTTCCTTCAGGATTTCAATCTTGCACATAGTTTTGTTTGACTGGAAACTTAAACTGATGGGTGTAATTTAGTTTTTTCTCTTTGACAGGCAACTGCTATGTCAGTGGATTGTCTTGGACAGCATGCAGTGCTCTCTGGGTGAGTGTGACACTCTCCAGTAGAAATTTGTGGAAATCTCTTTCAGAAGTCAAATCAGTGGCCTTCAGGCTGATCTTGATTGAAAAGCTGATGTAATGCTGGAGGAGGGTAAAACTGAATTCTGTTCAGAGCTTTCTGGGTCACGTTTCCAACGTGATAGAGAGGTAAAAGACAGAAACATTAACTCAAACACTGCTGCTGTTTCTGCAGTGAATGCTTTCCTGATGACACCAGTGGAGTCTTTGGAGTGTCACTTAACTAGTATGGCCATCTGGAATTCTATTTGAAGTACAGATCACTGATGGTTTTCTTTAGAATCATAAATTGATTCATAGACTCTTAAATTATGCAAGTGGGTGGGAAATCCTGGATTTTGCTGTCGATTCCCCTGCCAGGTGAATCCATGCAGTATGGTCAGCTACTAAATTAATGTCCCAGTTTATCCTACCGTAGCTTTCCAAAGCCCATCTCCCCGACCCCACTCCCTACCCCCCATTTCCTTTTGTATAGGACCCTGGTGTATCACTTCCTTGTGTGGCAAGGTACACCTCTACCCCGATATAATGTGACCCGATATAACACGAATTCGGATATAATGCGATAAAGCAGCGCTCGGGGGGGGCGGGGCTGCGCACTCCGGCAGATCAAAGCAAGTTCGATATAACGCAGTTTCACCTATAATGCGACACGATTTTTTGGCTCCCGAGGACAGCGTTCTATCGGGGTAGAGGTGTATGTGTGAGGAACTGGAGGGAGTGGTCTGAGAGCACCTGACCCCTGTGTACATTGACCCTTGCCCTCTCTGTCTCTGGATCCTGAAGGGAAACATGAGAGAAGAGTAGAAGTGTCTCATACATTAGGACCTAGGCTGAGCAACCCTTGGGCGCTGACATTCCCCTGAGTGTGCACGACAAGGTCAGGCCTCCAACAAATGAATTACATATTTGAAAAGTGCAAACCACTGTGCTTATGCACTGGAGTGCTGTCACCAAGATGTGGAGGGACTAGTCAGGTTACACCAGGCCCAGAGGAGGTCAGGACAAGGATGGGGAGCAGCTGCCATCATGGTCCTCTAGTGATGTGTGAAGGCATAACCCTGCAGAATGCATGCATGGTCCTGCAGTTCCGGTTGTTGGAAGAAACCCTCTAGATTGGCATGGCGTGTTAGCAGGTGCCATAGATATTAGGCTTTCAAGGCACCTGCTCCCTTTAGCACTGTGACTCTGAAGCCTCCTGAGTTTTAAACCACTCGGGCTGCATGTGCTTTGCGCCCACCTGTCACATTACTGTGAGCTAATAACTAATTGCCATATGCTAATGGCACATTACCAGCCATTAGCATGTTCTTTTCAAAATGAAGGATGTGGCTGCAGCTGTCTGGCTGACTCCATGGTTGTGCTCAATGGTCGTTCCTCCCTCTACTGTTCCTGTCTCTCCCTCTTTAGAGCAAAAAGACACAGTCTTTGGATACCCATCTCCCCACCCCATCTCCAAGCCTGCCTGTCTCCTCCTTGCAGTCACATCCCTCAGTGCCGCTTTGTCCACAGCAATGTCTGATTTGAACAGGAACAGCAGCCGGGCAGTCAGTGTAGGTCTAACTGGATACCATTCCCACTTGCACGTTTTGATTTGCATGTCAGTAACACAGCTAGCTTGCCTGGGTTTATAACGGTTTAGGGGGCAGCCCTGCAATTTTGAAAATCTGCTGTGTGTGCCACGCCCACAGTTGAGCCCATTCCCAAGCCTCTGTCTGCCAGCATGCTCAGCACCCTTTGAAAACCCTGCACATGTCTGTCTCCCACACGTAAGAGAGGCTCAGCAGCCTTACACTTCTGAGAATGTAGCCTGAGATGATTTTAAAAGGCTTGGTTTGCAAAGGAAACCCAGCTGTCTTCCTGTTCCTGCTCTTGGCAGTGCTGTCAGAGCACCCAGAACAGCTGCCTGCTTACTATACATCTGACCCTTGTGTGGTCAGTAATAAGTAATTCAGGACATTCCAGCGCCAGCCTTTTGTAGAAGTAACTTTAACAGTCCTGTTATCCTCTTATATTTTCTGTCTCTCCTTGGATCCTCTCTAACTTATCAGTGTCTCTAGTCTGATCTTTCTACACTTTTGACTTCACACACTTAACAAAAGGGGATTGAGGGAATTTAGCGTTTGCAGGAGTAACTTTTATTTCTGCTTTNAATTTTTTTTTTTTTTTTTTTTTTTTTTTTTTTTTTTTTTTTTTGTGCGTGGCAGGCAGATTGTTAGCTCAGCTTGGTTTCAGGCCAGTCGTGATAATGCAGGCTCTTTGTGTGTATGTGCCTTGCAGCCGCCGTTTCCTCTACATAGTTAACCTGGACGTGCCGACCGAAGGTCACCGCAAGATCTCCCGTCAGAGCAAATGGGACATTGGGGCCGTGCAGTGGAATCCACATGACAGCTATGCACACTACTTTGCAGCTTCGGTGAGCTCACTCTTTAAACACTTACATCTCCATGAATGCCCCAGTTCTGTAGTTGGATCCACACTGGTGGAACCTTTGCCTCTACAAGGCTAGTGGGGGGGTCACTGGCTCCTGAACTGTGGCCCAGCCCCCTGACGTCCCTTCCTCTGAGGCCCCAATCACTCACCTTTATGCCAGTAAAAAGTGGGAGGGCATACTTAAAAGTGATGGGGCCATGCCTCCTGACCCCCTCTGTTCCAGCACCCCTGGCAGGCACAAGAGTAGCGTCTATATGCCTACCTGTGCAAATCATATTGCAAGATCAGGGCTTATGTTTGGTTTATTGCTGGCAAGGTGGTAGTTCTTAGTTACTGGTCAGGGGATGGTGATTCTAGATGTCTCTTATGTGTCTTTTCTAAAGAACCTTCTCAAATAGATCAGGCCCACAAATTATCATTATCCAATAGGGAATGATGGGCTCTGCATTTTTTTAACCCCTCCATTTTGTTACATGACTTACAAGTGTGTTAAATTTCTTGCTCTGTACTATTTTGTTCTTGGCATTGCTGATGGGATTTGGTTCATGACCCAGCCTGTAAATAAAGCCGATCAATATTGGCTCACCTCCATAACAAACACAGGAGGGTGAAAAAAGAGTCGGGGTTTGCAAATGGGCAAAGTACCTAGTTAGACTCATAGACTTTAAGGTCAGAAGGGACCATTATGATCATCTAGTCCAGGGGTTGGCAACCTTTCAGAAGTGGTGTGCCGAGTCTTCATTTATTCACTCTAATTTAAGGTTTCGCGTGCCAGTAATACATTTTAACCTTTTTTAGAAGGTCTCTTTCTATAAGTCTATAACATATAACTAAACTATTGTTGTATGTAAAGTAAATAAGGTTTCAAAATGTTTAAGAAGCTTCATTTAAAATTTAAATTAAAATGCAGAGCCCCCCAACCGGTGGCCAGGACCCGGGCAGTTTGAGTGCCACTGAAAATCAGCTTGTGTGCCGCCTTCGGCACGTGTGCCATAGGTTGCCTACACCTGATCTAGTCTGACCTCCCGCATGACGGCCACAAAAGCTTACCCACCCACTCCTGGATTAATTCTCTCCCTTGTATTAGCTGTTGAAGTCCCCAAATCATGATTTAAAGACTTCAAGTTGCAGAGAATCCTCAAGCAAGCGACCCCTGCCCCATGCTGCGGAGGAAGGCGAAAAACCTCCAGGACCTCTGCCAATCTACCCTGGAGGAAAATTCCTTCCCGACCCCAAATATGGCAATCAGCCGAACCCCGAGCATGCGGGCAAGACTCTCCAGCCCGACACTTAGGAAAATGAATATTTATATCCCATCATTGACCCATGGTACTAATTACCAGCGATGGCAAGATATTGACCTATTAATAAGATCACGTTATCCCTTCAAACCATCCCCTCCATAAATTTATCAAGCTTAATCTTAAAGCCCGAGAGGTCTTTCGCCCCCACTGTTTCCCTCGGAAGGCTGTTCCAGAACTTCACTCCTCTGACGGTTAGAAACCTTCGCCTAATTTCAAGCCTAAACTTTCCGACGGCCAATTTATATCCATTTGTTCTCGTGTCCACGTTAGTACTGAGCTGAAATAATTCCTCTCCCTCCTTGGTATTTATCCCTCTGATATATTTAAAGAGAGCAATCATATCTCCCCTCAGCCTCCTTTTGGTTAAGGTAAACAAACCGAGCTCCTCAAGTCTCTTTTCATACGACAGTCTTTCCATTCCCCGGATCATCTTAGTGGCCCTTCTTTGTACCCGTTCCAGTTTGAATTCATCCTTCTTAAACATGGGAGACCAGAACTGCACACAGTACTCCAAATGAGGTCTCACCAACGCCTTGTATAATGGGACTAGCACCTCCTTATCTCTACTAGAAATACCTCGCCTAATGCATCCCAAGACCGCATCAGCTTTTTTTATGGCCACGTCACATTGCCGACTCATAGTCATCCTGCGATCAACCAGGACTCCGAGGTCCTTCTCCTCTTCCGTTACTTCTAACTGATGCGTCCCCAGCTTATAACTAAAATTCTTGTTACTCATTCCTAAATGCATAACCTTACATTTCTCGCTATAAAATTTCATCCTATTACTATTACTCCAGTTTACAAGGTCATCCAAGTCTCCCTGCAGGATATCCCGATCCTTTTCCGAATTGGCAATACCTCCCAAACTTTATCAGCCCACTCCTACTTTTGGTTCCGAGGTCAGTAATAAATAGATTAAATAAAATCGGACCCAAAACCGAACCTTGAGGAACTCCACTGGTAACCTCCCTCCAACCCGACAGTTCACCTTTCAGTACGACCCGCTGCAGTCTCCCCTTTAACCAGTTCTTTATCCACCTCTGGATTTTCATATCTATCCCCATCTTTTCCAATTTAACCAATAATTCCTCGTGCGGTACCGTATCAAACGCCTTACTGAAATCGAGGTATATCAGATCCACCGCATTTCCTTTGTCTGAAAAATCTGTTACTTTCTCAAAGAAGGAGATCAGGTTGGTTTGGCACGATCTACCCTTCGTAAAACCATGTTGTAATTTGTCCCAATTGCCATTGATCTCAAGGTCCTCAACTACTTTCTCCTTCAATATTTTTTCCATGACTTTGCATACTACAGATGTTAAACTAACAGGCCTGTAGTTACCCGGCTCACTTTTTTCCCCCTTCTTAAAAATAGGAACTACATTAGCTAATCTCCAGTCAAACAGTACAACCCCCGAGTTTACAGATTCATTAAAAATTATTGCTAACGGGCTCGCAATTTCACTCGCCAGTTCCTTTAATATTCTAGGATGAAGATCATCCGGGCCGCCCGATTTACTCCCATTCAGCTGTTCGAGTTAGTTAGTTAGTAAGGAATGAATGGTTTTGGTATAAAGAAGTTAATAAGGTGGCACATGGACTAAAAAGCAATAATGTAAAACTGTATCTAAAGAGGGCTGGCATGGAGATCCACATGCACCCTAGCTTCGATTTCTAGCCCTGATCCTTACTGTCTGCACGAACCAGGTCCTGCAGTGATAGAGGCAGTGTGCTGAGCCCCTGCTAAGCCTGTCTCCTGCCCCTTTGCAGAGACCCACCGGTTGATTGGTCACAGGCTCTGAACAGACGTTTTTCCATTCAGCTCTCAAGATGGTGGCTGTGTTGGCCTCATCCATCTCCTGGCATAGTCTAAATGATCCACCTTGGAGAGCCCAGGGGTTATTTATTTATTTCTCTGAACAAACTCTTAGTTGGAAGGTTTTTCCATGTTTTGTCCTGTGGTGACTTTCACATTGAAACTAAAGGTGGTTTTAAAATAAAAAATGGAGACGCGGAGGAATCCTCCTATGTTTGTTGCTCTGACCCATGAGACAAATGACAGGCGTCTTATCAGTGCCTTCAGGCAGCTGGCTCTTCCTAAATGGCTTACAAAAAGGTGCCCTTCACTACTGCTTTTTGATACTGACAGCCTGTGATGATCACAGGCAATAATACCTGGCAGCCCAAAAGCAATGTTAGTTGCAAGCCAAGGAGGAGGCTTCTCTTCAAATGCAGGCTGAAAAAGGAATTCAGTGTCCTCGCAATGCTGGTTCCAGCAGCAAGCCAGCTTCCTGGGAATCCTGTAGCTAAGCAGCGTGAACTTTGCTAACTCCCAGTGAACCAGGGGGTCCCTCCAGGCAGCCTTGCCTGCAGAAGAGCAGTGCTAAAGTTCTAACCCAGCCTCAAAGAGCATCCTTTTGTTCCCCCATAATAAGCTGTAGTTTGCACCAAGCCTGCCTACAAACAAATTCCATTGCGTTTCAGTGTCTTCATAATAGGTTTATAGGTATCCTCATTGCTGAAGCAGGTCAGGGAAGGAGTTTGCATTAGGACTCATGTGGCAGCATCCCCATCTCCAGGCCTTTTTTTTCCCTTGTTGTTGTTGGCTGACGTTCCAGTGGCAGTGTGGAAGAAGGCTCTCCACAGGCTAAAACTTACCCTATCTAATTTGGAGGCAGGAATGCTAGAGTCCTTTCCCTTGAAGTCTGTGCCGTGTTCTCAAGACACTTCTGAAGTCTTCAATGGTTTTCAAGATTCTTTGGAGACAGTGGGTCAGCCCTCTCTAGTGAACTGCACCTTCGGTGGCCCTTTATGGCTGTGCACAGGCGGTGTGAAACACCACCACTGACTTGGGAGCGGTTCACATTTCATTTGCGTGCTGTAAATGACTGCAGATAGTGCAGGCAGAGAGGAAATCCATCCCAGGATTGCTGGAGGAGGAGTAGTTATTTTTTGGCTTCTTCCCATAGGAATCCACACACACGTTCTCTCCCTGCACCTGGCTCTGACTAGAGTCTGGCCTGGGAAAGTTCATGCCCTTCTGTTCCTGAGACCCTGTTATTCCCCTGCCTTCAGGATAGTCACAAACATTCCTCCAAGGGGGGTGAACAGACCCCTCTGAAGCCATTGCTCATACTTGCCCTGAGGAGTGGTTGTTGGGAAGCACTCATGGAGTGTGCAGCTGTCGCTCTCTGGAACCAGGGACTGTGCTGCCGGAGATGCCACCTTCCAGCTGACATGTACCACTGAGGTCCTGAGACACCTGCTGACACATCCTACAAAGAGATGAGGTGGTAACCGGGGTGCCCTGACCAAATTCCACTGGGGTACTGGTACTCCACCTCCCCCAAATCCCCTGACGCTTTCAACTGGCTGTGGGAGTCTCCCTGTTCTAAGCCCACATATAGCATTGCTGTCCCTGTTCAACAGCTCCCACATTCCATCACAGAGCTGGAGGGTTGCGTTTCAGCGATGGGGAAGTGTGTTCTCCATCTGCAAATACAGAGCTTTGGAATGAATAGTGCTGCATAAGGCTACGTCTACACTACCCGCCCGGATCGGCGGGTAGAAATCGATATAGCGGGGATCGATTTATCGCGTCTCGTCTGGACGCGATACATCGATCCCCGAATGCGCTGCCATCGACTCAGTAACTCCAGCAGGGCGAGCGAAGTTAGCGGAGTCGACGGGGGAGCCGCGGACGTCGATCCCGCGCTGCGAGGACGCGAGGTAAGCGCGGGTAATTCGAAATAGGATACTTCGACTTCAGCTACGCTATTCTCGTAGCTGAAGTCGCGTATCTTATTTCGATCCCCGCCCCTAGTGTGGACCAGCCCTAAATGTAAGCTGCCTGTACTCTGCACTGTTGTTTCCATCAGGTGTCTGTACTGTTAAAACAAGCGGATAATGAAGATAATTAAATGGCAAAAACTTTGTTAATGCAATTAATGTTCTCCAGAATGTCAGGTTCAGCGAAGCTCAAACTTCTGAAAACCGGGCAGTACAGAGTTGAGCTTGGGTCATGTTCAATGGACTGCTGCTTATCCACTTGCACTATCCAGCTGCTGGGAAACGTTGAAGCTAACAATTCTGTTAACTCCTTTGTCTGTGCATGCTCAGTGTAATCGGTTAGATGCAAGAACAAGTGCAGGAGGCTTGCAATGAGCCCTTTTTGAAATAGCATTTAATTTGATTTCCCCCAAAGAGCTGGGGGTGCTGTGGAGACCCTGGTGTGATGAGCTGAGCCCTGGTTTTATCTCTGTCTGTGAGTAAAAGGAAGGTTGCCAGAATCTGTCAGCTTTAAGAAAAGCTGTTTTTTCCAGGAGCTTTATCTTGGGAACCCCTTGGCCAAATGGGGCCAAATTTGGATCACTAACAAAATCCCACAGCCCCTGAGGCACACTGAATTTCAAGGCAATCTGATTCACTGTTCAGATTTTAGAGTACTTAGAGTCAAGCTTTAAACAGAAAACTGGTCTTAACTCTAGCAGAGTGGTCACTCTGCTGTAACAGGAATGAGTCTTGGAACCACACTATTATTTATTAGGTGTATTACGGTAGTGCCTCGGAGCCCTAGTCATGGACCAAGACCCCGTTGTGCTAGGCACTGTACAAACACAAAACAAAAAGACACTCCCTTCCCCAAAGAGCTTCCAATCTAAGTAACAGTTCCAGGGAGATACTTACCATAGGTCGTCCTTGTGGGTCTCCAAATAGCAATGTGAGCTCGGGCCTTCATTCCCAAGCCAGAAGGAGTAGGGAGCTCCTTGAAATGCTCCCACTGTAGCAGTCACTCCTTCCTGTTTGGCAGTGGCATGAATGGGTGTTGGGGGACCTGTCATCCACCTGTCATTTAAAACTCCAGGGTAAATCTGAAAAAATGCAAAGGAATTCCTGAAGGCTGACTCGTGGCTGCTGGTAGTTTGAACGCCACACTCTGGGTACAGAGCCCAGAGAAGGACACTTAGGAAAACATTTGACCTTGGGATTTTGTCTCCATTCTTATTCACCTCTAATTTTGAGTGAATTGAAGCAAGATTTAGGCCTTGAAGAGAGTTTCAAAAGTTTTATCTGCTAATCAGGAATGGGTTCATCTTCATTCCCCTCCCAGTCTGAGCGAAGCCTCTGCCATGAAGGGTTTGACTCACCAGTAACTGATACCGTTCCAATCGCAGGGATCCTGAACCTGACAGATCCGGAGCCCTGTACTGCTCCATGGGCCTTCCACCACCTCATTTCATCCATTTAATTTCAGAGCAACCAGCGAGTTGACCTGTATAAATGGAAAGATGGTAACGGGGAAGTTGGCACGTCACTGCAAGGGCACACGCGTGTGATCAGGTATGAGAATGAGGAACCCAGCATCGCTCTGAGGTACTGTGAGGAAAATCTTCATAGCTGGTGTACATTGAAGCATAGTCATCACAGCCCTTTTGCTTGGAGAAATTCAGACTATTTTTACCCACTTCCTTAGCCCGTGCTGCCACCACCCCACTGGGAGAAGATGTCTGATTTAAAGACAGACCACCCTTCCTTGGCTGCAGCATGCACATCTGGTTCAAATTAGCCTCTGGTGGCTTCGGTGTCATTACATTTTCCCATGGCAGTTCTCCTAAAGAACAGCAGCCACCATCAGGGAAACAGACAGCAGTGGGGCTATTAAACTGAATCCCACCTGCGACTCGGACTGACGCCAGATATAGGGAAGTAGGGCACAGGCTGTCCTTAATGGCTAAGTTGGTTGCACATTGCACTAGTACACGGGGAAGCTCTGGAGTCTGATGCATGCCAGCGGGTGGGCCTGGGATTGTCACAGGACTAATGCTTTCATTCTGTGTTGAGGACGGGGAGAAGAAAGCATTTCTCTTTTGCATGTGGATTGTGAAGATTAATTGCAGCCCTTCGGAAAGTTGCCAGCCCTCTCTGGTTGAGGGCTGTGTTTGTGTCGCATGTACAGCTGTGATGCGCCTGGCAAAATGGAGGACTGGGGCTAAGAAATGCCTGGCAATCTGGGGTTTGCTGCTAAAATATCCCCTCTCTTTGTGGGGCTGTGGGCAGAAGTAGTAGCTATAAGGCAGAGTGTGGCGAGGATCGTTTACTTAAAGAAATAAGGTTGGTCCTGCTTTTATTCATGAAGTCTTTAGGAAATCTCAATGCAAATGCCATGGGTTTGTTACGGAAAGGTGTGGAGGGTTGCTTTAGGAACTGCCGAGAAGAGAATGCCAACAGTGTGATATCTGTGTAACTGACAGTTATGTTCTCCTTTGGTTTTGGATTTGCAGTGATTTAGACTGGGCGGTGTTCGAGCCAGATCTGCTGGTCACCAGTTCTGTTGATACTTACATCTACATTTGGGATATCAAGTAAGAACAAGAGCCTCCACTCTTACGCTGTGGGAAGATTACGGGGCTTCTCTTTTCGGTGACTGGCAGCTTGGAGGGAAAAGTGCTCTCATACTCTTTCAGCTGTGCTTGCAGAAGCCTGAACCAATTCCCTTAATCTCAGCGGCTCCCAGTCCTTCAAGCAGATTCAGAATCTGCACAGTTGTGCTGTTCTATAAAGTTATGTCATGGTCTCATACTGAACAGGAAGAGGCACTGATTTGATTTTTTTCCCCAAAAAAATCTTTCCATCAACACTTTTTTAATAGAAAACTGCTTTTTTTCCCCCTTGTGGGGGAAAGAAAAAACTCTATTTTTGTCAAAAATCTTCAGTTTTTCAACAGCCTGAAAAATTGCAAAGAAAACTTAAAAAAAAAAAATTTATTTGTTTTTATTTAAAGTATTTCATTAGAGTGAAGCATTTCTTGACCAGTTCCATCTAAGAGTGAGTTAAAGTCCTAAGGTCGGAGTGTCCGCTGCTGTGAGTTGTCACAGTGCTGCATTGACTTTCAGCAGCTGGCCCATCGGGACTGCCCAGCTTTATTAATTCCTCCTAATTTTATTATTATAGCCTGGAGACAGATAAGTTGTCTTTACTCTGGGGCTGTGATTTGCTGTGAATGGGATCATCAAAGGCTTTGATAAATTGTTGGCAGGTTGTCTAATTTTACTGTAGCTTCTTTGTATACTGCTGAATCTTCTTTGGAAATGTTGTGTTGTAACGTCCACCGGTAACGCACAAGAATGGCAGTAGATGTCCCTTTAACTCCCACAATAACCACGTGCCAGAGGGAGCATAGTTTTTCTCCCCCCTACCCTATCACAAAGACTCTGCTAAAAAGCTCCCAGTTCTGCCTATAGTCTTAGAATCATAGAACTGGAAGGGACCTTGAGAGGTCATCTAGTCCAGTCCCCTGCACTCAAGGCAGGACTAAGTATTATATTTAATCTTAATGCTTTACATGTTAAAGCACAGGTTAAAATCATGATCCTTCTCTGACTGGTGCCCTCTTCCATTAGACTTGTTTGAGCTCAGACAAGTTTGTCACATCTGCCTCCTGGTTTAAAAAAAAACAACCCCTCAGAGATAAATAAGATCCAGGAGCCAGTAATAAGTTCAATTTTCCATTAGAAAGGACCTCCCAGGGGAGAAGGGGTTGTCCCATCTCAGGAGAGATGAGGGACTCATACTGGTAATGTTATGTTTCAGGGACACCAGGAAACCTACAGTCTCGCTCTCTGCAGTTGGTAAGTACTTGTTCCTGTTATAGGCATAACCTCTGCCTGCATTGTCATATGTCTCTGCTATTCCATCCTCCCTGCTCACTCAGGTTTTCTTCTGCATTCAGACCCCAGGCATGAAAACACTAGCGTAGGTGACTGTCCCACACAGCAGCACCCTGGGCAGTGACTGTTCCTTGGAGGTCCAAAGGCTCTTTTCAGAGATGCTGTTTAGAGCAGAATTGAGGTGTATGCAGAGGAGAGGCCTCCTTGGGTTGCACGCTGCCATTTTCCAGTGCCAGAATCACCACTAGGGCCAAGAGTCGCAGCGGTTTGGGCCGGAGCAGTATTGAGTGAGTGGGCAGGAGGCTGGCTGGTTGGCCTGCACGCATTGAGCAGCTGCAAGTCAGCCTGAAGAAGGAGCACCTGGGGTGCAGTGCGGGAGTGGCGTGGCAGCCAGCTGGGGGCAGGGGAGGGCGTTGTAGAGCTGGCTGGCTGGAACAAAGGAGGACTGGCTTTAGCAGGTAAGTGAGCTATGCAGAGTGGTTGAAAGCACAGAGAGGGCGAGGGTGCTAAGAGGGAGGGGTCTGGACCCTCTCTCACCTTGGCTGTGATTATGCCTCAAGCACACACCTGCTCCATATGCAGGAGGCGCTATGGTGCTGTGCTCATTTGTTCCTGTGCTGAGAGCTCCATACACGTGCATGTCTCATGCTGGCCGGCTTGCTAGGGATTCTGTGTCTTGTAGCAATGGCTGACTGACAAAAGGGGAGGAGCTAAAGCACAAGAGCTGAGTTCTAGTCCTGCCTCTGCCACTGACTTTATCCCAGTCTCCTCCTCCCCATAATACTTACTCCCCTCTAGGTGGGTTTGGGAGACTGAATGAATAGTTGGAAAGTTCTTTGAGATCCTTGGGTACAGGACCCTGTGGTGGTGCTAGGACAGCTGCTCTGAAAGTGGGGTGCTAAGCTGTGTGGCATTTGTGTCATTCAGACGTATAGAGCCTTGTTCCTTCCTCATCACCCTGCTGCATGTGTCTGTTCTCTCTAAACCATGCCTCTTTCTTAACACAATTTTTCTGTGTCCTCTTATACTTGACTGAACCAGTTGAGAAACTAAAGTGTATCCTAGGGTGCTGACTTCCCACCCTCAGTCCAGTTACTGAGAGAGGGGTTCTGGGCTGGGTACATTAACATGCACTATCATGCTTCCCTGCAGCATCTTAAACCAGCTGGGGATCTGAAAGGATGCCATGGGTGTCCTCCTTTGGGTTACACATCACGCTCTCGTCAAGACGATCGGCTAACACTCCCTTTGCTGGACAGGCTCTTGTCAGGGACCCCAACAATGTTAATCTCCACCCATCATCCTTAAGGGGAAGACCTAATAGGTTCTGTGAATGAGTTACTGCACATGGACAACGCTAGAATGGAGACAGAGGAAGATAGAGCACAGATGAGCAAACGTGAAAGTGTCCTTATGGGTCGCTGTTTCTTCTGCCCCACTAATCTCCGTCTGTGTGTGTGAGAGAGAGAGAGAATCTACCTTGCTAACGGCCCTTTAGGGTCTGTACCAGCAGCAGCCTTACTCACAGGCCATGAATTCGCAATGCTACAGAAATGCAGAGGACCTCTTGACCCACAGCAGCCTCCTGTTTTATGTCTCTGTTTGGAAGCTGGAGGGTAGAAGTTTGACGGGTTGTTTTCTAATCCTTTTGAAAGGAGTTTCCAACTAAATCAGGGAGAAGAGAACCTCAAGTAGCTTTATATAACTCCCTTAACATCTGAACCTTCCATGTCAACACTAGCTCATTATTTTTCTATTAAAAACTGGGAACCAGAAGGGAGATTGTGCAAAGTAACGCACATTGGAAAACATAATCCCAACTATACATACAAAATGATGGGGTCTGAATTAGCTGTTAACACTCAAGAAAGAGATCTTGGAGTCATTGTGGATAGTTCTCTGAAAACATCCATGCAATGTGCAGCGGCAGTCAAAAAAGCAAACAGAATGTTAGGAACCATTAGAAAAGGAATAGATAATTAGACGGAAAAGATCATAATGCCATTATATAAAGCCATAGTACACCCACACCTTGAATGGGGGTGCAGTTCTGGTTGCCCCATCTGAAAAAAGGTATATTAGAATTGGAAAAAATACAGAAAAGGACAACACACATGATGGGGGTATGGAACAGCTTCCATACGAGGAGAGATTAAAAAGCCTGGGACTGTTCAGCTTGGGAAAGAGACAACTAAGGGGGGGTATGATAGAGTTCTATAAAATAATGAATGGTGTGGAGAAAGCGAATAAGGAAGTGTTGTTTACACTTTCACGTAACTCAAGAACCAGGGATCACCTAATGAAATTAATAGGCAGCAGGTTTAAAACAAATAAAAGGAAGTACTTCTCCAGACAACGCATAGTCAATCTGTGGAACTCGTTGCCAGGGGATGTTGTGAAGGTCAAAAGCATAACTAAATTCTGAAAAGAAGTAGATAAGTTTGTGGAGGATAGGTCCAACAATGGCTGTTAATCAGGCTCTGGATGTCCCTAAGCCTCAGACTGCCAGGTGCTGGGACTGGACAACAGGGAATGCATCACTTGATAATTGCCCTCTTCTGTTCATTCCCTCTGAAGTATCTGGCACCGGCCACTGTCAGACGACAAGATACTGGGCTAGATGGACCATTGGTCTGACCCAGTATGGCTGTTCTTATGTTCTAAAAAATGTCTGTTTAAGTTGTGGTCCCCTATCTTTGGCCAGATCTCGAGAGCCATATATTTATATATGGGGACAGGGAGGTGGGCTGCAGAAGGAAAGATCTGCCCCTTAGTCTAGTTACCATCTTGTTTGACCCTTATTTTTTTATGTCTCTTATGATTTGAGGCGAGCAAACCATTTTCATCCCTCAAGCATGGGCTTTGTATGCCGGAGCCCTGACACAGCAGAGCTGTGTGTGTCTGCTGCAACAGCTTTCTTCCTAGAGCTGACACATCCTCTGTGTCTGTGAACATTTGCTGAGCAGCAGGCTTTGCAGCTGACTGAGTTCCTAAGTATTGGCGGAGCTGAGAAACACAGTGGAGCCGTACGCTGCATCTGTTGTCCCTACCCCTTAGCAAAATGCATTGTCTCTGACCTGCCCTTACCTCGGAGAACGTAGAGCCCGAAAACTTGTCTTGAGCCTTGGCTTCTCTGAGGATCACACGCACAAATTTTACCTCGGAGTTCAGGCTTCTGAAGTGCATTTCTTGTCAGTCTCTAACAATCCAAGAGTTCTCTAGATAGGCCAACACGAACATCCACCACAACCTTAGCTCATCTCCTGACACCCAGATACCCTTGGACTCCCCACCTCCATGATGAACTCCCCTTCACTTCCAACAATGAGCCACTTGCAGCGCACACATCTAGCGCCTCGGTCACACGCGAATGCTCAGCCTTCACTCCAACCTCAGCAAGATTAAAGTCCTGGATGCTAGTGATAGGCAAGTAATGTTAAAATCTCTATAGTGCATTACTGATGCAGGTGAGAGTGGGGGGCCAAGTTAATCACAGGGCACCAGGGAGCAGGCAAAGGGAGAGGGTTGGCGCTAAAGTGGTGAGCGATGCAGAGCTTGTAGCTTCTCCACAGAGGCAGTTGCTCCCTGTGACGAGCTGATAGTGGCTGGAGGTTCGAAAAACCATCTTTTGACTTGTAAATGGAGCACATTGGATCTGAGCTCCTTGAGAGATATGCATGGAGCCCCCAAAGCTGGGGTTAGCCTCTTTCCAAAGGAGAGCTGCCCTTTAACTTTGCTGCTGCGTTCCCATGAAATGTCTCACCACGGTCTTTCATGCTCGCTCCTGGGACGTCTCTCCTCTTGTAACAGTGCAGGACTCACCCCTGCGGCGCCTCCTGCTGGTCGTTGGGAATTAGCTCTCCAGCCTTGGACCACCCTCTGCAGGCCGGTGTCCCACTGCCGCTGGGCCCCCACATCCCTCCCTGGACTCCGGTGCCCCGTTATCTGGGGTGCTGCCCCCTGGCAGTAACCCCTCAGTCTCGGGGTCTCCCCTCCTCAGGGAACCCCCACCCCCTATCCCCACCTCGCCTCAGTCATAGGCTACTGCCAGTCACCAACTAGCCCCTGCTCCCTGGGGCAGACTGCAGTATAAGCCACTCATCACAGGCAAGGTTGGGTTTGGACCTGCTGCCTCTGCCTAGCCTTGGGCTGTCCCCTGCACCCCCAGTACCTGTTCGGCCTTCTGCTAGGCCGCAGCCTGGGGCTTTCCAGGCTGGAGCTCCCCAGCCCCTCTGCCTTTCCCCAGCCCTGCTCCACTCAGGTACTCTGCTCAGGTCCCTGCAGCCAGGTCCGTCTCCCTCTACATCTAGAGAGAGAGACACTGATGAGTTTCTGGCTCCAGCCTCTTATATAGGGCCAGCTGAGGTCTGATTGGGGCGTGGCCCAGCTGCGGCTGCTTCCCCAATCAGTCTAGTAGCTGCTTTCCCCTGGAACAGCCCTCTCCCAGGGCTGTCTTTAAACCCCTCAGGGCAGGAGCAGGTGACAACCCCGCTACACCTCTTAATTGTATGTCCTGTGCAGACCACGAGTGGTCTGAGATGCTGTGGGTCTGCCCTACATGTCACATCCACTTCCTGTCTTGTTGGCCCACCTGACTTTTAAG
This sequence comes from Platysternon megacephalum, assembly GCA_003942145.1. Taxonomy (NCBI): domain Eukaryota; kingdom Metazoa; phylum Chordata; order Testudines; family Platysternidae; genus Platysternon; species Platysternon megacephalum. Next base: position 656,455 of record QXTE01000383.1, on the reverse strand, counting down.
CTATTTGTAGATGCTGTTCGCTGACTCTTTTCTGCTCCTGCTCCTTCTGCAGCTGGAGCCTCCCAGGTCAAATGGAACAAGAAAAACACCAACTGTTTAGCAACCAGCCATGATGGGGATGTCCGTATCTGGGACAAGCGGGTGAGTTCCTGTCAGTCTTTGAGTGGCCTCTGCATGTTCCCATATGTGGGATCAAGGTGCCATGCCAGTCCCACATTATTTCTCCTTACTTCTTTGTTTTCCACCCCTCTGAATGATCAGCTTAAGGTGAGCGTGGTGCCAGTGGAGTCTGAGGTTGAAGGAGGACTGTATAAGTGGTTTCCCTCTCTCTGAAAACATACCCCTTAGCACCTTGCTTTTGGCTTCTTGATGGATACTAGTTGCATCAAATATAAAGCGCCCCCTTACCCAATGCACTGATGTATTTGACTCCTATGTGTAACTTTACCACTGCACTTCACAGTAACTTTTCTGTAGCCTACAAGCCATTGTTTATCTTTCTCTCTGGCTGGTGACCTCTACTGAGTGTGTGTGGGGGAAAGCGCCTTCTTTACATGGCAGGATCGGGCCAGATTTCTTGCTCCTAAGAACTAGCATGGTGAGAACTAAAAAGCCTCTGATTGCAGAAACCCAGCACTGCAGTGGAGTACTTGGCAGCGCATCTCTCTAAAATCCATGGCCTGGATTGGCATCCGGACAACGAGTACATCCTGGCCACTTCCAGCCAGGACAACTCCGTCAGGGTAAGTGCCCAGGGCTCTTGGAGGGAATGTACCAGTGCCATCTTATGGGCCTGACCCAGCTGCCACTGAAATCACTGGGCATCTGTCCATTGACTTCAGTGGGAACTAGATCTGGTATTAGACATCACCCGTTACGGCAAGTCTTGAGGGTCAGTGCACGCATGTCGCCCCGAGTCACTGTGTCTGAAGCTGATAGCCCCCCCTTTGGGGCCAACTCAGCTCCATTAGTGCAAGGATGTCTCTAGCGACACTGTGGAGCACCTGGCGTGTGTCTGGCACTTTTCGGAGCTGAGTTACACAGAAAATCCCCCCCGAGAGCGAAGTTCACTGACTTGTTTTCTGTTCTGTTGAAGTTCTGGGATTACCGTCAGCCTCGGAAGTATCTCAATATACTCCCCTGCCAGGTTCCAGTCTGGAAGGCGAGATACACGGTGAGTGTGAACACCTGTCCCTCTGCCCCATAGCCTTGTTAGAGCCTGGGACAGCCAAGGGAAATTACCTAGCGAGGCATTGCTGAAGGGGCCCTCCCTGGGAATCATTAGCACTGTTTTTTGCCATTGGCTTTTATTAATCTGACTTAAAAACCTCAGTTACAGCACTCTCAGTATGAGTGGGAGAAGCATCTTCTGTGAGAACCAGGCTCATGGGAGGGGGTGCCTAATAATGTGAAACTTGGATCTTTCCCAGAGGACTGTAGCGGAGACCCACATACGTGGGGTTTGCAGCTGGTGTCTAAAACCTAAAGAAGGCCCTGCAGCTTTGGCTCAGCAGTTCCTTATACCCTCTCTCTGCTCTGTCACTAACTTACATTGCACAGATGGAGACAACGTGCTAAGAGCGGCACTGTACCAGCCTGGCCATGCCTCTTTCACAATCTCTACTAAGAGATTTTATCACTTGAGTCTCTTCTATGAGGGCTTTTGAACAATGCCCATGTATTTTAATGGGCTGTTGCAGTTTTTGTGTAGCTAAGAATGCACTAACATGCTGTCTGGGGCGTGAGGTCCAAGGCATTTAAAGCACAAGTTGTTCCTCGGCTTTGGGTATGTCTACACTCAAAACATAAAAACCACGGCAGAGAGTCACAGAGCCCAGGTCAACTGACTCGGGCTCACGGTGGGGGGCTAAAAATAGCTGCGTAGAAGTTCCCGCTTGGGCTGGAGCCCAGGCTCAAACCCAGCAAGGGAGGAGGTCTCGGAGCCTGGACTCCAGCCTGAGCGGGAATGTCTACACTGCTGTTCTTAGCCCAGTAGCGCAAACCCAAGTCAGGTGACCCGGGCTCTGAGACTCATTGCCGCAGGGGGTTATTTTTGCACATAGCCGTTGACACCTAGCCATTCAGCATCAGGTTGTATTCACTGCCTTCCCCAGACACCAGAACGAGCCTTTCCTCACCTCTCCCTCCCTTCGGCCCTGTACCATGCCTGGTGTGTGTGCGCAATACATAGTTGTAATTCCGTGCTCCATTGCAGCGTCAGGACCCCAAATAACTGCTAGTGCACGAGACCCAAAGAGCAACACTCACCCGTCCAGGCTGATTGTACAGGCTGAGCCAAACAGCAAAGAGCAGCAGGAATGGTGGGTGAAGAGGGCGTGCTAAAATCCCTGTCGCTGGTGCTAGGTGGAGTTAGTAAGAAGCAGAAGGAAATGGCTGGTTTTAAATGAGCTGTGGTGAATGCCTCTTTCAAGCACGGTGCATCCCTCTCCTTTCGGGGCATGTTGAGTCCTCTTGCATGGTAACCCCCTTTGAAAGCTCCTCATTGTAGGATTGGCTCCTGAGCCCCAACAGTCCTCCTTGAAGTCAGCCCGTGGCAGTGCCAGGACGTGCCCTAGTGCCAGTGTGAACGGGAAGGTGTTGGAAAGTACAATCAGGGTGATATGGGGGAAATGAGAGCTGTCCGGCTAACCGTTGTGCAGCTGAGCAGCCCCTCTCTGGGTGTGCTTCTCTCCCCCAGCCTTTCAGCAATGGGCTGGTGACCGTGATGGTTCCCCAGCTGCGGCGAGAGAACAGCCTTCTCCTTTGGAACACCTTTGACCTGAACACGCCGGTTCACACCTTCGTGGGACACGATGATGTGGTGCTGGAGTTCCAGTGGAGAAAGCAGAAAGAAGGTGGGCGCAGGACTGTGACTGCTGATCTCATGCAGCTGCCGTTGGTGCATGGTGGCGGCTGGAGTCTGCCTTGCGGCTGCCGTACTCAAGCAATTGCCTTTCTGCTCTTGCCACTACTTGAATTAGCCTCTATCTGCTTTCCAGGCCCCACAGAGCGTAGTTTATTGGTACGTGTCCTGTTGCATGAGGCCACGCAGCCATTCCCAGGCTAACGGAGCCAATCGATATGAGTGCAGAGCGGGTCAACAGTGACTCTCTCATTTCCCACTATCCCGTCGGTCTGTTTTTAAATGGATTTTTCAGAATAAATTGTACAAAAATAAGATTGTTGCATAAAGTGAAGGAAAAAATTCAAAACTGTGAGTGAACCCCTCCAAGTTTCACCGTTTATTGCCCGGAAAAAGCAAGTCCACAAATATCAGGAGCATCACATGCAATAAAAGCTGCATTTTCAGTAGTACCCACGTACTCAATCCACCAGCCAAGGGAGGTGGAGCCTGGGGAAAGGAACCCTCCTGCCAGTTTTCAGACCCTAGTCAGTCATTTTCAAATATAGAAAACCCCACAAAAAGGTCAGATAACCAAACAGAGCAATGAGAGCACACACAGGGCTTTAACCTGCACAGCTCCACTGCTGTAACTCCTCTCTTGCTGTAACCACAAGCCCCTGGTCCTTGATTCACACCCAGGGTCTTATGGTACCACTGCCCTCTTTGGTTGCAGGGCATGGACTTTATATCTGTCACACCATTTCGTTTGCCCTGCTGAGTGATGAGGCTGGCAGCACTGGTGCAAACCACCTATCTACACAGATTGAACCAGGACTAATTTCTTCTCCAGAGCAGGTCCCCAGACCCCCCTCCCAATCATGTAATGGAATTTTTGTAATGGCACTTAAGAAACTTCTTCCTTTGGTTTTGCTCAGAGGGATGGGTGTTTGGCTGTTCTCTTCCCATTGAAACTACGTGTTGACCAGTAAGCAGTGTGGCCTAGTGACTAGAATACTGGCCTGGGACTCAGGAAACTTGGGTTCTTATCCCTAGCTCTGCCACTGGCCTGATGGGCAAGTCACATCCCTCTCCGTGCCTCGGTTTCCCTTTCTGTACAATGTGGATAATGACACTGACCTCCTTGGTAACACACTTGGAAATCTACTGAAAAGAGCTATGCAAGGGGTGGTGGTATATGTTTGATTATTAACTTCTTACTGTATCTGCATGCCCTCGTAACCTCACAGAGGCTGGGGCTGCAGACAAAGGTATTCCGGCTTAACTAAAGGTGTTGTTTAAACTGATTTAGTTAAATTGGGGGACCTTAGTGCGTGGACACTCTTATGTAGGTTTAAACCTGGTCTTTCTCAGTTTAATTACATTGGTAAATTTACAGGCACAAGCTAAACCAGCACAAGCCAGTTTTAAACCTATTGAAGTGCATCCACACACAAAGTTACACCGGTTTAACTAAACTGTTTTGAAACTAGTTTAAGTGAAATCCGTGCTGTGTGTAGGGCAGTCCCTCGTATGTTTGTGTCAGCCAATTGAGAGCTGGGACCTCTGTAGCATTACAGCCTCAGGTCCTCCAGAGAGTCCCAAAATCCATGGGGGGAGTGGAGGGGAGCCAGGATTTGATATTCCAAATGTAGAAAAACTGTTGTGCTCTCTGCATCATAAAGGAGATGTTACAGGTGAAAACCTTTTTTTTTCTGCTTTGCAATTCACTTTTACGTTGTTACTTGCATTTTCAGCTACACAGCAGTGTGACACGTTAAAAATAAGTGCCTCCTAGTAGATCTGATTAATTTCCCATGTGAAAACTTTCACTGCAAAATGTATTTTTACCTGCATTGCAGTTTTCTCCTCTGTAACTCCAGCAGCATTCTTATCCCCATTTTACAGATGGGGAAACTGAGGCACAGAGTGGCACAGTGACTTGACTTGCTATGTGACCTTGGACAATACCAAAGGCAGGAACAGAACCCAGGAGTTCTGACTCCCACTCCAGCGTCCTATCTACTGGACCTAGCTACTTGGTTCAGTCCACTTATATCATAAATAGAGTTAAGTCTGTTTTCTGTTACTGCTAGAAATTATTTTCTCTTCTTTTAGGCTCTAAGGACTACCAGCTGGTCACGTGGTCTCGTGACCAAACGCTGCGGATGTGGCGGGTTGACTCCCAGCTGCAGAGGGTATGCAAAGTGCTTTTGGTGTTGGACTGAGGACAGCATTCTGAAGTGCTAAATTTACCATCGTTTACTTGTATGAAGTGCGACTGATGGCACAAGCTCAGGCACAAGGTCTCTAGGTGCCATCCAGCCTTCTCACTCACACTCAGCCCCCCCAGGGTGTGTCTACACTGCACCCTTCTTTCAGCGGCGTGGAGTGTGTACACACAGTCCCCCAGCACAGGTATAGATAGCAGAGTAGACAGTGAGGCACAGCTTAGATCAGTACAGACATACCGGGCTGAGTACATACCGCACATGGTTCTCTACTCACCATCTACACTGCTATTTATACCCATGCTAGGAGGCCTACACATGTCTGAATGCTGCATGTCTCTCCTGGGGCCCTTCCCCACTGTGGGGAAAGATGCTGGCACGGGGGAAAGGCTCTGATAGCTCCCCTGTGCTGGAGCTCTTTCCCTCCTTCAGGGAAAGACTCCAGCAGTGGGGAAACCTTTCCCCGCTGCTGGAGCCTTTCACTCACATGTGGAGCTGTACACCAGTGTGGATGCGCTGTGCTTTCTCACTGCAGCGTATGGCTATCCATATGCTACACGCCGCCAGGGTGTGTAGTGTAGACAGAGCCTAACTCTGACCTGTAATGTACAGCAGGCTGCACTGTGCTCCAGACAAATGTTTGCTAGGCAGGAGGTTTCCCACTGGACATACAGAACCTCGAAGGCTTCACAGGAACAGCAAGGCTGATTCCTGCTGTAACAGCAGGTGCACTATGAAGTGGTGTTGTCCAGTATCAGTGGGAAGGGTTACCAACTACCCCAAGCTAACTGCAGAATCTAAACCTCTCCAGCAGGCATTGCCTCTGCAGACCCCCGCACACCTGAGCACAGATGGCTCAGTGCTGCAGGAACCCAACCCTCCTAGGGAGTCAAGGCTGAGACTATGTGCACCCTCTTCTGGCTTGGGATACTAGGTGCAAAGCTCTGATGGGGACCTTGGTCCCAGCTGGCCTCTCTTGCTTTCCGACTTTCCGACTCTTCAACCCATCGCCTCCAGCCAGATCACACTGTGTCCCGTCACTCGTTAGCAGGCAGTTTTGCATGATTTCTATTAGTTTTCTCCTATGTCCAGACCTGTTGTTTGTATCCCAGGGAGATGCCCATGAGTAAGTCTGGTAGTTTGCCATGGCAGCACACTTGTTCGGTCGACGGTCCTTCCCCACATTTGTCTGTTCACCCTCTCCTGTGTCTTGTAAATCCAGGCTGAGAGTTCTCTGGGCCTGTTGGCTATTTGTCTGGGCGTTGCCCAGCCCAGTTGGGTTGTGGCCCTTAATTTGGGGCTGCTAGTCCTGACCATAGTGTAAATAACAATGGCAAAAATGCAGAAGTCCTAGTTGTGACGTTGTGCAGTCTATATGATTTTGTAAAAACATGATAAGTGAATATAATGTAATTGGAATAGTTTTATAAAAACATGATAAGTGAGTGTAATGTAACTGGAATATGCTTCAAGCAAAAGGCCTATTGTAATTATGTAAAATGTGGGCCATTAATGGTGGTTTGGAATCTTAATGGCTCCCATCAACCAGGACAATTGACTGGGGCTCTGTTTGCAAGCAAGCCTTCCTGTGAGTCAGGCTGGGAGGAATGAAGGCTTGGGGTCTTGCAGTGACATGTGATCATGTCACCTGAACTGGAATCCATCTTTAACCTGGTGCTTTTCCAGTGAGGGGGGGTGGAAACCCAGAGGGACAAAGGATTCCCGCCTTATGCAAAAGATATATAAAGGGGTGGAAGAGAACAGAGAGGAAGAGAGGAGCCATCATGAAGAATCCCCTAGCTATCACCTGAGCTGGAACAAGAGCTGTACCAGGGGAAAGAATTGTGCCCAGGCCTGGAAGGTGTCCAGTCTGAGAAAAAACTTACTGAAGCATCTCTGAGGGTGAGATTATCTGTATTCAGTTTGATTAGACATAGATTTGCGCATTTTATTTTATTTTGCTGGGTAACTTACTTTGTTCTGTCTGTTACTACTTGGAATCACTTAAATCCTACTTTCTGTATTTAATAAAATCACTTTCTACTTATTAATTAACTCAGAGTATGTATTAATACCTGGGGGAGCAAACAGCTGTGCATATCTCTCTATCAGTGTTATAGAGGGCGAACAATTTATGAGTTTACCCTGTATAAGCTTTATACAGGGTAAAACGGATTTATTTGGGTTTAGACCCCATTGGGAATTGGGCATCTGAGTGCTAAAGGCAAGCACAGTTCTGTGAGCTGTTTTCAGGTAAACCTGCAGCTTTGGGGCAGGTAATTCAGACCCTGGGTCTGTGTTGGAGCAGATGGGTGTGTCTGGCTTCAGCAAGACGGGGTGCTGAAGCCACCGAGCTGGCAGGGGAAACAGAAACAGAGGTAGCCTTTGCACATCGGTTGGCAGCTCCCAAGGGGGTTTCTGTGATCCAACCCGTCACACTAGTACTGGCTTTAAAAAGCAAGTCATGGCACATGATATTCTAGCTCGTACTGATCAGTTTGTCATGGGATGGTATTAGAAAAGTCAAATCTCCTTTATTTTAGAATAAAACTTGGCTAACCACTCGTTAATCTATCCCCCTGCTTGCTACATGGGCATGCACACAGAGCCACGTTTGCAAGTGACGGGGGGAAATGTAGTCGAGCAGGCTGGGTGACAAAGGCCAGGCCTCTTCTCTGATGAAAAGCCATGTCTTTCATCACAGGGCGCCAGCAGGAAAGCAGTGCCAGGGTCTTTGAGATGTGACTGTTGCGCACACGCCCACCTGGCTAATTTAAGCTCCCTGGAGAGATGAGCTGCTGTATCGTTCCTCATGTATTTTGGGCTGCCTTTGTTTGATCCCTGTGACGCAGCACGTGGATGTGCTTGTTCTTTTCAGCTGTGCGCTAATGATATCTTGGACGGGGTTGACGAACTCATTGATGGGATTGCCCTCCTGCCTGAGCCAGATAAGACCCTCCACATCCAGGACTCTGAACCCCAGCATAGCTCCGGCCATGCAGACGAGGAAGGTGAGAGAAGTTCTTTTGCTATTTGAAACGGAAACCTTTTGGAGGTCATCTCTAAGCCAGTGGTCGTTCGTGCTCTGAGACAGACGCATGCCTGCTTAACCGTCCTTGTGGGAGGGTGGCTGCCACGACCCTGGCAAGAAGAGGTCATCCACCCGTGAAAGGAGAAAATACCCCCAAAAGCAAACTGGTTCCTTGTCTCTATTGTTAGTAGCATTGATTTGTATGGTGGTATCGCCTCGGGGTCTTGGGCTTGGATCATGGCCCCATCATGCCAGGCCTTGGGCAAAGGCAGACCTAGAAAGGTGGTTCCTGCCCCATGGAGCCGACAATTGAAGTGTAAGACCAGAGACAGCAGGTGGATGCAGACAGATGGGGAGTCCAAGGAAGTTGGTCAGCATGATGGGCAGTGGCTCAGCACACCGACTGGCTAGCCATTGGCAGTGTTTTTGTAGGTATCCCATCCAAGGGGCATTCTAAGAAGGGATCTGAAGGAGGTGAATGAGGTGGCTTGTGGATGTTTGCTGGGAGTGTCTCCCATTCCCAAGGGGCAGCACGAGAGGGCACAATGGCATTTTTCTGCATATGGAACAAATGAGCAGCTGAGGCAGGCATCAATGTCTCAGCAGCATATAAGTGGTGGAGCTAGGATGGGTTTAGACTGTGACAAGCCCTGCAAGTGAAGACAAGGAATTGGTGTTTTCAGCAGAGAAGGGGCAGCCAGTGGAGGGGCGCTAAAGGAGGGGGTGACGTGACCAAAGTGACAGGCTAGGGAAAAGGCTTGCACAGCAGCGTTTTGAAGGATATAAGTGAGGGCAGGATAGGGTTTGCCAAGGACAGAGTGGAGGAGGTTGCAGCAGTTGAGATGAGGGGCAACACGGGCCTGGATGAGAGATGTAGCTCCTTTTGGAGCTCCCCTCCTCCTAGGCAGGCAGTCTAGAGCCCCAACAATGGGCATTAAATAACCGGTTCTGTTTCTTTGCAGGTAGGGGAAATGGCAAGGGCTCCAATTCGGCAGGATCCCAAAGCAGCAGGCCTGATTCTCCTTTTTGGCAAAGACCAAAACCCTTCTGGGCAAGCTAGCAAAAGGGCAAATGCAAACGCCTGTCCCCATGTCTCACCTCAGCCAGCTAACCCATGCAAAATGTATTTGCGAGAGTATTGTAAGCAAGACACGAGAAGTAATTCTTCCGCTCTACTCCACGCTGATTAGGCCTCAGCTGGAGTATTGTGTCCAGTTCTGGGTGCCACATTTCAGGAAAGATGTGAACAAATTGGAGAGAGTCCAGAGAAGAGCAACAAAAATGATTAAAAGTCTAGAAAACATGACCTATGAGGGAAGATTGAAAAAATTGGGTTTGTTTAGTCTGGAGAAGAGAAGGCTGAAGGGGGATATGATAACAGTTTAAGTACATAAAAGATGGTTACAAGGAGGAGGGAGAAAAATTGTTCTTAACCTCTGAGGATAGGACAAGAAGCAACGGGCTTAAATTGCAGCAAGGGCAGTTTAGGTTGGACATTAGGAAAAACTTCCCAACTGTCAGTGGTTAAGCACTGGAATAAATTGCCTGGGGAGGTTGTGGAATCTCTATCACTGGAGATTTTTAAGAGCCGGTTAGACAAACACCTGTCAGGGATGGTCTAGATAATACTTAGTCCTGCCATGAGTGCAGGGGACTGGACTAGAGACCTCTCGAGGTCCCTTCCAGTTCTATGATTCTATGAATTACAGCACCTCTTGTCCTAGTCTAGAGCACCCTTAACGAGCCATGGCCATGGCTCTCTCCTCCGACCTGGCAGCTCATGCGCTTTTATGTGCTCTCTTGTCTCTCCCCGCAACTACGAGTTAACCCTTTTGCTGCCAAGCTGGGTGTGGGATACGTTCACCCTGTCAAAATTGCTGCATCAGTTTCCATTTGATTCAAGTTTTTAAGCTTTCCTTTGCAGCCATGAGGGCTGGATTTTTTTGTTTTAAGCAGAGAATAGATTCTGCAGTAAATGCTGTGGCCACAGGATCAAAGAACATGCGAGTCCTGGCTGTTCTGTTTGGCCCTTCCCAGCCTAAAACTGTTGTGAAGCGTTGATGTGTGCAGTTAAACACTTGCTGCTGTTCACCCCTGACGCAGCTGCATTTCAGCAGTGGACGAAGCAATCCATATGTTAACATTTGTACAGTGTTTTGGGATGCTTGAGGAGAACAATGCTCTGTAAATAAGACCCAAGCCCTCCTCCCTCAATATAAAACAATGTCCACAGTCTGTTTGACAATTCGAGGTCTTTAGGAATCCAGATGACTATGCAGGCTCTTGAGGATTAGACACTAGACCAACGGGGAAGTGGAAGAGAAGTCATCTCCCCTCCCAAACTTCCCATGCCAGGGAACCGCAGTGGTGATGTGTTAGAGGATTAGAGGAGTGTCTTCTGTTCAGGAAATGATCACCTTCCTTGAGAGCCACTGGCTTTTGTTGAATCCATTTCTCAGGCCCCTTTTGCAAGGCATCTAAGCACTATAATAAAATCCCAAATACTAATTAACAGCTAAGAGACCCACCCAGCCAAATACAACAGCCAAAAATATCTGGTCCAGAGGCTAATCCAATAATTCTCACGGAAACTTCCCACAAAGGGAGCCGTTCCCAGCATGGGAAATGAAAGGGGGAATAGATGAAAAAAAATACCAGGGAGAAGAATAGGCCAGCAGAATTAACTAGGACTTGCCTCATGCCCTAAAAATAGCCTCCAGCGGAGACCACAGCAGATCTCTTGTGAAGGTCATTCCACAACCAAGGGCTGGCCATCATGCGGTACCTACCCTTGACGCAGTGCTGACTAAGTGTACGGTCAACCCAACCCAGACAACCATAATGGTCAGGAAAGGCCACGGGAAGAGGTACAATAATATATGGCCAAAGCCTCTGAAACTCTCATTGAGTTTTGCCTTGCCCACAATTCCTGATTTCCCATTGTCACCTCAGTCGTTTAAATGTCTTCCGGACTTGCAAGGCTATTACTGGCCTTCAGGAAGAACTACCTAGAGTGCTTACAGGCGTATAGCCCATCCTTCTGCTGGGAGAAAGACTCTTACACCTCACTCAGTCTCCTTTCTAATGGACAGAGCCTGCTCTCTGTGGCAGCCTGCTGTGGGGATTGGCTGTCTCAGAATGGTGGCCAAGCTAGCGCCATCCCTGTGTAAACATGGAGAGGCAGGAGGCCCCAGCTCAGGAGAAGGGAATCTTCTTCTATTTGCATGCTTTAGCTGTCGGACAGGCCATGTGAGCAGTAGAGCTGGCTGCTAGATGTATGCGTTTAGATGTGCACACTTTAGTGTGTCCTAAAGCCATCAGACTTGGTCTCTCTTAGAGCAGGTGCAGGGGTGAATACCAAAGCGCAGAGCCCTTGCTAGGAGCCGGGAGCTACAGTTCTGCTGCCCTCTGCTCTAGTAATATCTTGTGGGAGGGTCTCTCTTGAGTAGGCAGGGCCCAAGCAAGTTAGACCTTTGTAGATTAAAACCAAGCCTTAAACTCCACCTGGAAAGCAGCGGGCAGCTGGCCATGTTTTGCAAAGGATGGGCTCTCCAGGGCCCCATCCAGCCTGCAGTGCTTCCCACTGGCTTCAGAGTGTTGTCCGTCTGGCCCAAGGGCTGGGCCCAGCTCCCAGACAGCTGAGTGGTACCCATGGTCACATGCTCTTTGATGGGTGTGTGCCTGTTGCCGTGGGCACCTTGCGCACCGAGAGATTGGCGGGTCCCCTGAAGCGTCTCTTTCATAGCCTGCCTCAGCCTGTTTGTTTTCCGTTTCTCCTGCCAGCTTTAAAGGAAGACTTCCAGAACGACCTCCTGGTGGGAAGAAAATCAGACAAGCTGGGGCTGCCGCAGACACTGCAGCAGGAGTTTTCCCTCATCAACGTGCAGATCCGAAACGTCAATGTGGAGGTAGGGGGGAAATTTCCTCCTGCTGACAGCAGGGGACGCGGGCAGGACTGGATCGCCCAGTGTCTTGTGCTGGGGACCCTCTCCCAGCACTGCGAGGCTGATTGCTTTAAACAACACTTATGTTGGGCTATGGATGCAGGACGTTCCCCAGGCCAATGGTAGGATAATCCCAGGTCACGGGTACAGGGGGTGGGAGGTGCAGGTATTTCTAGGCCACAGATGCACAGGGTGGCGGAGGGGTGGGGAGGTATTTCCCAGGCCACAGTTACAGTCTCGCTGTAGCTGTTAAGTGGCAGCCTGGGGAAATCTCTGCCTGGAAGGATGTCGCTGTAAGAAGTTCCCCAGTGCTGAAGTTCTCTGGTAGGGCGGTGGCTGGATCCCGGGCGGGGTGATGGGGCTGAAGCCCTAGAAGTGCGCTTGGGAGCTCATTCTTTTGCTGGGAGTCAGTGTTGCACCTCGTGATGTTTTGTAAGCATGAGGCACGAGTGCCGGCCTGAGCTCAAGTTCAAAACCTATGATTGGGGGCCCCTAATGAGGAGGAAGGCGGGGAGCCCTGGAGCTCCTTCTGCCCCATCTCTCCCATCCCCCAGTTGGTGGTTCTGGAAGTAGCCAGGGAGAGCCTTGGGTCCCTTTCTCCTACCTAGCAGGCCAGGTGCACTGAACTGGGTGAGCCCCAGAGCCCAGCATCATCATTACTCACATTATAGTGGAGCCTGGAGGCTCCAACAGAAATCAGGGCCCCATTGCGCAAGGTGCTGTATGTGTGCACCTAATGAAAGACAGCCCTCATCCCAAAGAGTTTATCATCTTAATAGACAAGACAAAGGGCCGGAGGGGAAACTGAGGCACAGAGTGACTTGCTTCAGGTCTCATATCAGGTCAGTGGCAGAATCAGGAGTAGAGCCCAGGTGTCCCGAGTCCAGCTCTGTGCCCTAGCCATTAGGCCACGCTGCCTCTTAGGGATTGGACTCTCCCTTACACAGCAAGCTCCTGTTTGTATATGGTGCCTGCCAGGAGGAGAGACAGCTGTGTGGCTTAGGGGACAGCTCTGGAGCAGCTGGCTTGGTAGGTGGTGGTTACAGGGTTTGTCTGGCAGGTGCTGCTATTGCCCTCTTGGAGCCAAAGGGCCAGGCTCTCCGGAGGGGGTGCATAGGGTTAACCCACTAAACGAGGAGCTGCCCAGTGACATGGGATGGACTGAGAAGGCCATATTAAGAATGGATTCTCCCAATTCCTGCCTGCAGCTTCCACCGCAGAGTGGACTGTCTCCCTGCAGTCTCGGTGCAAAGCTGGGAAGTGCTGAGCCAATCCCCCATTTATGTCTGGAGTTTCTGCTATCTCTGTGTTCACAGCCCCTGTGCACAGTGTGCATTGCAGCCTGGCGGGGCCTCTGCAGAGGGACCAGCCCCTTGTGGCGGATTTCAGCCACCGTATGGCTAAAGGCCCTAGGAGGTCTGCATCAGAAGTGGTTGCTTTTCCTTTCGCAGATGGACGCGGTGAATCGCAGCTGCACGGTGTCTGTGCACTGTGGCAACCAGAGAGTCAAGATGCGGGTGATGTTCCCTGTGCAGTATCCCAATAATGCTGCACCCTCCTTCCAGTTTGCCCCCACTACCACTATCAGCTCCACAATGAAGGCAAAGCTGCTGAAGGTAGGGATGTGTGCATGCACGGGGGGGTGCACTCTGCATCTGGTATGTGGAGCCCAGATGCAGTGACATGTTCGACTGCTCAAGTCCAGGAAGGGGACACTGAGGGCTAAATGTGACTTGCAGATCATTGCTCAGGAGCCGATGTATTTTAGACCTCCTGGGCTGAGTTTTCTTGACTGTTTCACACGAGTAAGTTCAGGTCCGTTTTTCACCTGGTGTGTAACTTGCACTAACACAACATACGTGCTGTCGGATTTCATCGCGGTGTCTGTATGACCCGAGGAAACCAACGGGAGGGCTTCCTAGAACACCCTGGATGCCCCACGCTCTCAAACAGATACACCCCACACCCTGCTCCTCCATCCTAGCTACCCAGAGATCACAGGGCTTAGCGGGGATATTGCTACCGATCACTTTGGCTGCCGCTTCCTCATTAAGCCCTTCTAAAGCTCAGCTGGGCTCGTTTTTTACCCGCTGCCCTTTTTTAAAATGTAGGGTTGAGCTGAATTTTCTGGATAATTTTTGTAGGGCCCCTACTAATCCCTCGTCTTCTCCCTGCTCCAAGGCTGGCTGCTTATGCGGGGTCTGCACTTGGCTTCCAGCTGCTGAAATTTTTCTCCAGAAGCGAGAGCTGCTTCCCCCTGGTGCTGCTGTAAGGAGCAGAGGGCTGCGTCCCAGGGGTCACTGTCCTGCCTGGAATCTGGGAGAGGAGGAGTAGAGGGGGCCCAGTACCAAGAGGAAGCAGATCTTAAACATGCCAACCTTGGCCTAGATCTCCCAGACCTTTGTGACAAAGTGAGGAGGGCCAGGTCGTAGATAAAAGTACCACTTTACATAGGACCTAGAGGAAAAACAGTGATCCAGATGCATCCCTGATGCAAGTGTATTCGTTGACTTCATTGGGCGTACACCAGGGATGCTGTTGGCCCATGGCAGTGTGCTCTGCTGCCAGTGTTTGAAGCCTCAGTAGGGGAATAATCCATGTTTGCTGAGTGGAGGGGGCAAACTAGGGACGAGCGGTTATTGTCAAGGGGGAGGCTGAGAGCAGTAAGATTTAAAGGATTCCCAGGCTTGTTAACGTCTGTCTGTCCCCCATCAGTGTAGTATCTGAGCACCTCACCTCCTCGCACACCCCTGGGAGGCAGTGGATCTGCAGCAGAACTAGGGGTTGAACCTGAGCCTCTCAGCCATGTTCATTTATTATTTGTATTGCATTAGCACAGGGATTGGCAACCTTTGGCACGCGGCCCCTCAGGGAAATCCACTGGCTGGGATGATTTGTTTACCTGCAGTGTCCGCAGGTTTGGCCGCTCGCAGCTCCCACTGGCCGCGGCTCACCGTTCCAGGACAATAGGGGCTGCGGGAAGCGGTGCGGGCCGAGGGATGTGCTGGCTGCCGCTTCCTGCAGCCCCCATTGGCCTGGAATGGTGAACCGCAGCCAGTGGGAGCCGCAATCGGCCAAACCTGCAGATGCTGCAGGTAAACAAACCGTCCTGGCCCGCCAGTGGATTTCCCAAAGGTTGCCGATGGAGCCGGATCCCACTGCATTAGGCACTGTACAAACCCAGAGCAAAAAGACGCTCTGCCCCGAAAGGCTTCCTTCCCAATGATAGCACGGTGTGTTTCTGTAGCACCTTTATTGCATGAGCTGATGTAATCTTTGTCACCACTGGGCGGTGGGTCAATATCCCCCCTTGATTTATGGACAGGGAAATAATCACAGAATAGCTGTGACTTAGCCAAGGCTACACAGCACGTCCGTGGCAGAGCCAGTAACAGACTCCAGTGATCTAATAGCCAGTGCTGTGCCTTAACATGACAGTCCTTCTCAGAGCCGAGTGCGGGTCAGTTTGCCTGTATTGAGGGCTCCGGGAGGTGTTCCTGGGCTTCCAGACTCACGGTATGGACTCTGGCAGTGGGCTAGTGGGGAGGTGTGGTCATGGGTAAGATGACCCAAGCTGCATCTTGTGCCTGTTCCAGATTTTGAACGACACTTCCCTGCAGAAGGTGAAGCGGAACCAGAGCTGCCTGGAGCCTTGCCTGCGTCAGCTGGTCTCCTACCTGGAGTCCGTTGTGGTAGGAAGGATTGCACGCTTTTCCTGCTGTCCTCCTCTCCCTACACCTTCTGCCTTCGCAGAGCTCCCAGCCTTGTCAGACACCCCATGTGCCATTGGTGACCTCTGAGACTCGGCCTGTGTAGATGTTTGGTAAATGGGGTGGGGGGCAAATTGAGCATTTGATTGAATGTATGCAGTTCTCAAAATCAGACCCCGAGTATTTGCTCCCTGAGTTCGGAAGTTTGAGGTGTCTCCTGGCTTTATACTCCCAGCCTGTGCCAGCACAGGCCGCTGCAGGGAAGTGTGGGGGAACTTACAGCTACTCTCCTTCCAATAGGCGTCACTGGGGGGCCTGGCAGGGGAGTGCTGGTTGCGGAGGGAGAGCTGGCTCTGAGAAATTGCCATGCAGGAGAAGCTATAGAGAGCTGAAATAGCTCTTTTTGGGGCTGGTGGCTTCAGGACATGGGGTCAACGGTGCAGGCTGGGCTCTGACCGAAAGATCCTTCGACCCTTCTTCAAGGAACCTACAGGTTTTTTCTTTAAACAAAGCTAGTGAGTTGGGTTTGAGCTAAGCATGTGCTCTGCTGAGCCCATGCCTTCGTGTTCTCTAGGGACGTCATTACAGGCGGGTTGGCCCTGTGCCAGGTGCTGCCCCCCCCTTGGCTCGGCCAGGGCACATTTTGTCTGAGGCCCCTGGTTTGTCTGCATTGCAATGCTGGGAGCAGGTTTTAGTCCCCATCCCTGCCTCAGCCTCCACCCCATACACACAGCGCTCTGACCTGCAGCTCCCGCGGTTCCATTCCTGCCCTCCCCCCACCCAACACCCAGCTCTGCCGGTGCCCCTCAGGCCTGACCTGCGGCACGCCTGCTGTTCCAGCGGTGTCCCCCTTAAAGAGATGTTGGTCATGTTGAGTTGTGTGGCAGCATGGTGCATGGGACACGTAGCTAAGCCAAGCTCCCCCGTCTGTTACATGTTGCTATAACAGAGGAGTCCAGAGTCTGAAGGCCAAACCCTCTGTGCCATCTTGCCTCTGAGACCGTTGGGTTTTTGAGCTCTTAACCTCCACTTCCTTGCTCAAGGCAGCCTTTCCCCTGGGGGCTGTCCTCCAGCGTCCCTCCTCTGGGCCCTGGGCCTTTCCCCTGGGGGCTGTCCTCCAGCTAGCGGCCTGTGAGCTGAGCCAGCCACTGCCTGGTCCCCTCCAGCTCTGCCAACCCCACAGCGGCTTCCCATGCAGTCCTTGGGGAACAGCCTCCCGAGCGGGCTTCTCTGCGGCTCCCCGAGGGCACCCGGCCCAGCATCGCACTCAGGAAGGTGGGTCAGCAACTCCTCAAAGGCTCTGTGAGCTGAGCAGGGGAAGGAGTCCAAGCAGTGAACACACCCACCGCAGGGCAGGAACCACTCCATGTGCTTGACCTCTTCGGGCTTGCAGGACAAGAGGTTGCCATGGAGCCAGCCTGTGTTGCGGTGCACTGAGCTGCTGCCGAGTAACAGGTCTGTGAGGAGAGCTTTCCTCCGAGACTCGCGTGATCTTGGGTAACTTCTGTTTCAGAACCAGGAGGACAGCACCTCCAGCAACCCCTATGCTCTGACAAACACCGTAACACCACCGTTGCCCACCTTCGCCCGAGTATCTAATGCCTACGGCTCCTACCAGGATTCCAACATCCCATTTCCACGGACCTCTGGAGCCAGGTTCTGTGGTGCAGGTTGGTCTGACGGCTGATTTAGAGCCATCCACCAAGGGTGATCTGCCTGCTGGAGATCCCCCCT
Source organism: Platysternon megacephalum (assembly GCA_003942145.1). NCBI lineage: Eukaryota > Metazoa > Chordata > Testudines > Platysternidae > Platysternon > Platysternon megacephalum. The sequence goes on along the minus strand of QXTE01000383.1, from coordinate 638,963 downwards.
GGACAGTGGGCACTCGCCCTGGAGCAAAGGCAGGCTTTTGTCGCTGGCCCCCCGGCTGATAGGGGGCGAGATTAGAGTGCCAGGGCTGTCAGAGTTCTGTAGGAATCGCACTAGTTCGCAGCTGCTCTTGGGCCATGTTGTGGGCGGTCTTTGGGGTGTGAAACTGGGAGACAAAGAAGAGCTGAAAATATCTAGAGCCACCTGCTGGGCTGGAGGTGCTGCTACCTATCAGGGATAGGGGGACTCTGGCCATGTCTTGGGCATGAGCACAACCCCCTCTCCAGCAGCAGGTGGGCATCTGCATGTCTCCCCTGCCCCGTCTGTGGCACAGCACCCTGGCTCCTCCCCACGGCAAACTACTGCGCGTGTTTTGGCTCCCTGACCCACTTGTCACCTAGCTCCTGTGACTGGGGCTGGTGGGAGAGCTGCCCTTCCCCTCCCCTGGGTTGAACCCTTGCACACCGGTACCTTCGTTCCCAGCAGTAAGCTCCCAGCATGCCAGCTGGGAGCCTGTCTGTTAGTAACTCCTGCTGCCCAGTAACCCCTCGCTCCTCATCGGGAAGTGAGGGCACAGTCATTAATAACCAGCTTCCCAGGAGGGTGTGTGCCAGGTAATGACCTTCTCAAGGAGCAGATTAGGGCCTGTTTAAGCTCTGGAATTGTGGAAAGTTGCTTCAGATGCAAGAGCGACTCTCCAGGGCCCTGCCTGCATTCCGGTTTGAAAATCTTGTGTGGCGGGGGTAATAAAACCCATGTAACGCAGCCACATTCATGTCCCAGGACGAAGTGAAGCAGGTTAGTCCAGGCAGGTTGGATCTGCTAAGCCTGCTGTGCCGTGCTGGCGGGCAGGGTGTACTGGGCTGCAGAAGGTTGTCGGGGGCACTACCAAGTGGGGGTAGACTTGCACGTACTTCACATGTACCATCTCTCTCTTCATCTTGTGCTGGGCCTACACTGCAAGTCTGAACGGTGAGAGCAGCTCCTCTCTGTCTAGTTATTTATACCACGCTCCTCACTGGGGTATCCGAGCGCTTGACAAATGACAGTGCAGAGTTACAGCTCAAGGACAGGCCTTCGCCTTCTCCCTCTCCTCTCCTTGGAGCCAGCTCTGAGGAGCTGACGGATTGAAAAGCTCTGACATAGCTGGGCTCTTTATTTTGGTGGGTTCAGGGAAGTAGATTTGGCTTGAGAAAAATCAGATTGTCTGGATGGCGTTTACAGACCAGGATGAGCTGAGGGGAGAGTGGCTGGGCTGGTTTGTGGGCATCCCGCCGCATGCCTCATTACCGTTGGTGGGGTTTGTGTGCCTTAAATCCACAGGCATCACTGTGAAAGCTACCCCTTAGGACAGGGGAAAAGGCTGCGAATGTTCAAATCCTATCTGCTCTGAATGGGGTTTTATGTCCTGTCTCCACAGGTTACCTGGTATATTTCACAAGACCCATGACAATGCACCGTGCAGTCTCTCCTACAGAACCTACTCCCAGGTGAGCACAAAGTCATGCACTTGAGCAAAGCCTGTAAAATCCCCCTAGGTTACACTGGTGAATGGATTTGCCAGTGACTGGAGCTAAGGGCTAGAGACTGGGAGGACAGCAGCTGCTGAGCCACTGGCTTTCAGTATGTCCTGTCGCTAGTATAAGAACTCAGAGATGCTGGCCGCTTGCTTCAGCTGAGCTTTCCCGTGTTAATACATGCCAGAAATAACAGTGGTGCCAGGCTAGTGACATGCTCTAGCTGGACTCTCGTGGTGGTTTGCCAGGGGTAAGTTACTGAAAGCTTGTTCTCTTTGGCAGATCTCTGTCGGCTTTATCGGCCTATCACAGCGGCCTGATCACGCCGATGAAGATCCGTACGGAGACCCCAGGCAATCTGCGCTTGTACAGTGGGAGTCCCACCCGCAGTGAGAAGGAGCAGGTCTCCATCAGCTCCTTCTACTACAAGGAGAGGGTAAGGGAAAACCTTTCCCAATGCCTGTAACAACCTGCCTTCCTTCTCTCTAGCCCATTAGCATCACTGCCCTTAACCACAGACATTAGTGTCCGCGGAGCTTCTTCATTCTACCAGGGACGCATTCCCTTATGAGCCGCTCCGGTAAAAAGTCACCACGGCTTGGCTCCTTTGTGTTGTTTCTCTGTCCATTGATTGCTTCTCTCTTTTAATTGGCCCATTTATTTCAGCTTCCCTCTGAACTTGCTGCTTGTTGGACTGATTCCCTTGCTGTAGGTAGGCCTAGCGTAACTAGGGCACTCCCTGTGCTGCTGAACGCAGAGCTCCTACTAGCAATGTCTGTGGAGGCTGCAGAACAAATGGGGACTGCTTTAGAGCCTCCAGAGTAAGGATCTCCGTAACCAGTTGGCCTGTGTCTGCTTTCCCTGACATACTCCAGGGTAAAGAACCAGGCCTCTGGCACTGGCTCATTGAGAAACTCCAGGAGGAGCTGCCTCCATTTCTAGATGGGTTGTCGGTGGTCGCACCTAGACGCCCCAGTTGGCGATGGTGGCCCATTTTGCTAGCTGCTGTACACACAGACCGTGACAAGACGTCCCTGGGTAGGTTAAGTGCAGCACCTGTTACCATTGCAGAGTGGGCTAGTCCTGACTCAGCAAACCTGGGGATAGTGACCTGTTTTCTCACCATTGTGTCCTGCTACCTTGCGGGAAGAAGGGCTGAATAAGTGAGGCTGCAAGAAGTCCTAAAAGAGCAATTTGGTGGCAGGCCCGGAGGTGCCTGTTGTGCAGGTGTTGTGTGAGTAACCAGCCTTGCAGCGTGTTCCAGGGTGAACTGACATGCTTGAAACAAAGAACTCAAAGAACCGTATAAGCTTATTCACAGAATGCCTTACATTTCCAGACGTCCAAAGTAAACGGCCCAAGGCATGGAGTTTCTCCTGCAGCAATGGATGGCTTCCCAGATGCCTAAAGCAGGGCAAAGAGATACCAGCCATTGGCTGCCTAAGAGCCTGAGTTTTCCTCTGCATTGGCATGGAAAGTTCGAGCTCTGGTCCTGGCAGGGCAGCAAAAGAGGAACTGATTTTCCAGCAGCCTGCTTTAATGTGTATTTCCTCACGGACAGAATGTCCGGCAATCACCACTTTGGGTCTGCGTTATGCTCAGCTGATAGGCAGCAGAACGGTCAGCCATGGGCGGAACCTCTAGTGGGACCTCTCCTCATCAAAAGCCCTGCCTCCATATCGCCCTCAGTAGGCTCTCTTAGAGTAGCGGTTCTGCCCATATTCCACTCAAACTTCCTTTCAATGGGCACTGCCGTGGTGCTGCCTGATCTTTAGCATTCCAGCCTGTCCCTGCCTTCACATGAGAGTCTATTTGAAGAGCTGCCCCTCTCTGTCCTCTGCAGTGTGCTTGTCCCTGACACACACCTTGCTAACATGCCAGGCTAATCTAAAAATGTGCATATAAGCATCTGGGTGTGATTTTTATGGGACCTGCCTCTACAGCCCATGGACTGATGGTGACATGACCCTAATATGTCCAGGAAAAACCTACATGACCAAGCACGTGTGTGTTGTTGTGTTGGGTGAAACACAGAGAGACTCCTATGTCCTCCCCTCCCAGCCCTGCAGTCTTTCCTTTGTCCAGGCTACTCTAAGAGCAGGGCAAGAAAGTAAGAACCGCGCACAATGTCGCTGCAGGTGAAAAAGTCAGACACTTTTCTGAGTGAGTCAGAGGAGTCATGGAATGAGATTTCCTGACTTCTCAGAGTTTGATCTCACAGCCTTCATGTTACATTAATGGTTTGGGTTTTTTTTTATCATTTAATTTCCAAGATTTTTAGGGTTAGAAAAAATAAAAATCTGGATCTTGTCAACTCCTTGCTCTGGAGGATTGATTGGTTTTAATACAAATGTAAATGGGCCGTTTAAACCATCAATTTAAATCACGAAGTGGAAAGGCTGAATTTAAATAATTGATTTTAATCAACTTTTCCCTTTGTACTTTGGTTATTTTCTGAAGAAAGGTGCTTTCTCGTTGGTTGATATAACCATTAAAACACATTTCATATTTACAACGAAATGATTTATTAAACAGAGGGTTTAACTGTAGTCAGCGAATTAAACTGATTATTTCAGGTCAGCCTGGGAACATTTTTAGATATGCCTAAGTGAAAGTGACCGAGTCCTAGTCCTACATTCCTAGTCTTCCCCTAGTCGCTTGAAAATGAGACAGTCTCCTAAATTACTTAGGCTGATTTGTGCCATATTTATAAAGTTTGACCTCAAAAGTTAAATGGTTTTTTCTCCTGGTTCTTTCTTTTATATAGAAAAGCAGCCTTTTGAGTTTTTTATAGAGGCTCATGGATTCAGCATATTTATTTTTTTTATTTAAATGTTTTAAGAGATTATGATAAATGTAGTCCTTAACATATTTTGGGTTAAATTCAGATTTCATTTTAAACGGGTTTATTTTTTAAAAGAAAAACATATTTAAACAACAAAATAAAAAAATCCAATTTAAATAAAAACTGCTTTTGTTTTCAAAAAAATCAGTTTTATCTACCCTGAATGTAAAACAAAATCCCCTTCTGGCAGAGACCAGCCAAGTTAAATTTCAGCCAAAAAAATGAATACTTCAGAAAGATAACCAGATGTTTAAACTGCAAACGCCTCTGCAGCCGTATCCATAGCAGTCACTACCAAAGGGATGGCTGGAATCAACAAACGAATGAAATCTATACATTGCCAGACAGAAAATATACTCTAATGTTCCTGGAGAGGCAGCTAAGCTACTGAGATCTCCAAATGAAAATTGAAAATGGGTCTCTGAGAATTAATGTGCCGCCCCTCCCCCCCCACCCTCAATCCCTAAAAAAGTGACTCTCAATTGTTAGCCAGGAAAAGTTGGGTTTCTAGTAGAAGTCCCACCAGCCAACAGGGTTTCAGCAATCTGGTTAGTGTCAATGGAGAGTTGTAACTTTCTATTGTTTCGTTTGTATAATGCTAGTACCCAAAGGCCTCTGGGACTCATAGCACCCAGCACTGTGTAGACATATAGTAAAAGGCAGGGCCTGCCCTGAATTGTTTACAAATCAAGGTCCTGATCCTGCAAAGAACTGCACAGCTCCGTTGACTTGGATGGTCAGGCCTCATGGTTTTCTCTCTGAGGTTGGAGCTTAAGTAATTTCAAGAAAAGAAAGCCGCTTGGGAGTTCTCTCCAGGCTCATGTGCAGAGCACTGCCTCCTTTCCTGGCTCAGGAACTAACACCATCAGTTTCTTGCCCAAATCCGTTCCACGAGAGAAACATGGCATCCCCTCCATGGTAATAGGACACTGGATGGATTTGCCTGATTTCTCTGGTGTCCATGGTCTTGTTACTTTGCACTCACGTGCTGGTATCAAAGCTTCAGAATCCACACTACCTGGCTGGCCGATCTGAACATTACAAGCCCAAAGCCTGAGATCTCAGTCCAAGGGGAATCATCCCTAATAGTGCCACTGCCCGTACGCTGCCACGAGATCTGTACAGCAAGGGCATGTGCCAGACTCAGTACTACTTTGAGGCACTATAAATGAGACCGTCCAATGGTGCCTTCAATAGAACAGTTCTTTGAGTGAGGCAGAGTAAGGGAATCTTAATTCTCTTTCTCTGCTTGTCTCAACTATATTTAATTTCTCACTGCTGGGCCCTTCCTCCTCCTCTTGTGAAGATTGTTGGAGGTGCCCGCAACCGAAGGAAGGGTAGTTCTCCTGGTAAGCCTTTCTCTGAATCCTCCCAGCATGACTCTGTCCTGCTTAGCCATGCAACAAGCTGAATATGAACAACTCTCTCATGGCAATGCAGTTTACTGCATTGTTGCTATTAAAGTTCTTTGTGTGGGGATGATGGTGATGGAAGAAATGTCCCAGCAATGAGATGCAGGGGCAGGTTGTACCAGAGGCTCAGACCATGGTTGACAGCTCTGACTGTCCTTTATCGGCTGAAAATGGCTTGGCATGCTATTGCAGACAGCACAGATGAGCAAGGTCTCCCCTTTTGACTCCAACCCATTTGTACTCAAAGTGGTTTTGAATCCAGATCAAGGTTTTGTATTTATTCAGGAAGCATACAGTTCATCCTTAAGGCTTCTGGAAACAGTCTGTGTTGACTATTTTTTTATAAAGCGTATTTTGACTGCAGTGACCAAGATTATGCTGATCCAACTCAAATGCAAAAAGGAAGGAAAAATTGAGAGTTGGGGAAAAGAAAAATCTTACTGGATCCGATCTGCCCCCATAGTCCTGCCCCAGACCCAGAGACTGCTCCTTACCGTCTGTTCACCTGTCCTTTGGTTCATTTCACTATTCAATGGGGCGTCCCTTTGCTGGGTTAGTGCACAGCCTATAACATCTCACAGCCAGGGAGCTTTTCCTGATAGACTAAATTTGTCTTTCACCATTACTCCTCGTTACCTCCTCCTTGCCCGCCCCAGCCTTGCTGGCCCAAAGGAGAGAGAACACAGCCACAAAGAAACCAGACCATTTGGCAGCTCCCACAATGGCATTGTAGTAAATTAGGTGTCAATGAAATCAAATCAGTGCAGAGCTTCTGGGTCTGCTGTTCTTTTCTCAGCATCTCTAATTGCCTCTCCTGTCATTGGCCCATCCATTCAACTGAAAGTAAAGGGATCTTTAGCCCATTGTAAGATCCCCATTTTGGGGATTTTACCATAAACACTGTGCCAGGTTCCAATGGCTGACGTTCCTGCAGGATCCAAGGGAGGAGCAATGTGAGCAGCTGGGTGTCTGAGGAGCCTGCGAGAGAGCTCCTCACCTGGCCTAGTACCTCCAGCCCAAAGGCAAACAGCCTGGCTCTCTGCTCAGCTTGGGCACGGCCCTGCTATGGAGTCAGCTGAGCCACAAGTTCATGGGCTCTGGTTGCAATGGCCTCTTCTTTAGTGTCAAGGCCTGTCAATCCTCTCATGCTGGAAACCCTTTGTGAGATCTTCATGTGGGCTGCCTTCCCCGCAGCATTAATGGTCTGCCTTCGTGGCCCTGTGAACACACAGGAAAGCTGCCCTTTCACCACCCATGACTGCTCTCCACGTAGCACACCAGCGGTCTGCCACAGTGTTGTGGGTTCTGGGGCCATGGCAGGCACCAGCTATGTTAAATGTCGTGATCAGTCTAGTGCTTAGCTCTGTGCTTCCAGCACCCTAGAGAGGAAGCATTGTCTAGTGGTTAGAACGGGGGGCTGGGACTCAAGAGATCTTGATTCTGTCCTCGACTGCACCACTGCCTTGCGGTGTGACCCTGAGCAAGTCACTTCTCCTCTTTGTGCCGGCTACAATAATATTCCTCCACCTTGGTGGGAGGCTTAGCTCATTAATGCCTGGAGAGTACTGAGGTCCTCCAAAGGAGCCAGTGACGGGCTGAGAGACGACAGCCCCCTCCCTGCAGAGCCTATGGCTAATGTCTCACTGTGCAGAAGGAAGGGGGGATGTTTCCGATTGGACCTCGTTTTGAAATGGCCCTTTGGGGAATGTCATGGAGTAACAAACTACAGGCCGCAATGCCCCTTGCTCCCTTGGTCTGGGCTTTTTTGGATTTTAGTTATTTATTCTTTTCTTTTTCTTTTAATTTTCTCGGTGCCTTTCTTCCTTTCTCCTCTGGGGTGTAACGTTTTCACGTGCAGATGTCTCTTCGCTCTGCCCGGCGGCGCTGGTCCATACAAGCAATTAACGACTTCCCGGTACTGTGCGCTGTGCTAATGCTCTCCTTCCCTTACCCTGTCTTCTGCCCAAGAATAAAGCACTCCCTGCCTGACCTAGTGCCTGGCCTAGGATAACCTGAACAACAGGCTGTTCCATTATTAGACCCAGTGCCAGGAAGGGGGAGATGAGGTCATGGAGTAGAGGAGTTGCACTAGACACCTAAAAGAGTCCAGAGAATCAAATGTGGTAACACTTCTGAATGGGCAGTAGCATCTGTAGGGACACAGATCCCAAATCGTAAGAGTATAATAGTGGGCTTGTCTGACCCAGCCTTCGGATCACGAAAAGGCTGCTGAGGGAGATCAGAGAGGCTAATAACATAGTAAAAAAGGATGTACTTTACTTTCAAGAAGTAAAGGGAGCAATTAAGGAGGCTAAGGACATTGCAGAAAAGCTAAATGATTTCTTTGCACCAGTGTGAGGATCTGCGAGTCCTGAACCCAGGCCCACGGGCGCTCAGGCCACTGCTGGATTCACACCACCACCTAACAGCTCTACTACTGACTGGAGAATTGGAGAACTAAAGTTACTGCCCAGAGGGACCTGACGGGAGGAACTCATGAGTATGCTATTTAAGCTAGAAAGAGACACAGAAAGTTGTCTGTGCAACAGGGTGGATCCTTGCTGCTACAGACCCTGCCACCTGACTCCGGCCTCGTCCCCAGTTCCTGACTTTGACCCTCCCTATTTCCAGCCCCTTGCTCCAGTCCCTGAATCCTATCGCCCTGGTGACTGACTGCTCTGGCTCTGACGGCTATGGCTCTTTGGTTTCTGACAGAGCACTGGTGCACCTGTTTCCTGTCTGACCCTGCCTCCAGCTTTCAGCTCTGACACCTGACTCCAACATACCCATTGGCCTCTGGTTCCTGAACACTGCAGTGATCACCAGGCCAGACCGCCCACATCCCAGTCACTGGTACCAGTCTTCCACAGACCCTGACAATCAGTCGAAACAACCGAGGAGGAGGGGTCACGCCTGTCCCAGGCCTTCTCTTTTCAGATAAGGACAAGGGGTCACAGATGGAGATTTCAAAGAGGTGCCGGAACAAATTGCTAAAGAGCAGCAAGTCTCCTGGACTTCGCAGCATCATCCAACCATATTGGAAGAAAAATTCACTTAAAAAGGAAGTGGTTAAGCCGCTGACAAAAACCTGCCATCTCATGAAAATCAGCTGCTGGTTTTTAATTCATTAGATTTGCTACCCTTCGGTCATAGAATATTAGGCTTGGGAGAGACCTCAGGAGGTATCTAGTCCAACCCCCTGCTCAAAGCAGGACCAACACCAACTAAATCATCCCAGCCAGGGCCCCTTAAAAACCTCTAAAGATGGAGAATCCACCACCTCCCTAGGTAACCCATTCCAGTGCTTCACCACCCTCCTAGTGAAATAGTTTTTCCTAATATCCAACCTAGACCTCCCCCACTGCAACTTGAGACCATTACTCCTTGTTCTGTCATCTGCTACCACTGAGAACAGCCGATCTCCATCCTCTTTGGAAACCCCCCTTCAGGTAGTTGAAGGCTGCTATCAAATCCCCCCTCACTCTTCTGCAGACTAAATAACCCCAGTTCTCTCAGCCTCTCCTCAGAAGTCATGTGCCCCAGTCCCCTAATCATTTTTGTTGCCCTCCGCTGGACTCTCCAATTTGTCCATATCCTTTCTGTAGGGGGGGGGGATCAAAACTGGACACACTACTCCAGATGTGGCCTCACCAGTGCCGAATAGAGGGGAATAATCACTTCCCTCAATCTGCTGGCAATGCTCCTACTAATACAGCCAAATATGCCGTTGGCCTTCTTGGCAACAAGGGCACACTACTGACTCATATCCAGCTTCTCTTCCACTGTAATCCCCAGGTCCTTTTCTGCAGAACTGCCGCTTAGCCAGTCAGTCCCCAGCCTGTAGCGGTGCATGGGATTCTTCCTTCCTAAGTGCAGGACTCTGCTCTTGTCCTTGTTGAACCTCATCAGATTTCTTTTGGCCCAATCCTCCACTTTGTCTAGGTCCCTCTGGACCCTATCCCTACCCTCCAGCGTATCTACCTCTCCCCCCAGCTTAGTGTCCTCTGCGAATTTGCTGAGGGTGCAATCCATCCCATCATCCAGATCATTAATAAAGTTGAACAAAGCTAGCCCCAGGACCGACCCGTGAGGCAGTCCGCTTGATACCGGCTGTCAACTAGACATTGAGCTGTTGATCACTACCCGTTGAGCCTGAAATCTCGCCAGCTTTCTGTCTATCTTTAAAAAAGCAGTAGGGATTATTTGGGGAATGACAGAGCAGTAATCCGTAGTTCAGTACCGGGTACCTGGTTGAGCTCTAGTTAAAACTATAATTATGGTACACCTAGAGGAACATGATATGATAGCGACAGACCAGCATGGCTTTTGTAAAGGAAAATTGTACCTCCGTAATCTATTACAACTCTATGAATGTGTCACCAAAATAGTGGCTGAAAGAGAATAGAAAGACAGAATTCATTTGGACTTTCAAAAAGCCTTTGACAGAGTCCTTTGTAAGAGGCTATTAAGGAAACCAATGTTCTGAAAGGGTGAGAAATAAAGTTTTGCGGTGGATCAGCAACTAAGACAGAAAACTGAGCTAGGGAAAAATGGCCAGTTTTCAACATGGCAAAAGTTTTAGTGAGATGCTCCAAAGTTCTATCCTCAGGCCAGTGTTCAATTTATTTATCAATGATCTGGAAAAGGGAGTGAGTAGTGAGGTGTCAAAATGTGTGGATAACCCATCATTGTTTAGATCAGGGGTCCCCAACGCGGTGCCCACGGGCGCCAATGCGCCCGCCGGGGGGTGTAAGTGCGCCCGCGAAGCCCTCCACCTTTTTTTTTTTTGCTCCGCCGGCAGCGCTCGGGGTGGGGTTTTTTTGTTTTTTTGTTTTTTTTTCCCCCCTCCGCCAGCAGCGCTTGGCGCCCGCCGGCAGCGCTCGGGTTTTTTGTTTTTGTTTTTTTTTGGTGCCCGCCGGACAAAAAAGGTTGGGGACCACTGGTTTAGATAAGTCAGGATAGGAGAAGAGGAACCTAATTTGAGTGAGGAACTACAGAGGGACCTAACCAAGCTAGGTGCCTGTTCAGCACAACAACAGGTGGAAGGAATTTCATGATGAGAGAATCAAAGTAATGCTCACTGAAAGGAATCGTCTGAACTGAGGAGTGCGGAGTGAAATATAATCGCTCAGGAAGCAGACCTGGGCGTCACTGAGGACAATGCAATGGAAACCTCTGCTCAATATGCAGCAGTCACAATGTCTGGATGCGTAAAGAATAATGCTATCCATGCTATTAAGGCATTCTAGAAATCAATCTACCAAAATGATAAACAGAAAAGTAGACACCTTCGAAAATAAGTGTCTCTGAAAAATTCTGAGCGTTGGTTGGAAAGACTTCATCACCAACGTAGAAATCTGAGAAATTACTCACCAACATGTCATTTCCACTAGAATTAGAAGAAAGCCCTGGTTGTATTTGGTGCATGTACTTTGGATGCCAAGAGACAAACTCACCTGGGAAGCTGTCAAGTGGAAAGCAGCTGGTGTGAGGAAACGCGGGCACCCTAGGGAGAGCAGACCAGTCAATTTTCCTACCATACAGAAGACCATGACCGAGCGGAATAGCAGAGACTAGATTCCACCCTGTGCACCAGTATTGGCACAGGAAGGATGTCATGTAATGATTGTATAAGTCAATAGCATGCCCGCACCTGGAAAACTGTGTTCCGTGCCAGTCACCCTGCCTCAAAAAAGATACAGAAGAAATTGAAGGGGTTTTTGAAGACAGGCAGCTAAAATAGTTAGAGCCATGAGGGGAATTCCATATATATTTAGTTTTAGAGAGGAGACGACATGATGGAGGGATACAAAACAATGCCCCATATGGAAAAAGTGAATTACTTTGTTTCATAACCAAGAGCTGGGGACAGTCAGTGAAACCCCATAAGCAAATGTAAAACTGATAAAAGAAAATACTTTTATGCACTACATAACTATCGTGTGGCCTTTCTTGCCACCAGAGATCATTGAGACTGAGCGCTTATTAGGATAATGAGACTATCCACCGATTAAATGAGAGAGGCACCAAACCCTCCTGCTTCAGGGCAGGAACCAGCCACTAATTGATGAGGGTCAGGAAGAAATAGTCCCCAAATGGACAGGTTCTTCTGTAATTGCCCACTTGGGATTTCTTGCCCCTTCCTTGGAAGCTGCTGGGACTGGCTACCAGGGCAGACGTTGCAAATAGCAAATTTTAATGTTGCAGAGAAGCTTGTTCTAAAAACCCCGGCAGTGTGGTGGTCAGGCAGGTTTCAGACACCTGTAATTGGAGTTTGTTGTTCAAAATACCAGGAGGACTTTTCAGCAAGAAAGCCTTGACAAACACACTGTGCCCCACTGGGGATTTCACGAGAAGCAGCTTGAACCTGATCTGGAGCTCGGTGAACTTAATCCTTGGCATCATCTGCATTCTCCCCCTTTCTATCTCTCCACTCCATTAAAATAAATGTAACCCTTGAACCTCTCTCTCTCACACATGCCCCTACATTTCATGAGGCTACCTAAAACACTGCCTGTGTCAGCAGGATCCCGAGGTGACATGAATGTTCAGTAGCTAAGAATCCCCATTCCAAGAGGAGCATGCAGGATTTTGTAACCCACTCTGCTGATTATGCAGGGATAATAGTTGTTGCTACAAGCAGTAGGTGGCTTATTGGGCTGTCTGTTTCCGCATTGAACCCATTTACTGCCATCATCACCTCAGATTGCAGCAAATGGCGCCCTCAGGCTAGCTGTGCAGTCATTTCTCAGGGCTGTTAACCATAGCCATCTCCCTCCCCGTGACTGTCTGAACACTCTTGGTTCCTTCCGCCTGATGCTCAGAGGAGCTGAAGAATCTCAATTCACTGTCACTGGCTATTTCCTTTCTCTCCTGCCTCTCCTCTCGGGCTCTCTGAAGCAGCTGAGGAGTTGCAGTTCCCACTGGCTTGGATTCTAGATTGCACGAAGGTAGAGCTAGAAAGGTTGGGGACGAATGACCCAAATTTTCCACCTGCAGCTTCAAGTGGGGGCGGGGGGGATAGCTCAGTGGTTTGAGCATTGGCCTGCTAAACCCAGGGTTGTGAGTTCAATCCTTGAGGGGGCCACTTAGGGATCTGGGGCAAAATTGGTCCTGCTAGTGAAGGCAGGGGGCTGGACTCGATGACCTTTCAGGGTCCCTTCCAGCTCTATGAGATAGGTATATCTCCATATACTTATATTATTATTACAATGGGGGCAGGCTCATTAATTGACAGTTGAGCACCACCCATTATGTTCCCAGCCTCTTTAAACCTGAGCAGCCAATTGCTGGCTGGTGTGTCATGAAGGCGGTGGGGTGCCATCAACCTGTGGCAGAGCCCCAGGGAGAAGCACATTTCCTATGCCTCTCGAATGCTGTGGAAAGAGGGTTGTCTTTTAACCACAGAGGAAAATTATCCCTGGGAAACAAGTTGAGCAAAAGGGGAGATGGAACCTTGTGTGTCTTTTTCCCAAGCTCCTGTGGAACGACAGACTCAAACACAGGACACTTCTGGCCTCAGGTAACCCTGCCTCAAAAGTGTCCATACGTTGCCCAACTGAGGGCTACTCTTGTGGTTTGCCAGAAATCATTTCGACCAAGGCGAAACGTCACCTGGGACCTGCAATCTCCATGGTCTTCACCTCCCTATTACAGGTGAAGGTTGATATGGCTCATGTTTGGCTGCCCATGCCAAAGCTGACAGCTCCTGCTGGTTCCTTGGCTTTCTGTCCTACTGCCACTGGTTGATTGAAGCAAACAGGACTTTTAATTGGAGCAATCTCACAAAAATGGGGCTGCATGGATCTTCACAGGCACAGCTCTGGGGTGGGGGGTGGCAGTGGCAGAACCTGTAGCGTAGGCAGGGTGTATGTTTTGTTTTGTAACCACCACTAGTGGAGCTAGGCCAGTGACCAATCCTGGGTCCAAATTTTGCGAGTATGTAGACAGCCCTCATCCAAGGGAAGGGGGAAGATTTGATTGCCAGGCCCAGTAATCAGTTAATGTCTTCATTGTTTCGCCTGGTGCCCTGTTGACGCCTAGCAGTGTAAATGATCCATTCGTGGAATATTTCATTCTTCCATCCTCATCCTCCCCCTCCCCCCCAAAGTTACTTGTTTACTTGTGGAAAATGCTGTGTTTTGTCCATGTTCTGAGTCTCCAAAATGCCTCCCTAAAGGCAGGCGGGGTTTGAATCTGCTTTCAGTGACAGAAGGGCTCTGTGTGTGTATGTGTGTTTCAGAGGAACCTACCTCAGTCTGGGAGAATTGTCCATCTGTGAGTGCTGAGGAGCAGACGGAATCCTCTCCCCTGCTGGGGCTAGCTAGTAAACAGGTGGCCACTAGGTGGCACAGTGCTCTCCAATGTACTCTGCTGGCATACCTCCGCTAGAGTCAATGGCATTACACCTGCAGAGAATGGGCCCTGCACCTGCAAACCTGAGCTCAAATGTCACTCTGCTCCCTTCTGACACAAAGGAAAAGAGTTTCCTGGCCAATGCTGCATGGGGCACGGAGTGGGGAAGCATGCTGGCCCTTCAAAGTGCACCTGCCACTCTCGCTGTGCATAGCATGCTATAGCACAAAGCACGTTCTCCGTTTTCTCCCCTCTCCCATACACACACTAACAGCTACCTGCTGTAAAACATTGATACTTCTGTGGGAATCCTCCAAACAGATCCAGCCTGCTCTGGGAAGTCTATGGGGATTTCCCATTGACTCCAATGAGAGCAGCGTCTGGCCCACAACATATTATTGATCAGTTTCAGGGAGCAGTTCAAGGAACTAGCAGACTGAAGGCAAGCCCTGCGTATCAGAGAGGACACTGGCCCACNAGCAGCGTCTGGCCCACAACATATTATTGATCAGTTTCAGGGAGCAGTTCAAGGAACTAGCGGACTGAAGGCAAGCCCTGCGTATCAGAGAGGACACTGGCCCACCCCCTACAGCAGGGGTTGGCAACCTTTCAGAAGTGGTGTGCCGAGTCTTCATTTATTCACTCTAATTTACGGTTTCGCGTGCCAGTAATACATTTTAACGTTTTTAGAAGGTCTCTTTCTATAAGTCTATAATAAATAACTAAACTATTGTTGTATGTAAAGTAAATAAGGCTTTTAAAATGTTTAAGAAGCTTCATTTAAAATTAAATTAAAATGCAGAGCCCCCCGGACCGGTGGGCAGGACCCGGGCAGTGTGAGTGCCACTGAAAATCAGCTCACGTGCCGCAGGTTGCCTACCCCTGCCCTACAATATGATCCCACTCAGATTAATTCTGATGCTTTTAGGAACAAATACACAATGCTGTTGAATATCAAAACTTCTGCTCCAATTCTCTGGTGTTTGCACAGCTGGATGTGAGGGCAGAGCCCTGGTAGCTGGATTTTCAGAGGTGCTGAGCAGCACCTACAGCCCCCTTTGATGTAAATGCTCAATACCTCTGAATATCAGATCATACCTGTGCAGGCTACAGAAGTATGGGTGGGGCTTTGAAAAGCACCCACGTCCACCTCATTGAAAGTTAATGGGATATTTGCTCCTATGTCACCCTGACCTTAAATCCCATCCTAGACTCTCCTTTTAAAACAAGTCTCTCCTTCACTTACCTGCCAGAGCCCAGGTCCAGACCCTCAGGGCTCTGTCTCACCGGTGCTATATCAACCAGGTAAGGAGCATGTATTCCTTCTTGGTTCTGTGTGCCAGGTTCTAGTGATGGCCTCAGCTGCTGCACGGCAAAACCCAGAGTCAGTAAGGGAGGAATTAATTTTAAATGACCTTTAAAAACCAAGTGCCTGTGTGTGTAATTGTTAAGCCTGCCCAGTCTGTTCCTGTGCAGTCAGTGTGCATTCAGCAGACCCTTGCTATTTCACTCTGTTCACCAAGAGACCTGTTGCCCATCTCGGATTTGCCAGGAAGCAAAGGCACAATCTGAGAACACAACAGGATGTACTTTGTTCACCTTAGCCCTGCATAGCAGCCAGTGCCTCCTGCAAGACATTGCTCCAGTCCCTTCGGCTGGTTGGGCCACTGCATGCACTCACTCCCCTCCCTCAAGTGGTGGGCTAACAAGCTGAGGAGCTGGAAGAGGCCAGGAAACTGGCCATCTAAAATAATTGATGTGGGTGGCCCAAGTAGTTTTATGCATCTTGGCATAAAGGTGAAAACTCTGTGGCCATTTGGGGGAATGCTTGGCTTCTTCGCTCTGTCTCCTCCCCAGCCTCCCACAGCAGTGGTTTGGGTACAGCTGGAAATTAGCTGGTTAGAGTGGCAACTGCCTACTTCTGTAGGAAATTCCTGGGCTCCTTTGATTGAGTGTTGCCATCAGGCAGCCAGCTCTTCTTGTTCTCAAACAGAAGTGTTGGTGAATGCTGTAGACAAGGAGGCACTGGAATCCAATTCAGTCCCACCCTGGTCCTAGACAGTGACACACAAAGGACCCATTAGAACTAGGTGGAAGAGACAACATGGGCATGTCAACTTCTCCCTGAGACTCCAGTCTGAAGCTAGCAGCAAATACAGGACCTCCTCCCACACACCTCTGCTCAGAGCTCTTGCTGAAGTCAGTCAGTGGTGGTCCTGTGTGCAGTGGGCTCATGGCACCAGACCCAGAACTATTAAAGATATTTTACTGGTCCTTCTGCCAGCCTTTCTGCATATTATTGGCTTGCTGGTTATTGATTTGTTTTTACTGCCTACCCCCCTATAATTTGTAAAATCCCTCTCAAGCGTGTGTGTTTGCCCTTGAGCTTGCCGACTTGCCTGCCTTTCACTTCCTAGAGATGGAGACACTTGTTCTCCTGGGCATGTCATTATTAATGTTCTTCAGGGGTAACACACAGCCTTCGGAAGGAATGGGTGGGTGCTGCTTGCATTACTCCTGATGCTCATGCATTGTTCCTGCCCTGATAACAGCTGCTGTCTTCCTCCCTCAGTAACTTGTTGCCATCTATTCTGCAGAAATCAAGGAGATGGAAAAGCAAGCGTGAGGGGACAGATGCCAGCAACCGACCTATTAAAGCTGCTGGCAAAGTCATCCTACAGGATATCTCCTGCCTGCTTCCTGTGCACAAATCACTAGGGGAGCAGTACATGTGAGTGCACAGCTCTATCTCCAGGGCCCTCTAGGCACCAGCGTCCCAAGCATGTGCTTGGGGCGGCTCTTTTCAAGGGGCGGCACTGCGGTTTTTGCTTCGGTGGCGGCACTCCGGCTTTTTTTTTTCCTTGGGGCGGCAAAAAACCTGGAGCCGGCCCCACCTATCTCTAGCCCCAAACTAAGGCAGCCCTCAATGCCACTGCTGTGCTCTGCAGTGTCGAAATAAATCAACATCTTGTTCCACTGAGCACCCATTCTTCACCTCTTACATCACTCCCATGGTGTCCCTGTCTACCTAGGAGAGATGGCTTCTTTCCCAAAAACTTCTGGAAGGGATGCGTGGTGAAGGAAATACGTGGGAACGTATTTGATTGTAGGTCTACACACCAGCTCCAGCCCTAGCAGCTAAAGATTGTATATATGGCTGTTGGAGGACTTCATCATTTGAAACAAATATTGTGAGCATGGGCCCTTTTCACAGGGGTGCATGTTAAAGGAGAATTCCAAAGGGTTGGTTTTGGAATGGGCTTTTGCCCCTTTTTTGTTTCGTTACGATGGATGATGAGGCCTGGAAGTCTCTATCTATCTATGCGTGCATATACACTCAAACACACTCTTCCTCTTTCTTGCTCTCAAAAAGGTTTTTTCAACTTTGTGTGTGTGTGTGTGCGTGTATTAATTTCAGGGCTGTGCATTTGTATTGTGAGTGCTTTCCTCTTAATCAAAAGGATGGAGGTGCTGAATCTTTATTAAAGACATCCTTTCTCCAATGTGCTAATTAGTCATTGAAGTTCTAAAGCAAACAAAAAAACAGATGGGAAAGCTCTTCTTTCAATTGCTCAACTTTCATTTCCATTCTAGTGATATTGTCATTCCGCTGGTGCTCTCGTCAGCAGAGGGCCTTTGAGGCGAGACAGTCCCTGAATGTCATGTGTTTTTAAAAAGGAAAAAAACCACAAAATCCATTCCCTGCCTTTTCTATCCATCATAAAGAAGTAAAAATAACCCAGCCATTGGCCAATTGTTTCACATTCGCAGGTGGTCTTAAGGGGTGGGGGTGGGGGAGGTGTCGTCCTCTTTCTGGTCCATTTATTTGTAAGGTCTTGTGCAGCCTTTTCCCCAATACTCCCTGATACGAATGGAAGCAGATGAAGGTGAAAATTACGGGGGTGTTTGGGGGAGCTGTGTTGCCGCCAGTGAGTGGGAGATCTGCCAAGTAACTGTGAGGTCCACATACCGCCCCACCAATCCCTCAGTGCTGCTGGAGGCTAGTTAGTGGTGGCATGTCATCCTGCCCAGGATCACACCTGGCTCTCCCTCAAAGTCTGGAGCTGACTATAAAATGAGCTGACTGGTAGATTAATGGTAACGATAATTTGTAAATGGGGCAGCCCCAGATGGCTATTAGCTTCTGGGTACAAGAACAAATCTCAGCTCCACATTGCACTAATATGTCATCATGGTAATAACTCTTTGGTGGTGGACCATCTCAGGACGACTGTCAGAGCAGATCCTGCTATTCGCTGTTGGATTGGAATGGGACGTTGTGCAGTGGACAGTCTGTTAGGGCAGCTGGATGGCATGCAGTCAGGTGTCTCTTAATGACTGCGGAGGAAATGCTGATCGGTTTGACCCTGCAGTGTGATTAGGGAATTCTGTCCAGTGGTGTGAACCATAACCAACCCTCCCTTGGTAAATAGTGTGTCAATGAGCCCTCCTTTTCTTTTTCAGTCTGAACATCAGTAACATTCAGGAGACCTGCCAGAAGAATGCCTCCTCAGCCCTGGCAGTTGGACGTAGGGATCTCATCCAGGTATTGGGCTTGCCCTTTATCTAGAGCACAGCAGCCTTAGCGAACACGTTACTCTTGCCTTGTCATTCTCATGCCATTATCCTGGATTTCAAGGGCATGGCTGGGTCACTGGGGCGCAGCAGTCACGCCAGAGACCATCTGGAAGGGTTACAAGGAGTCCTCCCTGGTAACTGGGGCAGAAGCACTGACACTTTGTAACATCTCATTGAGAAATCCCTGGCCAGGACAGCAAATGGTTCATTTCATACCCTTTGCCAAACCAGCTGAGATGACTAAGTGCTCTGAGAATTTCTCATAAGCCAAGCTAAACACAGGGCATGCTACCTTGTCAGGGACTGGAATGGGCATGCATCAAAATCACTGTAAGCATTTTGGCAAGAGGAACTCTCTCTTTCTTTTGCCTGTGGGGCTCGTAATAATAGGGACGATTATGGCTTTTCTGTGCTGGAACTGAATACAAAATGCGGACAGCCTGTGCCCCAAAGACCTTACAATCTAATACTGTTTTGGGTATTGAGACATTTTCCTTTTCTCCATCACGCTGCTTACATTGCATTGGATTCCACTGGGGCAGTGAAAACAGACTAGTTTCAGTTTCATTTTGTTTGTACTCTGTTATTTTCTGATTCTCCTACTTTAGCAGGATGGTCTGAAGTTTGTGTTGCAAACCCTGCAGCAAAATGTTATACCTTTAAACAGCTACATTATTTCTTTAAGTTCATACAAATGTTTCAATAAATTTTCAGCTTTTTTTAAAAAAGTTTAAAAAACCTAAATGGTGTTCCTTAAATATAAACCACAAACATTTTCTGATTCACTTTATGTAAATATTAAAAGGATCCAATAGCACGTCATAGGAAAGGCTAATTCCTAGAAGAGTTTACCGGCTGATTGCTGCAGTGTTTACACCACTTTCCCATTTCATTCTTCCACCTGCATTGCAACATTACAGAAATGTCCTGCTCCTCAGCTGAGACCTGGAGCCCCGAGCTGCAGCATGACAGTTTCTCAATGTCCCCTTATGAGCCTGCTTTGTACGAATTACCCAGCTTTCCCCAGGCCCCTGGCCTGCTTTGCTTCTGTACTTCAGTTCCCCTCCTTTCCAATCTCTCCAGGTCCCACAGTGCTGCCACATTCCTGAAATTCCCTGTCTGTGTTTCTTTGCACTCTGTGTTCTCTCCCATGTTCTCAGCTCTCATGTCCTGTATCTTAGCTGCCGCTGCCTTTCTAACATCTCCCTCCCCCTTTTCTGTGACATGTAATTAGTGGTTCACCCTCAGCTAGAATACTGTGTGCAGTTCTGGTCACCCCACCTCACAAGGATATAGCAGAAAACCTAGCGAGGGGCTAAAGACTGGTGATAAGAGTGATTGAGTCATAGAGAGGTGTCTATGTGGAGAGAGACTGAAAAAGTCTGGGACTGTTTAGTTTAGAAGGGAGACAAATCAGAGGGGATGTGATAGAGGTATACCAAATAATGAATGGGGTAGGTATACAGATGGCAAATCAGGTGCTCCTCGTGCATAATAAAAGAACAAGAAGCATTCAATAAAACTGAAAGGCAGCAAATTTAAAACTGATCAAAGGTCATGTGTGTTTATATGTTCATCTGTGGAACTCTGACACAGTGTCATAGAGGTCAAGAGTGTCATCAGATTTTAAAAATCAGATTAGACACTTATTGATAAAGAAAACCTCCCACTTCCTGGCATAAGCCAACCTTGAAATGGGGAGGGTTGGGGGGGTGGTTAAGAAGAAATACCTTCTATCAGCCATTTATTCCATAATTGTCCCCTAGGGAGCTTCTTGCACATTGCACTGAAGCATTTGGTGCTGGCCGCTGTCACAGACAGGCTAATACACTAGATGGACCCCAGGTCTGGTCTGGTCTGTCAGTGGGGATCCCTCCCCAACAGCTAACACTGCTTTCCTGCAGCTAAGAGGTAGCTAGTTGGTTGATATGGCTGATTGATTCTCCATTATTATGGAACCCAACTCCAAAACCATCAGGGCTTGGCTGATTCTGGGGCCTCTAGAAAATCAGCTGTACCCGTTAAGAAAGAATTCTGCCATCATTGAACCTTGCATGCGTGATTGCAGTGTGGGGTCAGAGCCCTCCGTGCAGGTGAATTTCTGTTTCTAGTTGTCTTTCATGCTGTTTCTCTTGTATCTGTCCAGGTCTGGTCACTGGCTACGGTAGCCACGGATCTCTGTCTTGGACCGAAGTCTGACCCGGATTTGGAGACACCCTGGGCCCAACATCCATTTGGACGTCAGCTCCTGGAGTCCCTGTAGGTCTCTGAAAGCTCAAAGCAGGGGCAGGGGTAGTCTCTGGAGCAGAGCTGTTCACAGCTGAAAGTTGTAGGGTCTTGTTTCAGACTTAGATGAGAGGAGCTGCTTGCTAAGCCCAGCGACTTTGAGCTAGGAGATCCTGCCTAAAGGCTTATGCAGGGATAATCCGTGCATAGCCTCTGGTCGTGGAGTTCTCTAGCACTTCGTGTGACTGCCCTCACCTTTAATATGGGGGGAGACTGTCCATCTCCATCATGAGATGCACGTTCGTACGACAAAAGAGGGAAGCCACAAATCTGTTTATTGCAAATAGGAGGCAGCCCTGGCACTTATCAAGTGACCACCTGCCCTTTGGCTGAGCTACGATTAGCTTCTCCTGCTCTGATGTGATGTTTGTGGTACAGTATGTGGTGCTCCAAGACATCTCGATTGATTAGCACAGAGGAGGCCTAATGTAAGACGGAACTGCCGCTTTTATCCAGGATTCTTTCCCTCGCCACCTTCCAACTGTCTTGATTTGGCTGCCAGTTTAACAATCAAATTCCCTGCTGTTGCTCCAAGTGCAAACTATTTCCTGTCATCCAGAGAGCCTTCTGCTAGCTACCTCCATTAAGGCCTGATTCACACTCAGCCCTCTTGCCCAACACATTACCTACCTCTTGACATTGATCGGAATCTGTTCGGATAGGAAGAGTTGATAGCCGATGCTAATCTGTTCTGAAGCTTAGAACCTGCTTTGAGTTGTTTTGCTGACAGCTCTGCCAAACCTGCTACATGGACTCTACCCTAGTTCTGCCCTGGTGTGAGGCAGGTATGGGAAAGGACAGTCCATTCCTATAGCCATCCTCTAACCAGTGCCAGTCTCCAACCTATGCCTGCCCTTCACCAAGACGGTGAAGAGAACTCCCTTTGTTGGTGCTGCTCTTATGTTTGGCTGGGAGGAAGCGTCTGTTTGTATTGCAGCAAAACCTGCGGATGCCAATCAGAAAGCAAGGCCCTGCTGTGCTAGGCACTGTACAGAGATACAGTCAAAAGATAGTCCATGCCCCGAAAGAGCTTGCAGTCTACATTAGCACCTGACACAACAGGTGGATGAGGCAAACGGGAGGAGGGAGAAAGGAAGTGGGAGATAACTACATCAGTCAAACTATAATAAGCAGAGATCTTGGTTCACTGTCTGCCTTGCCATGAACAGTTATCCCCACTAATTCACCTCGTTTGGCCTCTTGACAGTGGCCAAATCTGTTCTCTGTCTTGGGTACCAGTGTATTTGTAGGACATGGCACAATCTCTGCATGTCAAAATAGATAAAATTCACCTCAAACCCCCATTCATCACCCATTAATTATCCTGCTTGTAGAGTGCAGAGTGCACACTTTGGATCTCCCATTTCCAGAAAGCCCCATCTCCTGCCAGTGTTGCAGGCTGCTCTATATTAAATCCATCCCCAACCCTCCCTATCAACTAAATCTCTTTAGGAATCAAACTTTGGTCTCATCCCCATTGCTCTGGCCTATAAGCTGAGGTTGGGATCTGGGCTGGGAATGGCCCCAGGAGGCTGAGAAGTCTGAGTATCTTCACCAAAATGATCAGACGGTGAGTCTCATGGCTCAATTTAACCTTGCTCCTGCAGAACTACTCTTTGGAGCTGTGCAGACCCCAGGATCCTTGGGCATTCCCAGTGTGGATGGGGTCCTTAAACCCCCCACAGTAAGGGATTAGATACCCCCATGCAGAGAGGCACCATCTCTTGGGAATTAGGGCTTGATTGTCTATCCGACTGGAAGCTCTTTTATCTATTTATTTGTAAAGTAATGAAAAGGAGAGTCTCTCCCCCCAGACCCTACACATCCTCTGAGCAGCAGGGGATAGTTAGTTCCATAGGGTCCCCCAACCCCTGGCCTGCTGTGAGTGTTCCCTTTGGCTGGTGAACTCTGCCTCAGCTCCTGCTCTCTCCCTTTTCCTCCTCTCTCAGGCTGGCTCACTACTGTCAGCTCCATGATGTTCAGACCCTGGCCATGCTCTGCAGTGTGTTTGAGGCGCAGTCCAGGCTGCAGGGGTGCGTGAGTTCCTTGGGACCCTTCCCTCAGCGCTCCTCCAACGTGCTCTCCCACAGCCGATACGTATGCACAGCCATTTCTTTCCAACTGCTTTTCTTGAAAGTCTGGAATAGCTTTGGTTCGTGTGTGACACAACTCCCTCTTGTTTCTACTCAATAGCCCAGCTTTACGTCTTCAGGCTCCTGTTCCAGCATGTCAGACCCTGGACTCAACGCTGGAGGCTGGAACATAGGTATGGAGAGGCAGGGGAGTGGACAGATAGAGGAAATGACTTTAGTCGCATGAGCACCCTCGGCATTAAATTGCTATCTGTGATGGTGGTAAAGAATTGTAAGTGGTTGTGGATCTGAGAAGCAAAGAGCAAATTTCCATGGTTTTGTTGGTGGGTCAGGTACCATGGCTGGAAATGAGCATGACGCCAAGTGCCATCTGCCCTTGTTAATGGTTTAATATTGATGTTTCTTCCGACTTGTCCATCCTTCCCTAGTGTGTTCTGTCAAACTGTGCACTGGTGGAATGAGTCTCCCTGTGAACTTCACCCTGATGTGCACAAGGACTCCAGTTCACTGTCAGCCCACTGGGTGGGAGATCACACCGGAGCCAAAACCAGCTGTCTCTATGGCAGTCTCTCTCCCCATGGCAGATGGGTGGTGGACAGACCACTCAGGATGACCCTGTTACTAGACAACATGTCTCTCTGATCTTGGACTACAAGGAACCGAGGCAGCTTGCTTCGTCTAATAGAGCAAGCTTTCCCCAAACCTCATTCAGCTTTCGAGGACTTGATTCCAAATGCCCGTCCCATCCCTTCTATTTTCCCGGGTATTTGTGTCCCAAATGTGGCCGGTGATATTTTGCTCCTCTCCTGGCTTGGCAGACGCTCCAGGTGACACTGTCTTGTTGCTGTGCTGGTCACGTGGGGTGATGTAGGATCATTGCTGCCAGAGCACTTGTCCAGTTTGAGGCCAGTCATTCTGTGCACCACAGCCATTGCCAGTTAGGACACTTCAGATACTTGCTGGAGGGGCTTTGACCAGGGACTTCCTGTTTTCTCTCTACTCCAGAGTTGCGGGAGAGGCGCTCACTCCTTTACTTTGCAATGGCCTAGCTAGAATAGTGGCAGTTGGGAAGGCTGGAGTGTCAGTGGCAGCTCTTACAAGAGACACAAATACTTGGGATCCTACAGGCATTTCCCACCAAGTTAACGGTTTTCAGAAAAGTCGGAATTCAGGGCTGTCTTGTGTCCCCAGGGTCCAGTGTAGTGCCATTTGCATGATGTTTCTCACAGTGGCCTACCTGGCTGAGCACAATATTGGGCCCAAGCAGCAGCAAACCTGTAATCGCTCAGTGCAGTTTGCAGCTATCTTTGGAACAGGGAAGGGAGCAGAAGCAAGGACAACCCCACTAATGTTGGTGTCCCACTCTTCTCCTTACACCCAGGGGTCATGCGCTTCTCTGAAAGATTTTCCCTGTGAGGCCCCTTTTCATACCAGCATCCTCACAGAGGAACAAGAATCGTCCCCTCCCCCAGCCCAAGGTGTGGAAGTCCTGACACCAGCGCGCTCCCAGCCACTGGGAATGGAACCGTACTGACGCTAACTTTCCTACCAGCACCGAGCTGTGCAAGTCTCCTGTGGAGCAATCTGCGTGTTTTCATATGGGGTGGAAGACCAGGTGCAGCCTTCTGAATCCAGATTTTCTGCGTCCTGGGAGCCTTCTCCCCATGCAGTCATTGCATGACCCCTCTTCTGGGGAGCCGGAGGGACGCTCTCAAGAGGCTGATGGCAAATGAAGGGGTTGGCTCTTGGCTCCCTACGATGTAGGAGTGTTTGTAATGGTGTAGACCAGGGGTTCTCAGACTTTTTATTTTCTGAGGCCCCCCCCAACATGCTGTAAAACTTCACGGCCCACCTGTGCCACAACAACTGGTTTTCTGCATATAAAAGCCAGGGCTGGTGTTAAGGGGTAGCAAGCAGGGCAATTGCCCGGGGTCCCACATCACCGGGGGCACCGTGAAGCTAAGTTGCTCAGGCTTCTGCTTCAGCCCCAGGTGGTGGGGCTCAGGGACCTGGACTTCAGCCCCATGCAGTGGGGCTTCAGCTTTCTGCCCTGGGCCCTAACACTGAGTCTAACACTGGTCCTGCTTGGCGGACCCCTGAAACTTGCTCATGGCCCCCCAGGGGCACCCCGGATCGCTGGTTGAGAACTACTGGTGTAGAAGACAATACTAACATTCAAGGGTGGAGGGGGGGGCGGGGAAGAGAGTGCGTAGCCTCACATGCTTCCATCTAACTTTCACATCTCCTCCCCGAGCCTTTCGCACGTCACATTGCCCCATTCATAGCCCACTCATCACTGCATCTTGGGGCACACTAACCATCTTTTGACTTTTGCAGCAAGCAAAGAGACAGAGCACGCATTCACCCCCTGGTGCGAGTCTTCGCCTGACGACCTCCGCTACGGAAACCTGACGTACGCTGACCACCGGGAGCGCGAGAGAGATCAACATGACAAGAACAAAAGGTAGCACTCAGCAACTCCCGTTTGTGCAGTTTCTGGGCAGTTCTCAGAGTCAGCTGGAAGGCTGTCTAGCTAGCTGTTCCATGGTGGAGTTACAGCTAATCAAGGGAGAGTTGGCAAGACCTTAGCCCAAACTTTCACTCAGTTAGTGGCCTTGAAAGCTTAATGCTCGAAACCAATTCTTCTCAGTGATTGGCTGACTGCCCGTGAAATCTTTTCATAAATCAGCTGCAGTGAGGGCCCCGAAAGAGAACCTGACCCTTCCCCACACACCCTAGTTCTGATGACAGATGTGGTCCACTCAGGCTCACTGTGACATTGTCATTCAAAAATTATAACACTCTGTCTGAGAGACTGGGAGAATAATATGTTGCTCCTGTAGCTACCTGAGAAGTGACTTCATAGCCATTGCTGCTGGCTGGGTTAAGAATCACAGCCAGAGCTGCGGTGAGTGAACAGATGAAGTGACTGACTGTGTGGGTCCCTCCTCCAGGCTCCTGGACCCTGCCAACACTCAGCAGTTTGATGACTTCAAGAAATGCTACGGGGAAATCCTTTATCGCTGGGGTCTGCGAGAGAAACGGGCTGAGGTTCTGAAGTTCGTTTCCTGTCCTCCCGACCCGCACAAGGGAATCGGTGAGTGTGTAATTCTGCCTCTTCCAGCTACCCCTGCCTCAAGGGTTTGGGGATAAATATTCGGCAGACATGATGATCTAAGATGTAATCATTCAGCCAGTCAAGAGACTGGCTGTGGCAGCAAATTGCTTGGTAAGTACTCAGCCTCCTGTTGGCAGTTCAGAGCGGAGATGGGATCTTTAGATCTTGGCTAAGTGACTTTGTATGTGGGACAGAGGGACATTACTAGCTGGAAGTGTGTTTACCACTGTGCAGTGATGGCCTCTTGACAGTGCTGGAGGCTATTCCTCATCTGGGGTAGTATGGGGAGCCAACCCAATCACTGACCATGGATTGAGAGGTTCTCACAATGTCTAGTGGGTAGAATCACAAAAGCCTGGTTTCTGGCTTTAGGAAACCCAGACAGAAAATGGGTGGGCAAGACATTCCCCCAAGCCCTGTGGCTGCCCATTGCAGTTCTCCAGCAGGCCTAGCACGAGGAAGGCACACTGCACTTCTGGGTGGGTGTAATGTCGAACAGGGAAGCAGCATTAGCAGCAGCTGTGAGGAAGCTCGCTTTGCCCCGTCACCTTGTAGTTGGGCTGGAAGAGCAGAGCAGCCTGGATCGTGGCTGCTCTTCTCCAGGTAAACGGCAGCCTCACACTAGAGGTCATCTTTGCTCCTGTTGACATGCTGGGCTTGGCTTGTGCCTGTTTGTTTCTCACGGAGGAGATGGATGCTAAAGACAAAACTCTACAGAAATGTAGAGAGAGAGAGAAGGGCAGCTGGAGGAGTTCACCTCCACAGCACCTCAGTCCAGCCCAGGTCAGTCATGGCTAAAAGCTGTTCCCTTCTCCTGATGCTGTTCAGACCGCTTGTGTTAATTGGTCTCAGTCCAGCACCTCATGCTTTGATGTCTCAGCCTAACTGGATAGCCTCAGTAGAGGAGCGAAGGAATGTAACAGGCCCGTGAGAAGAACTCTGCTCTTACTCAGGGAGGTGGGCTCCCTAGGTCAGGGCTGGGGGGAGAGGGGAGAGACACTCTGCTGCTCCTGCCCTGGGGATGAATCGAGAACTGCGGTCTCCAGGAGCCTGCAGTAACTGTTTCGCTCTCCATTTCTTTTCCCTCTCCCCCACTGCCAGAGTTTGGGGTGTACTGCAGTCACTGCCGCAGCGAGGTGCGGGGCACCCAGTGCGCCATCTGCAAGGGCTTCACTTTCCAGTGTGCCATCTGCCACGTGGCAGTGCGAGGCTCCTCCAATTTCTGTCTGACCTGCGGACATGGAGGACACACCAGTCACATGATGGAGTGGTTTCGCACCCAGGAAGTGTGCCCCACCGGCTGCGGGTGCCACTGCCTGCTCGAGAGCACATTCTGAGCACAGTCGGCGAGAGCAGAGAGCATCCCTGGTACGGGATCTAATCCTTATTCCTAAGCCACGGTCAGTCAGCTTCTCTCCACAGTATCTACAGAGGATGCCTACGGGGGCTGAAGCAGGGTTTACTTGCTGTGCATTGCACTGGTATTACCAAACGCTTCCAGTCTTCCAACAGCTTCCCAGGTGGCTCCAGGTAGAAGTGGCCAAACTCTCTGTGTCATTGCTGGGAATGGATGCTGTTCTGGGAAAATCAGGCTCTGCTATAAAGGAGATGAACCACCAGTCATGTATCCATGAAGCTGAAAGGAATGTGTGAAAAATCCTTTGGAGTGTCTTTCCAAGGGCCTCCTGGCAGGAAGACGACCGGACAAGAGATCAAGTCACATTACAAAGACAATCCTCTTAGCTAAGTTAAGGTGAAATTAGTTTCCAGACAGGAGTGGAGTTCCAAGCTTAACTCAGTCTTCGAAGAGCAAATAGATAATGGGCCTTTAAGCTGACATTTCAATACCAAGGAGCCAGGGGAGATTTTTTTTAATGTTTTTTCTGAACTGCCATTTCTTGGCCTAATAAAATTCTGTTAATCACACGAAACAAAAGGATCAAACTACCTTTTAAAAGATCATTTCCTAGTTTCCTATTCAGTTGGTCAGTAACTGTAGATGGTATAAAAAGCCGCCCCCTCCCCCCCACAGCCCAGTGCACTAGAATCACTTGTTTCTTTCTAGAGATTTAAAACACATTACTGTTTGGGGTGTCCATATTTATTTATTTTTTGTTCTGACTGGGTGGAACGATTCACTTTAACCCCTTATCAGTGACACACCCTGTTGACTGGACAAAGGACTGCTGCTTATCTGGGTCTTGGATCAGCTCAGAGTCTCCATGGAATGATGGTTCTGCCCCTGGTGGTTTGGGATCTGCTGTGGTGGGTGGGGTCACTGTGTGAATAGGTCAGTTCACTTGGTTGAGGGACTAGGCTTGCAGAGCAGCAGGGTAGTGATTTTGTGGAGCGGGGGTTGTGTGTCTCCTATGAAATTGTGAGATGTGCAGGGATGAGACAGTCAAGGCCTGATTTTTTTTTTCTCAACTGCATATGCATTTTCACACAAACTTATCAGCTTCCTGTGCAAATGAGGAGGGCCTTAGCTGATGCCTTCCTGGTGCAGATGCTGTCAATGTCTGTGCAGTCATGTAAATCAGGTATGCAACCTGAATCTGATGCTTAGCTTTCTGTGTCAGTCTGACATGCCTAGACCCAGCCTTGACAGTGGCACAGGATTTCTTCTGAACCCAGCGGGCGGGTAGGAACATGTTTCTCCCTCTCTGAAACACTGTGTGTCTGAAATCAGGCCTTGGAAATCTTGGAATGGAGGAAACTGATCATGGCTAGCCTCCACTGCTCTTCCCTCTCCCTCGCAGCCTCAGCGCGACACGCCACCAGTGCTCTGGGAAGCATGGCTGGCTCTGCCTGGGCCGTGCAGCTGCGAGCTCCTGCCACTCTGAGTGGCATGGTAAGGGGGCAGGAGGTTCTGGGGGGCAGTGAGGGAGTGGTTGGATGAGGAGGTGGTCAGGGGACGGGGAGCATGGGGGTTGGATAGGTGTGGGGGTGTGGCTAGGGGGTGGGGCAG
>QXTE01000383.1:572340-609390 GCA_003942145.1 Platysternon megacephalum | reverse complement strand
GGGGGCGGGGCAGTCAGGGGACGGAGCGGAGGGGGGTGGCTAGGGGGCGGGGCAGTCAGGGGACGGAGCGGAGGGGGGTGGCTAGGGGGCGGGGCACTCAGGAGAGGGCGGTTAGAGGACAAGGAGCAGGGCGGGGGTTGGATGGGTTGGGGGTTCTGAGGGGGGCAGTCAGGGGGCGGGAAGTGGGAGGGGTCGGATACGGGGTGGGGGCCAGGCTGTTTGCGGAGGCACAGCCTTCCCTGCCCCGCCCGTCAGACAGTTTTGCAACCCCCGATGGGGCCCTCGGGCCAAAAAGTTTGCCCGCCCCTGCCCTTGGCGCGAGGGATGCTCTGGTGCACAAACCCCGGCGCGCGGTCTACAGCGCATGCGCCGGGCGGTCCTTCGCCCCCGTCCCGTTTCCGGAAGATCTGTGTGAACCGGAAGTGCCTAGCCCAGGTTGACTAGCAGGCGCTCGGCCGCCGTAGGCGGTAGGTGGTCGTGGGCTGCCCGGGGAGAGCGGTTGGCCTGGGTCCGGGGCTCACGCCGCGCCCCCCCCCCCGGGCTATGGGCTCGGCCGCCCTTGTCCCCTTCCCCGCCCTCAATAACCAGACTGGCTGGAAACGTCCCGTTCTCGTTCGTTCAGCGCGGCCTGAGCGGCTCCCCCAGCGCAGCCTCCTGAGCTGGCGCCGGGGCAGCGAGAACCGTTCTCTCAGAGCAGGGCGGTACGAGCCCGGTACGGCCCTTGCCGGCGTTTGGGGGCTGCTGAGATCTCCCGCCAAACAGCAGCTACTGCAGCGTGGCCAGGTCCCCGGTCCCGGTAACAGCCCCGGGGCCCATCCCGGCCGGTACTGGCTGTACGGGGGGAGAGCTGTCCTTGTTCACTGTGAGTCCCCTCCCCCCCCGCGAAGTCTCGCTGACTTCAGCAGGTTTTTCATTACGGGGCTTTTGTGAATCTGGGCCGCACTTTGTCGGGATGCTGCCAGCATGACCTGTTCTGAAAACCACGTCTGCTGGTCTCTCTGGGGCCTGATTTCTCAGGGGGTTGTGCACCCACAGCTCTGTTCGAAGTCAGGGCAGCTGCAGCTGCTCAGCTCTCCTGAGAATCAGGGCCTGGGGTGTTAAAGCTGAAAGAATTTTCCTCTCTGCTGTTTTTAAGGATGCAGGACAGAGTCACGTGTCTGTGATTTCTTCCTTATTCTGTCACTGACTTTCCGTGTGATTTTTTTTTTTTTTTAAAGCAAGAAATGGCACAAGTTTTATTAGAATAGTTGTTTTTACTGCTCAAATAAATAGGATTGTGGCTAAATACTCAGCACCAGATGCAGCATCCTACTGAATCCTCCGTGCCTTCTTGGGGTCGCCCTTGAATACAGCCCTCCCACTGCCCCAACCCTCCAAGTATTACAGCCCCTTGTTTCTTTCGTTGCTGTATAAACAGGGTATTTAGGTAGGGCCTACGTAAACAGACCTAGGGAGTTGGTCCCTGGGTCAAATCATGTGGTAGGTAGTTCCACAGGTTAATCACTCCCCATTCTCCTCTGCTAAATTTTCCATGCCCCTGGGTCAAAACATGTGGTGTTCAAATGATTACCCAGCTCTCAGCCCCTCGCTGGGCTCCTGGGTCAAATCATGTGGTGGGGAAGTTCTACAGGTTAACCACAGCTCATCCTCCTGTTAATAAGCTCTCCAGGCCTCTGAGTCAAATCATGTGGTTGGTAGTTCCACAGCTTCTTCCTCCCCGTCCCCCCCGGCTAAACTATCCGGTCCTCTGTTTGCCTCTCTGTGCCTCAGTTCCCCTGTATAAAAATGGGGCTGTGTATCCACCTTTATCAATTGTTTTGAGCTCTCCAGTTGAAAAGTCGAGTCCCTTTCTTTAACCCAAAGAGGCTGATCCCTAGACCTACAACATAAAAAGAAAGTTTAGGAGAATTGGGTGTTCCAGGCTAGACTCCTAAGCCTAGTGCCAGAAGGTGTCAGCAGAGAATCGTGTTCAGAGACAGACTAAAAGAGGCTTCTGGTAAACAGCTAGTGGGTCTGAAAACTACTCCTTAGTTTGTCACGTTTCTACACAGCATTTGTCTCATGCCTGGAGGATCTCACCTGGTTGTTGGCTGCCTTTTCCCTTGTTGGTTTTGCTCTGAGCGATTTAGGTGGATGCAGTCATAGCTAGGAGCTGACAAGGGTGATCACTTTTCTCCAGGAGCTGAATGTAGATGTGTCCCAGTGGTGGTCAAAAGAGGTTTTTTTCATTCCTGAAGTATCAGAGGGGTAGCCGTGTTAGTCTGGATCTGTAAAAAGCAACAAAGAGTCCTGTGGCACCTTAAAGACTAACAGTTGTATTGGAGCATAAGCTTTCGTGGGTGAATGCCCACTTCGTCAGACGCATGCATTTGACGAAGTGGGCATTCACCCATGAAAGCTTATGCTCTAATACAGGGGTCCCCAACGCGGTGCCCGCGGGCGCCATTGCGCCCGCCGGGGGGTCTAAGTGCACCTGCGGCAGCGCTCGGGTTTTTGTTGTTTTTTTTTCCCCCTCCACCGGCAGCGCTCGGGGGGTTTTGTGGTTTTTTTTGGCGCCCGCCGGCAGCGCTCAGGTTTTTTTGTTGGTTTTTTTGGCGCCCGCCAGACAAAAAAGGTTGGGGGCCACTGCTCTAATACAACTGTTAGTCTTTAAGGTGCCACAGGACTCTTTGTTGCTTCATTCCTGAAAAGCTCTGTGGCTGTGACCCTGCCTTCTGGGTGTAGACCTTGCCACGGTAACTCTAAAAATGCAGGGGTTGGTGAATCCCACATCCTGCAGTCTGCATTGGCTGCAAATGGGGATATCTACACTAGCAATCTTCAGGGCTTTACTGTTGATAGGTTAGGACAGCAGCCAGTCTCTTAGGAAGTCTGCTCCTATCTCCAATCAGCACTTGAGATCAGTGTGGGTGGAACTTCTGCCCATCCCAGACTATAATCTCAACAAGACAGGGCCTTCACTGTCATAAACCCAAGTGCTCTCCCCTAGTTTTAGCAGTCCTCCAGGCCAAGTTGAAGCCACTTTTATTTCTGTGTTAGTTTGTGTGTGGGCAGGAGAAGAAAGGGGATTATTTGTTAAGGCTGTTGGGTCAGGGTGTACTAAAATACCCATCACCACAATATCTTAGCACTGTACAAAATGAAAGATCCATCAATACATACCTTGATTCCTGGATCCACTGAGTAATGGGCCAGCTTGCCTTTCCAGCAATTTAGTTTGACTTTTATCAAGGTGCTCTGGGGGCTCTGAGCATGAGCACTATACAAATCCAAAGTTGTTGCTGTACTGAATCAGACCTCGGGTTCATCCAGTCAGCATCCTGCCTTGGCTGCTGCATGATGTTTCAAAGGAAGGATGAAAGGAACCCATACTGGCTAGCTGTGCAATTCTGTATGTTGGGTGGAATTGCTTCCCGACTCCTGTGGGCAACAGTCTTCTGCCCTGAAGCATGAGCTGTGACTTTCTTTATTGTGGTCTTAGCCTTGCTTAATGCAAAGTTGACTTTTTTTAAAGGAACTGTGAATGATTTATTCTTCTCCAGACTCGAGTGGGGTCTGTTTTTTTGATGGAGGTTTGCTGTAGATCAGAACTGAGGTGCTCTTAGTATAGCTGTGGGTGTAGACCCAGGAATAGAATTGCAGAGGACACTGCAGGTCAGAATTGCAGTGTATTAGTCCAGCTGTGTGGGGGACACATGCACAGTGCCTACTCTGTACTTTGACTGGTGCCGCTGTTTACCTACATGAGTCCTATTGATCAAACTGTCTCCTATGATGATATGTGCCTTTAAAGTTGGGCCTCATTTTGTGCTTTTTACGCTGCAGGCTTTGATGAGTAGCAGCACTGGGATTTGCCTGAAGAAGGATAATTGGTGATGTCCAAGCAGGCTCAGCGGAGCGGTAAGTTGCGGCATGTCACCAGCTGTTGCAGGGGTGGCATTCCCAATACCCAGCCCAGCAGGAGAGGCAATTGCCAGGCTGAGTTCTGTACACTTAGGGCAGGGGTGGGCAAAGTTTTTGGCCCGAGGGCCACATCTGGGTATGGAAATTATATGGTAGGCCATGAATACTGATGAAATTGGGGGTTGGGCTCTGGGGTGGGGTCAGAAAAGAGGAGTTCAGGGTGTGGGAGGGGGCTCTGTGCTGGGGCAGGGGGTTGGGGTGCAGGTGCGGGAGTGAGGGCTCCATCTGGGGGTGCAGGCTCTGAGGTGCAGGAGGAGGCTGGGACCGAGGGGTTCGGAGGGCGGGACAGGGATCAGGGCTGGGGCAGGGGGTTGGGGCACGGGAAGGGGTCAGAGGTGCAGGCTCCGGGGGGTGCTTACCTCAAGCAGCTCCCAGAAGCAGTGGCATGTCCCACCTCCGACTCTTACGCGGAGGCGCAGCCAGGAGGCGCTGTGCGCTGCCCCGTCCACAGGCGCCGCCCCTGCAGCTCCCATTGGCCGTGGTTGCCAGCCAATGGGAGCTGCGTGGAGCCCCCGTTCCCCGGCAGGAGCTCGAGGGACTGATTAAAACGTCTGAAGGGCCGGATGTGGCCCCCGGGCTGTAGTTTGCCCACCCCGGCTTTGGGTATGGAATGCCAGTATTGCAATGAGCCAGCACCCAGAGTAATATTCATCCATGAGGTCCTCTCTTCCAGGCACTGACATTCTGTAAACAGAATACGTTTAATCCCTCCCTCCCCCCCTACATTAAGAATTCGTTAAGGTTGCAGAGTCAAGCACTTAGAAATTTGGATATGCCAGAATTCAGGTTGCCTGTGCAAACTTAGTTCAGCCTCCTTG
The DNA here is from genome assembly GCA_003942145.1 of Platysternon megacephalum. Classification (NCBI taxonomy): domain Eukaryota; kingdom Metazoa; phylum Chordata; order Testudines; family Platysternidae; genus Platysternon; species Platysternon megacephalum. The sequence goes on along the minus strand of QXTE01000383.1, from coordinate 604,609 downwards.
TGTGCATGGGTTAAGATACGGTCTTTAACGACATGATCACATGCTAGCTTTTCCCTAGGACCCCTGCCTCATTCAGCTGACAGTAGAAGAATGTTGAGACTCAGGAATCCTGGGTTCCAATCCACATTCAGGAGGATGGCTACAGACCTTTCTGCACCTCCCTCCCTCCCCCTCACATACCTCAGGGCTTGGATCCTGACTCTATGTTCTATCAGGTGGCTTCTTCCTTCTCATTGCTGCAGGGAGAGCATTTGAGATCACAGGAGAGACCAAAGGGCCAGTGAAAATCAGTGGTCTGGCTGAGGGGACCTGTAACTGGTATTGGTAACTTTCCGTGTACAAAGAAGTCAGTTGCAGAACAGGGGGGAAAGCCCGGGACTTTTATTATTTTCCAGCCCTGTTGGCTCTTGGGGCAGTGGAGGGCAGTACTGCTTAGGAATGCATCTAGTGGCTCCTCTCAGCCATTGGGAGGAGGCAGGGAAACCTCTGTTACCCATCCATGTCTGGCAGTCTCTTCCAAGTAACATGGCTATTGCAGGAGCAGGCTCTCTAGCAGTTTCCCTGCCCAGATGTAAGGGTCCTTCTGCTTTGCCTCCTCTCATGTGCAGGCCTGGGCCTTGGTAGGAGCTTGGAGCATGATATCTTGGTGTGTGGGACATGTCTGCGCCAGTTCTCAGAGATAAAGCCCTTCATTCTGCACAAGACCCACCGTAAGTCAGGCCACCGTCTACACTGAAACTGAGTTGACCTAACTTACATCAGCATAGAGCCGCCACAGTTATTACATGGCTTGTGTGTGTCTCCGCTTTGCTCCTGGTGTCAGCGGTGCGCGTCCCCACCCCATGCTTGTACCAATTGTACTGTCAGTTTGGGGCATTGTGGGATGGCTTCTGAAAGCCAGCAACAGTCAATGTAAGCAACGCAATGTCTGCACTGACCTAACTACATCAACATTGACTCTACACCTCTAGTGGAGGTGGAGTTACTTAGTCAGTGTAGCAGGTGAGTTACATCGTTGGGAATGAAATTTCAGTGTAGATGCTTATGTCTTTAGTTAAGTCTTACGTCATCCCACTCTGTAGTGTAGAGCAGGCCTTGTTCACTGAATTCAGAGCACATGCACTGCCAGCCCTGCGTGCTCAGTCCCAGAGCTGAGAGTCACTCTGGGCTTTTTTCTTCTCATGCTTCATCGCTAGTAATGAAGACTGGGCTCTGCTGCTGGGGGGAAAGGGGCTGCTGCACAGTCAGGAGGTGTTAGTTCAAACCCCCTGAGTTCCTGCATACCCCTCTCCCCTGGAATCATAGAATCTCAGGGTTGGAAGGGACCTCAGGAGGTATCTAGTCCAACCCCTGGCTTAAAGNGCCCAGCCAGGGCTTTGTCAAGCCTGACCTTAAAAACCTCTAAGGAAGGAGATTCCACCACCTCCCTAGGTAACCCATTCCAGTGCTTCACCACCCTCCTAGTGAAAAAGTTTTTCCTAATGTCCAACCTAAACCTCCCCCTCTGCAACTTGAGACCATTACTCCTTGTTCTGTCATCTGGTACCACTGAGAACAGTCTAGATCCATCCTCTTTGGAAACCCCTTTCAGGTAGCTAAAAGCAGCTATCAGATCCCCCCTCATTCTTCTCTTCTGCACNCCAGCGTATCTACCACTCCTCCCAGTTTAGTGTCATCTGCAAATTTGCTGAGGGTGCAGTCCACGCCATCCTCCAGATCATTAATGAAGATATTGAACAAAACCGACCCTTGGGGCACTCCACTTGAAACCGGCTGCCAACTAGCAGGGCCGGCTCCAGGCACCAGCTTAACAAGCAGGTGCTTGGGGCGGCCACTCGGGAGAGGGGCGGCACGTCCAGGTATTCGGCGGAGGGTCCCTCACTCCCGCTCGGAGCGAAGGACCTCCCGCCGAATTGCCGCCGTAGATCGCGATCGCGGCTGTTTTTTTGGGGGCTGCCTGGGGCGGCAAAAACCCTGGAGCCGGCGCTGCCAACTAGACATGGAGCCGTTGATCACTAAAGTGGAAAGTGCCTGCCTGTTAAATTGATTCAGAGTGAAATAGTTCATGACCTTGACTGCAAAGGCTAACAAGGGCAGATTAGATGGCAGCACTTGGCTGCCGTGAACAGAGCAGGTGCAGTAGCTGCCTCTGAGCAGGGGAAGCACAGAAGGAACATTGCCCATAACCCTCCATTTTCCAACCCTTCCCTGACTCTCCTTGGGCCGTGTGTTCCCGTGACACCAGCTGAGTCCTTGCTGGGCTGCCGCCTCTTCTGCATCATCCAAGTAGCCGCTTCGTAACCAGCCCACCTTGGGAACCCCTGCGCGATTGATCCGCATGCGTAGCTTAGCCATAGGTGGGCAAATCCCTGCTGAAGCCTTGGCTGCCCTGGGACTGTGAGACCCTCTATTCAGACACCCCCATGAGCCTGCTTAGTGCTTCCCCTTTAGTGTGTCTGACTCTCTCCCCTCTCCCCCAGATGTGCAGGGTGGCAATGTCTACAGCTGTGAGCTGTGTGCGAGAGCCTTCTCCTCCCACACCGTCCTGCTCTACCACTATCGAACCCTTCACCAGCTGCATACGTGGGACCCCAGCACATGGGGCGGCACCGCTGCCAGCCCAGCCTCGCCTGCTGGCCCTGAGACGGTGCCGGGCCCTGAGATCCCAGACACCGAGCCAGCTGATCCGGGCATGGACGTTCATTTCATCCTGACCACAGAGACTGTAAAGGGGAGAGCGTTTGATTATGGCCGGATGGTCTTAAAGTGCCTGCACTGTGCCCAGAAGTATTACTCCAAGGAGGGGCTTGTTGGCCACGTGCATGCCATGCACCCTGGCACTGAAGGCCTGCCGCTGCCTCAGGTGGCGTTGCAGGGGTTGGAGAGAGTCATGAGTGTGGCTGAATATGAGGCGTATGTGAAATCCGTGGGGCGCAGAAGTGGCTCCCAGAAGCACGAATCTGGGAGGCCTCTGGAAAGACCCCATGGGAAGAAGTTTGTTTGCCCAGTTTGCAAAAAGGGCTTTACTAGAAAGCACATACTCCAGCTTCACACCAGCACCCACCAAGCCGGCTGCAGCCCCTTCTGTGGCACGCAGTGGGCTGCCTCCCCCCGGCGACTCCACCAGTGCCAGCAGTGCAGCTTCCAGTCGGTGGTCAGCGCGGTGGCATGGCTGCACCGGCAGGAGCACCGCCAGGGGACGGTGACCTGCGGGGTCTGCCACTGTGCCTACCCGGACCAGTCCACACTCAACAAACACATGAGGGTGCATGATGCGGAGCGGCCCTATGGCTGCAGCTTCCCGCACTGTGGCTGGAGGTTTAAGGTAAGGGCGTAGATCCCCACCCAGTGCCTGTGAGAGGCGGCAGGGGAGAGGGGGGGTTGCTGCTCCCCTGGAGCCCTTGCAGCCATTTGGGGAACAGCAGGCAGCGTGTGGAGGCCTGAGGCCATATGGTCTCACTTTTCCATTGCTGATGGCCACTCCAAACCTCCTTTATATCCATGGGGGTTGGGAGGGGAATCTCCAACCCTGCTGCATCTTGAGGTCTCCCCAGGTCCACAGCTGCCCACTGAGGCGCTTTCCTGCTAGTTGAGGTGTTCTGGGACCATTGCTGGCAAGGTGGATGGCTTGTGGCCCAGACAGGCTGCATTTCTCGCCTACTTTCACCCGTTTGTGCCCATGGGACACTATCACTCTTGCCTGGGAGCTCCCTGATCTCATCCACCTGGTGTAGTGAGCTCCCTCTGTGCTTATCCCCATCCCTCTGTGTCGCAGAAGCAGGCTCGGGACAAAGCCCAGAACTAAGCACCTTGCGGAGCACTGCTCATACCCCCTGCATCCAGTAGAGGGCCGGATGGTGTGGGTCACTGTCTCCTTCCTCCCTGCCCTCCCAAAGCTGAGAGTACCCTGCTCTGGGAGGGCAGGAGCAAAGGGCTGAAGGATGGATCTGCTGTAGAGCATGTTAGCCCTTCAGAACCAGCACTGGGCTGGGAACTCTTGGCCTGGCTCAGGCATCCGGGAGAAAGCTAAAGCTGCACACCCAGGCGCTCTGGGGTAGCAGAAGTGGGCGGTGCACCCCAGGGTTCTCACAGCCACTGCCAATCCAGGCACTCACCTGTTCTGCTCCAAAGGATGTGGCTTCCGAGAGAGAGAGAGACAGGCAGGCTGCGGGGAGAGGAGGCTCAAACAGGCAGGGCTTGGAACTGCCCTTCAGTGGCAGCCAGGAGACTCTGGATTGAGGTAGACAAGGCAGGAAGCTCCGTCCTTCTCCCAGCAGCTGATGATGGAGGGAGAGATTCTGGTTTGGTGGATATGGATGTTGGAGGGTCCAACACCCTGCTAGAAATTCTAGCTCCCTCTGCCTTTCCTGCAGCTATGGGTTTGGGGGGGTGGGGGACCTGGGCTTCTCAGCACGTTACCCAACCCTCCTCTCTGCACACCTCCAGCTAGTAGGTGTTGGGTAAACGCTTGCAGCCCTGGAAGGAGCTGTTCTTGAATGAGTTCGAGGGTATTTTGCAGTTAGGATGGTTTTCGCTCTAGCTGGGACCGTGCTAATCCTACTCCTTCTCTGGTGAAGACAGAGGGCAGCAGAGGTAAAGGACTCCCCGGCAGGCTGCATCCCAGCTGCCTCACATTCAGAGCCTCGGACAACCTGGGCAGTGCAAGCCAAACTCCCGGGTCTTTGTACACGGCCAGCAGCACCTAGTCCAACTAATGGCAAGGAAAGAGCCCCTTTCTCACGGCAATAGGGAATTATCGTGGGATATTTGGGGCCTCACTTCCTAGCATCTCTGGAGACTGAAGCCCTCTGCCTACAGAACAGGGATGGCAGGGCCCGTAGCAGTGCCAACCTCCCCAGGATTGCTCTTCCCCCTGCCACCATGCTCCAGCTCTGATGTAGAGTTACTGCCTTTAGTGGGCAGATGGAAGTTCAGCTCCGTCTGTATCTGGGCTGCCCACAAAGTGGCCTGTTGGGTGCTGGTTTGGGTCGTGTGGGGCCAGCACTCAATTCACACAGGCCATCAGCCGCTAACAGAGGACAGTGGTGGCTCGTCTAAGCTGGATTCACACTAGCCACCTAGAGGTGAAAAGCTCCAAATCCATCACCTTGTCCTGCACAAGGAGACCCCTGGGTCTTTTCAGTTTGAAGGCAGTGTCCATCCCCTATTGATCAGCCCAGGTGCTGGCACCCTGCCCCTGCCGTTCGGAGTGAGTCACAGCTCCTCTGAGGAGCGATGGCTGCTGCAGCTGCTTTTGTCCTAATGCATCACATCTGCCTTTTGCCTGCAGAGTGAGGTGCTGCTGAGAGCGCATCTGCAAGCCCACGTCACTCCAGGGCAGTTTGAATGCCCCTCCTGTGGCTACGCCTTCCGCCACAAGCATCACTTGCAGCGCCACCAAGCCAGAATGCATGGCATTCCCTCCAGCAGGGCGAAGAAACCAGATGTCCCCCCAGTGGCACAGCTCAGGTGAGATGCTGCCTGCCTTGAAAGGACTGAGCCTTGGGTCTGATCGCCCGTCACTAATTCCTAAGCTGCAGAAGCAGCTTCCCTAGAAAACTAAGCATGCTTCTTCTCCCTCCCTGGGGAAGGCTGTGCCGTCCTCGCTCACACAGTAATGCAGACCTAGCTGCATTGCATAGACAGTGAACAGCCAATGGCTCTGATCCCAGGGCATGGGACATCCCAGCACTCCCCTCCCATCTTCACCCAGAACAAAAGCTGCAGCTCAGACCTAGAGCCTTCTCCACTTGGGTTCAATGCTCTGCGCATGCTGCTTTGTTCTCTATGCTACTTCCCAGCCATTCTCTCGGCTTCCTGCTCCATGCACCTGCGGAGCCTTGGCATTAGCCCCTCAATAAACAGCATCGTAGCAGCGGCTGGAATTCTGCCTGCTGCCATGGTGAGATTCCATCTGCAGTGGGACGCCTGGTGCCCACCAGGGCCCAGCCACATCCAAGGGAGTGTTGAAGCTACTGCTGATGTCAGAAGCAGACCCTTTGCGTGCCATTGACCTTGTAATACCAGGACTCATGACTCCTTCAGGGTTAAGTGTGTGTGGAAAAGTGGGGAAAACTCCCGCTTGTGGGGCCCTGGAACATCATCTTAGTCTGGTGGATGATGGTTTAGAAGCCTCCTGCTGTTATCCAGAGGGCAAGCTGCTCCTCAGCGGAGCTTCCTTATAGAGACCATCCACTCTGGGGCCCATCTGGCTAGTGGCTATTGGTGAGCACTCAGCCACTCTGCTTCACTTAGAGGTGTCCTCTGAGCAGGCCCAGCTACATTAAGATGCTGTAGATGGAGCTGTGTTTGAGACCCCCTCCCTCCCAAATGGCGCCCTACTAGTCTGGTTGTGACCCCGGTTGGCAGGCTCGGGGGACTGGGGCCATGCCTAAGGCCAGGCTCTCCCCGCCCTCTAGTAAAGGTTGCTTCGAACACGTCACTGTGCATTGGCTGCCCAGTTCAGGCTTGTCTAGAGGGGGCCAAGGCTGGTCTGGTGAGGTTCATCTATGTTTTCAAACATAGCTCTGTCCATGGTGAGCTGGTGGCCATGCGGCAAGTTCTTTCATGCCAGTCCCAGTATGGGTCGCTGACTTGCTGGCTAGGCTTTCCTTGGGCTCAGCTGGAGCATGTCCATCCCTGCGGGGGACCAGCTTGTCAGGGAGTCCTGGAGACAGGAGATAATTTCCTGCTTAGCTCTCGCTCAGGAATGTATCGAGGCAGAGCGAGGGACAAGAGGCCTGCTAAGGAAATGCAGGAAGCTTGCTAACAGCAGCTGTGTGGTATCTGGTGGGGAGAACACTCTGAGAAGGCAGCACTCTGCACCCAGGGAGCCCAGGGTGGGATTGTGCCCTGGCTCGGGTTTGCCACTTCTGCCTCATGGCATCACCAGGGCACTCAGATTGCAGCGTTAAGGCTCCCAGAGGAGAACTGGCTGTCTCAGCGCCTGCAGATCTGTTCTGCTGGCTCCCTGACTTGGCCACTGATGTCTGCAGTCAGGGCCGTCCCTTGGCCTCATGCTGAGTCACCCAGCTCCTGGTGAGAGGGAATCAATGAGGTGCTGCTAACAGCCTCTTGTAGAGCATGCTTGGGATCTCTAGGGAAATGTTCCAGAAATGACAGTGCTGGTTCTTTGGGGCCACTGCTGCCTAACCAGGCTCAGAGCACGGGGGCTGTACACCCAGCTAGAAGGGAGAGCCAGCTCAGTTTATCTCCTAGTCCTCTAAGGCTGCTGTCATCTGGCTGTGTTGTTGTCACCAGCGTGCTGCTGTAACTGAGGATGGCAGCTCAGATAGCCACAGCTCAGAGAGAGGCCGCTGGCTGTGCCTCTCTAATTGTTTCGGAGGCTGCAGTGAAATCCTAGAGGAGCCTGGGGACCGAAAGAGATCCCTGCCGTGTCTATGGAGAGGGAAGGGACACTGACGGAGCCCTTCCACTCAGGCAAAGGCAGACTCAGCCTGTTGCATGTGTCTGTCTCCTGGCTGTGTGCCGAAAAGTAATTCTGGTAGAATCATAGAATATCAGGGTTGGAAGGGACCTCGGGAGGTCATCTAGTCCAACCCCCTGCTCAAAGCAGGACCAATCCCCAACTAAATCATCCCAGCCAGGGCTTTGTCAAGCCTGACCTTAAAAATCTCCCTAGTCTGTAACAGTGAATGGGATTCTTCCATCCTAAGTGCAGGTCTCTGCACTTGTCCTTGTTGAACCTCATCAGATTTCTTTTGGCCCAATCCTCTAATTTGTCTAGGTCCCTCTGTATGCTATCCCTCCCCTCCAGCGTATCTACCACTCCTCCCAGTTTAGTGTCATCTGCAAACTTGCTGAGAGTGCAGTCCACGCCATCCTCGAGATCATTCATGAATGCCCTACTTCTCCTGCCCTGCCAATGTCTGTGCCCAGGCTGGCAGTGCTGACTCCGGCTAGCCCCACTGAGCCTGTGGGGGGAGAGGGATTATATTCCTCCCTGCGTATTCCCATAACAGAGGCTCCACACACCTGGCCCCATCTGTTTTAGTGCTGCGGAGCCAATGCAGCTGCAGGCAGAACACAGGAACTGCCAGACTGGATCAGAGCCAAGGGCCAGACATTTAGTGCAAAAAGAACAGGAGTACTTGTGGCACCTTAGAGACTAACACATTTATTGTAGCATAAGCTTTCGTGGGCTACAGCTCACTCCCACGAAAGCTTATGCTACAATAAATTTGTTAGTCTCTAAGGTGCCACAAGTACTCCTGTTCTTTTTGTGGATACATACTAACACGGCTATTACTCTGAAACCTGACATTTAGTGCAGTGTCCTGTCTCCAAGAGAGGCTGGTGCTTCAGAGGAAGGTGTAAGAACCCAGCAGTAGCAGATGTGAGATAATCTGCCCCCACATTAGGTCTCATCCTGCTCTCTCTAGGGAGGTTGGATTAAGCCCTAAAGCATGAAGCTTAACATCCTTTCCCACGTTTGTTAGCATAAGTATGATCACTCTGACTGGTCTTGTTATCCGTATAAATAGCCACTCCCTTTTGGAATCTTGCTAATTTCATGCTCACAATTCAGTTTCACCATCCAACTACGTGTGCTTGTGTGAAATAATATTTCCTTTTCTCCATTCTGAATTTTGCTGCCTCTTAATTTAATCCACTGTCCCCTGGGCCTTGTTTTATGAGATAGGGAGAACAGACATTCCTGAACTAGCTTCTCCAGACTGTTTGTTATAGGCAGGGCTGGTAGCCTCACCTGTTACGGTGGCCTAACACTTCCCAGGAGAAGACCCATCGCGGTTGTTTATAACTTGCCAAACTATAATTTGGGCTGGAATTTTCCATGCTGGGTGTCTGCCTCCAGCAGAATTCTTTTGGAAAATGTCAGCCAAAACATTTTGACCAAGACTAGGGGGGGATAGGTTGTTTTCCCTATTTTGGTGACCTTTTCTTTCAGATGCTCTGGTGCCTCCGTGCTCTGGAGCAGGGACTTCACATTCGGCAGGAGGGTGACCTTTGTGTCTGGGATGTGCTTCTTGCCATCCCCATGAAAATCCATCCAAATCTGGCCAAGTTATAAAACTGAAACAATTGCAATTTGCACAAGTTAGAGATTTGCTAGTTCTTAACAGCTAAAATCTCTGAAGAGGCCATCCATGCTGGGCATGTTCCAGCCTGGGGCTGAGCAGGACTTTCCCTCCATTGCAGTTCCTGGCTGCTGTAGGCCGTGTTTGGTCCAGGTCTGGGCACAAGAACTGAGAGCAAGGAGCCTGTCTCCCTTCTGTGTTCCATGCTCCCCTTTGCTTTCAGCGCTCCCCCGGAAGGAACCAGGCAGCATGGAGGAGGAAGCTGCCTGAGCCTAATGCAAAGAGGTCAGGAATTGGATCAAGAAGACAGTGGAGTAAATTGGGACAAAGAGCCTGAGGGGGGACTGAGACTGGAGGCCTGGGTAGAATAGGGAAACCGGGAGTTGGGCTGGGGAAGACTGGGATTGGCTGGGCAAGGAGATTGGGAGCCTGTGAGGTGGGAAGAGGAGAGGCAGATCTGAGGAGTATGCAGGTGCAGGGAGAGATCTGGCACTGGATAATAGCGACCGGGAGAATAATATAATATATACCTATCTCATAGAGCTGGAAGGGACCCTGAAGGGTCATCGAGTCCAGCCCCCTGCCTTCACTAGCAGGACCAATTTTGCCCCAGATCCCTAAGTGGCCCCCTCGAGGATTGAACTCACAACCCTGGGTTTAGCAGGCCAGTGCTCAAACCACTGAGCTATCCCTCCCGCCCCTTTTTTTACCTGAGATCCCTAAGTGGCCCCCTTAAGGATTGAACTCACAACCCTGGGTTTAGCAGGCCAATGCTTAAACCACTGAGCTATCCCTCCCCCCCAAGAAGGAGTTGAGTATATGAGGACACTGAGATTGGATGAGGATGGGGAACATGGGTGTGGGGGAAACTGGAGGCCAGCGGGGAGGAGACAGATTGGATGAGGAGCTAGGAGTGGGGGGACTGTGACAGGGAGCCAGTGGTGGGAGGGAGACTGAGATCAGATAGGGAGACTGGGACTGGGATGAGAAGCTTGAGGAGTGGGGATTGGGACTGGAACAAGGAGCCGGGGTGGGGAAGATACAGGATGAGGACAGGGACATGTTGGAGGGGATGGGACAGAAGGGGTCAAGCTTGGGGCAAATGGGCAGAAGTCTGTGCCCACTAGATCGCATTCCCCTTCTTGTAGTCCCCGCCCTGGGTGTGGTAGATGGAGAGTACATTTCCCCTTCATTGGTGAGGTGACTGATCATTGCCCAAGCACCGGGCCTCTGTCATCAATTCCGGCAGCTGTCAGCACCTCAGTGATTGGGGCACTTGATGAAGTTTCACCCCACAATCGATGCAACCAAATTTAAGCCCCGTCCCAGCAGCTCAGGTGGAAGAGCAGGGCTGAGCAGTGCAGCCGTGGCTTAGGCTGTTCTGTAGTGCCTTTGCAAAGATCTGCAACCGGAGCCACGCTGATGCTCTCCGGTTACTGGCCTGCCCTGTAACTATCTCACAGGAGCATGCAGCTACATACCCACCTCCTGCATCTTTCATGAACTCCAGTGACTTGAGCCTGAGCCTTGCCTGTGCCACAGAGCCCCTCGTACTCTGGAGAAGAGCAGCTGAATTGGATCTGGGCCTAGAGCACTTGTTGCGGGGTGGATTGATTGGAAATCAAGGCCATTTAAATCACTGATGTTAATCAGCTTTTCTATTTGTACTTCAGTTATTTTCTAAAGAGAGGTGCTTTCTCATTGGTTGACATAACCATTACAGATTCTGGATTTTACAATTAAATAGAGCTTTGCACTGGCTTTGGTACATTTTTTGCTACCTAGGAGGGCTCAGTATAACTATACACATTTATTTAAGCAATGATCTAGATTAATATTTTCACATTCTTATTGTATATCTTTAGCACGTTAGAAAATGGTGAATGAGATATTGCTTATTTACTAGATAATCAGCTTCTTTGGTCATAGTTTGTGTCAAGCTGCATTAGGATGGCAACTGGAATTTAATGAAACCCACAAAACAGGATATAGCATTTATTAACCAAAACAACCTTAAATGTGTTGGGTACATAAAGCTCTCCTATCAAAACGTGGTCACGTTTACACCTAAATAATTGACTAAACAGAGGGATTAACTGAAGTCGGTGAATTAAACTGATTTCAGTTGTTTGCAGTGTTGTAGCCATGTTGGTCCCAGGATATGAGAGAGAGAGAAGGTAAGTGAGACAGTATCTTTTATTGGTCCAATTTGTGTTGGTGGAAGGTACATGCTTTCGAGGTACACAGAGCTCAGACTGGTCCAATAAAAGATGATCCCTCACCTACCTTGGCTCTTGGATTATTTCAGTTCAGCCTGGGACAATTTTCAAATATGCTTATGTGAAAGTGACTGGAGCTTAAGTTCATAGTCTTGTCAAGTTTCTCGAAAAGGAGATGGTCTCCTGACTTTCTTACCGTTGTGCCATATTTATAAAACTGGGCCTTAATAGTTACCCCCACCACCACTACCATCACCACTCTGGGTTTGTTCTTTATTCAGAAAAGCAGCCTTTAACTCCCGTGTTTTTGAGAGAGGTTTTCCGGGGTTGTAATAAGTTTAGGCTTTAACATGTTTTGTATTAAATTCAGATTTCATTTGAAACAGGTTTATTTTTAAAAAGAAAAAAACTTATTTAAATAACATAAAAAAATCCCCCGTAAATCAGAAAAATCATTGGTCTGTATCCACCTGGCTTGTTGTTTCAAAGAACCATTCCTAGCGGGCCATGCATGGGACGCTGGCCACCCTGCTGGCCTTCAGTAGGATGCTCTTGCTTTGGCTTGGGGAGTCTGAGGAGCTCTTTCCTCCACTGGGAGCTGGGAGGAGCTCAGTGTTGTACAGTGCGGTCAGCACTCCAGGTGCTTGAGGGAGCTGCGGGGGATGACTGCACTGCTTGTTCCTAATCTCCTGCCATAAATGGCCGTGCCTGGAGCAGATCCCTGACCCGCAGAGCTGTCTGAGATAGGACAGGAGCAGCAGGTGGTGATGATGCGGGGGGCTGGAAGGCTGAAGGTGAAGGCAGTAAGATCATGCAGGCACCAAAGTGACTGGTTCCTATGGGTCTTTGGGGTTCCTATGTCCTGGAGAGGCTGGTCCCAGCTGCTCAGAGTTTTTTCTGTTGGGGGTCTATGGGGAAGCGAGACTATTTTTGGTAGCACAGAGAAGAAACTGGGTATGAGGGGAAGGGATAGCTCAGTGGTTTGAGCATTGGCCTGCTAAACCCAGGGTTGTGAATTCAATCCTTGAGGGGGCCATTTAGGCATCTGGGGCAAAAATCTGTCTGGGGATTGGTCCTGCTTTGAGCAGGGGGTTGGACTAGATGACCTCCTGAGGTCCCTTCCAACCCTGATTCTATGAGGGACCTAGCATGGGAGGGAGCCCCTAGATTAGGTGCTTGGAATAGAGCCTTCCGGATTGTAGGGCTCAAGCGTACAGGCTGCACACGGCTCTTACTGTGATTTTGTCTACACTAGGGCAGTTTGTGGGACCTTTTCTGTACCGGTACAGCTCCACCAGGGGGATTGCTGGGCAACAATGGAAGCTGTAGTGTAGACAGTGCCCAGGGTTAGACAACATGCTGGTGAAACTGCCTGAGCCCCATTGCAATTTTCCATTCTCCTTCCTCCCCAGCAACTAGCCCTCTGTTAAGGTCACCTTTTTTACACCTACCTGTGGAGTTTTGTCACTTGCCCCTTCACCTTGTAATGCCCTCCTCACTTTGGCTTGTTAAGATCCCATGCTTCCTGGGCACGCTTGCCAGCCGCCCGTGCTCTGAGATGCCTGCAGGGTGCTGTGCAGACAGGCTTTCTCATTTGGGCTGTCTCTGTCTGCAGGCGCACACAGCAGGGAGATTCGGGAACAGAGCCCAGTGCACGCCCTCTCAGGAGAGCAGAGAGCAGGATGCGAGCCTCCGAAATACAAGATCCTCCTGCAATGTTAGCTGCAGCGTTGGCTTGAGAGGACAGTTCCCCCTGGCCTGGGCGCGAGGCACCAAGTACCTGTTCTTCTTCGAGTGCTGTCTCTGTGGGTGCTCCACTCTAGGTGACGGTGTGTCCCGGCGCCATTGATTGGAGATTTTTGGTAGCAGTGCCTGGTTGGGACGCACGCACTCAGTTGGTATCTCTCGTCTCGTTGGAATCTTCCTGAGTGCGTGCGCCCCGCACCCTCCTCAGTTCCTTCTCAACCGTCCTTGGCTGAAGACGGGACTCGGGGCAGTGCTGCCTTTTCTTCCCTGGTCTCTATAGGAAACAGTAACAAAGAACATAGAAATAATTATTAGTTACATCCCAGTTGTTTCCCTTCCTTTAGTATAGTTACATAGTTACTTAGTTAAAAAAAAAAAAAAAAATTTCCTCAGGCTTGTCTCCTGTTGAGACACTCTCCCCTGCCATTTCCAATTCATAATGCCAGGGGCTTCAGGATTTAAAAGGTGCATTTCCTGTCAGGACTCCATGCCACGGTCCGATGGGCACTCACATTGTGTGACGTGCCTCGGGGACACCCACGTCCCTGCAAAGTGCCTCTATTGCACGAGCCTCAAGTCAAGAGCTCGTCGCGACAGGGACCTGCGGCTCAAAATGCTACTGATGGAGAAATCCTTACAGCCGCTTTCGGAGACGGGGAAAGTTAAACCCGCTCCCACACGCTCCCCGGCCAGATCGGGACCAATTGGGAGCATTGCTTCACCCTCCCTGGAGCGAAGGCAAGAAGCAGAGCAGTCTCAGAAGAGAGACTTTAACAAGGGTAGGGGGTCTCCCGCGAGAGCCCTACCTTCTGTGCTGACAGCGCCAAAGGCAGGCGCCTCAGCTTCTTCTAATGCCTCAGCCGCGGCTCCAACAGAGCGCAGAGGCAGGGACCCGACCTCCCGTGCCGGGAAGGTCCTCGTGGCACCGGTCCCCTCGGCACCGCCAACAGCCGCGGTGCTGACAGCGCGCTCCTCCACAGCACCACAAACGACCGCGGTGCCGACAGCGCGCCCCTCCTCGGCACTGAGCAGAACATCGGCACCGAGCCTAGCTTCCACCCGGGCACCAGCAGCGGACCCCCTGTAGGGCACCTCCAAGCACTCTGCAGCAGGACTGTCAGTTTCACTTTCTCCTGCTCCGCCGCTAGAGCACACAGCAGGCTCAGCGCAGCCCAGGGAGCAGGAGCAACAGTTTCTCAATCAATGTGACCTTTCAGTGCCCCCTGAGCCTCACTCTCCGCTCCTAGACACACAGGGCTCACTTTTTGACCAGCTGCTCTCTCCACCTGAACTGGCTTTCACAGACGGCGAACTCGATTTCCAGCAGCAAGCGGAGTTCTCCCCTCCTGCTTCTCCTCTGCCACAGGCACCTCTCCCACCTCAGGTCATGGCCGAAGGCCACCAGACTCAGTTTCCCTACTTCGCCCCCCGTGGGCGGCACCTGGGTTCTCCTACCCTATGCCTTGGCCTCAGTGGTACCCTAGGCAACATCCTCCTACTAATCATCCTCCTTCTGTGCCTCAATCTCCTGCTCCGTCCACTTCTAGGGTGCCTGAGCCCCCTCCTGAGTGTGCAAGTTATGCACCATATCCTGACTCACCGACTCCTAACTCTCCGTCAGCCCCGGATGGAGCCCTCCTCCCTCCGCCTCCACAGACCGTGGACGATTGTAAACAGTTTCAAGAACTTTTCAGGAGGGTGGCACTTAGTCAAGATATCCCCTTAGAAGAGGTTCAGGAGAAACAACACAGATTCCTTAGAATCCTTCAACCGTCTGCGTCCTCAAAGATCGCGCTCCCTGTAAACGAAGCACTCCTGGAGCCAGCTGACACTCTCTGGCAAACCCCAGCTTCTTTAGTACCAACTTGCAAAAAGGCCGAACGTAAATACTATGTCCCTGCTAAGGACGCTGACTTCCTATTTTCTCATCCACCACCGAACTCTCTTGTCATGGATGCAGTTGCACAGAGGACGAAACAGTCACAATATCGACCCACCCCCCAAGACAAGGACCTTAGACGCCTTGACGTCTTGGGCCGCAAGGTTTATACGTCCTCCACACTACAATTCAGAATTGCGAACTATTCTGCTCTCCTCGCCAGCTACGACTTTGATAATTACAATAAACTTTTCGAATTTGCCTCCTACATTCCAGAGGATAGGAGATCAGACTTCCAATCAATCCTGACTGAGGGCCAACTGATTTCCAGAACAGCCCTACAGGCATCTCTCGACACGGCGGACACAGCAGCCCGTACTACAGCGACTGCTGTGGTTATGCGCAGATCTTCATGGCTCTCTGCATCCGGCATCCCCAAAGAACTGCAGACCAAAGTGGAGGGACCTCCCTTTTGATAAGGAGAAACTTTTCTCCAAAAAAACTGATGAACTCCTTCACACCATGAAAGATTCTAGAGCGACACTGCGCACCCTGGGCATTCACCCATCTCTCCCCAGGAGGCAACGATTCCAACCCTACCAAAGACCACGCACACAACAGTACTATCGCCCTCAACCTAGACCATACAACATAACTAGGAACCGTGCTAGACCCCCTAAGCGCAGACAAAATCAAGCCACCGCCTTCCGTCCATCGGGGAATAAACAACAGTTTTGAACCATCGGTCGAGGGTCTGCACGACCACCCCTTGATCCCACCGCTTACTTGCCCATTTGGCCACCGCCTCCAGAATTTCCAACATGCCTGGCAGTGGATTACACAGGACCACTGGGTCCTCGAAATAGTTCAGTCCGGTTACTCCATCCCTTTTATTTCCTACCCTCCTACCCTTCCCCGTCCCTCTTCAGGGACCCTTCTCACGACCACTTACTTCGCACAGAAGTGGCGCATCTTCTACACCTAGGTGCAGTGGAATCTGTGCCGATGCAACATCAAGGGACAGGTTTCTACTCCCACTACTTTCTGACTCAGAAAAAGACCGGAGGATGGAGGCCTATACTAGATCTATGCCGCCTGAACAAATTCATGAGGATACAAAGATTCAAGATGGTCACACTGGGCACAATAATACCTGCACTGGATCAAGGGGACTGGTTCACAGCCCTCGACCTACAGGACGCTTATTTTCTTATATCAATTCATCCAGCTCACAGACGCTTCCTATGATTCACAGTCGGTCATGACCATTTTCAATNCAGCTGATACACACGCTCTCTATTCGTCCCAGGACACAGGCAAGAATCTGTCTACAGCTCCTTGGCCACATGGCAGCCACCACCTTCGTGGTTCAGCATGCCAGGCTACACATGAGATGTCTCCAGGGCTGGCTCAATTCCAATTTCAAACCCAACAGACACACCTTAGGGATGCTGCTAACTCCTCCTCCCAATGTTATAGCTTCCCTACATTGGTGGACAAGAACAGAAAACCTCTGCTTGGGGGTTTCCTTCCAGCAACGATCCCCAACGCTCATGCTCACCACGGACGCTTCCCTACTCGGTTGGGGAGCGCACCTAGGGGGACACAGGGCACAAGGCCGGTGGTCCGCATCAGAGACACACCTACACATAAATCTCTTAGAGCTCAGAGCAGTGAGGCGAACATGCCTTCACTTTCTTCCCCTCATAAAAAACAAATCTCTTCGAGTCTTAACAGACAACATAGCATGCATGTACTACATAAACAGACAAGGGGGAGCCCGATCACATTCCCTTTGCATGGAAGCCATCCGACTATGGAATTGGTGCATACAACATCGAATACAAATCATTGCTTCCTACCTACCGGGCTGCCACAACACTACTGCTGACGCACTCAGCAGGCACTTCTTGACAGAACACGAATGGGAACTCCACCCCGCAATACTTCAACAGCTCTTCTCCCTCTGGGGCACCCCGTCAATAGATCTCTTTGCCACGACCCAGAATAAAAAATGTCCCCTGTTTTGCTCCAGAGCGGGACTTGGGACTGCATCCCTAGGAGACGCATTCCTCATCCTGTGGAACAACTCCCTCCTGTACGCCTTCCCACCAATCCCTCTGTTACACAGGGTTCTTCGGAAGATCGCGGACGACAAGGCCCGGGTCATCCTTATTGCCCCGGCTTGGCCAAGACAGATGTGGTATCCCTACCTACTCTGCATGTCCTCCCGTCACCCACGGGCTCTCCCCAACACGCCAGATCTCCTTTCCCAGGACAACGGACGGGTTCTTCACCCCCAGCTCCAAAAGCTCCACCTCACAGCCTGGTTCCTTCATTGTTCCAAACCCATGAACTAGCCTGTTCCGAGCAAGTCCGCTACATCCTCCTGCACAGTAGGAAAGACTCCACTCGTAAAACCTACCTGCAGAAGTGGAAGCATTTCGCCCTCTGGTGCTCACGTAATCACTTAGCGCCCAATAGCGTGACCCTCCCTAACATTCTAGACTACCTCCTGAAACTAAAACAGGACGGACTTTCGCTCAGCTCGATCAAAGTGCACCTGGCGGCGCTTACCACCTTCCATGACCTATTAGAGAGTTATTCACTCTTTACCCACCCCACCATAAAACGCTTTCTCACGGGCCTGCAAAATCTCTACCCTGAAATTTACCCAACGGTGGCTGCATGGAATCTTAACCTCGTTCTTCACGCTCTCATGAAACCTCCATTCGAGTCCTTGGCTACCTCCTCTCATCTCCATATGTCCATGAAGGTGGCTTTCTTAGTAGCCATAACATCGGCAAGGAGAGTAGGTGAAATGAGCGCCCTCATGGCCCACCCTCCCTACACAATCTTCTCCACAGACAAAGTCACTTTGAGACCACATCCTAAATTTCTTCCTAAGGTGGTATCTACCTTCCACCTCAACCAACCTATATACTTACCTACTTTCTATCCCAAACCTCACAAGACTCCGCAAGAGGCAACCCTGCATACTCTCGACGATAGACGAGCAATCGCCTTTTATTTAGAAAGGACTAAACCATTTTGTAAGTCCCCACGACTCTTTGTTTCCATTACCGAAAGATCGAAAGGTACGGCTATTTCTAAACAACGTCTATCCAAGTGGATCTCTGACTGCATCAGATCCTGTTACCATGCGAAAAATCTTCAACCGCCCGAAGGCATTAGAACTCATTCCACTCGAGCCATGTCGACATCCATTGCCTTCCTACACAACGTCCCCATTCCTGACATCTGCAAAGCGGCTACATGGTCATCTGAACGCACGTTTGCAAAACACTATGCTCTCACGCAAGATACCACGGCAGATACCATAGTAGGCCATACAGTACTATCTGGAGATGCGGCAGTGAGTACTGTAAAGTCCCACCAACCGTAGTGGGTACTGCTCCACATTCACCTAGAGTGGAGCACCCACAGGGACAGCACTCGAAGAAGAAGAAGAGAAAGTTACTCACCTTGTGCAGTAACTGAGGTTCTTCGAGATGTGTGTTCTTGTGGGTGCTCCACTCCCCTCTACTTTAGAGTAATAGTATGATTCTCCACGGTAGAGAAGGAACTGAGGAGGGTGCGGGGCGCACGCACTCAGGAAGATTCCAACGAGACGGGAGATACCAACTGAGTGCGTGCGTCCCGACCAGGCACTGCTACCGAAAATCTCCGATCAACGGCGCCGGGACATACCGTCACCTAGAGTGGAGCACCCACAGGGACACACATCTCGAAGAACCTCAGTTACTGCAAGGTGAGTAACTTTCTCTTGCTCACTGGGGCTGGGTGCAGAAGCAGGGTTGACAAATGGAGACTCTTTCCAGGTAAGCTGGCCCATGCTATGCGGGGTCTGTACTGAAGGGAAGCTGACTCATTGGATTACTGTCCCGTTAAAAGGCATCTGGGACTGTGGCCCGCAGCATCCAGTAATGCTAATAAACCTTGTTAGTTTCTGTTGGAGATGACTGTTGCATTCCTTCTGAAGGGCACAGAGTGGCCCAGGGGGTTAATACGTGAGCTGCAGACTCTGATCCCGGTGTATCTTGGACCACGAGTGCAGGTGAGACTTGGGCCCAGTCCAATCCCTAGCAGTCACTCACCCATCTCTCCGAACCACCTTGCCTGCTTGGCCCTGTGGCTTTACAGCAGCAGACACTAGCCAGCACAGGGCATTCCCTGTGTCTGTGTGGGGGCGGGGTGTATGTCCTTCTGGGGGCTTTGCTGAGGGGCACAAGGACAGGGAATTTCTAGACAGTGTTAGTGCATCCATGGTACATGCCAATACCCTGAGCTCTTCTGTGCAGACTGGGTACCAGCATAAACCTCATGAGCCTGGGGTCAAGTTACTGCCTTAGAAACCAGCCTCTCCCGGGAGGGGAGCCCAGGGCTCAGCCTTGCCTCTGCCCAGAATGAAAGCTTTCCAGCTATGTCAGGTGCAGAGTGCGTACTAGCCAAAGTCCGACCCAAGGCCCAGCTAGCCCAGTGGCCAGCACCAGCAAGAGCCCCACAGGACCAATTCCAGGATGACCTGCCCCCAATGGCCAGAGTTTGGCTCGCACCCTGCAGCAGGCCGCTTTACAGCCCTGGTGTAATCCTTGGGTTTTTCAGTCCTTCTCCCTGGAGCGGGATATGCCCCGGAACCCAGCTGGCACCTCCTCCTGTGGGGAATCCCAGTGCGTACAGGCTGGCCTGGGGGGCAGCCCTGCCACACGTGGGAGGTCAGTGTTTGATTAACAGCTGTGGAGAGCACCCTGACGCGGTGTTCAAATAGCTCCAGCGCCACATCCACCCTGCAGGACCTGCCCCCCTGGGAGCTTTACTCCAGAGCTTGGCTTAGTTGGCAGCTCTTCTCTGTGAGGTCAGGGCCCCAACGCCAGAGGCAGACAGCTGGCGGGGGAAAGGGAAACTGGGTTGGTACCACCGGGCTCTCAGCGTGACCATGTTATTTACAAGACTCTTCATGCAGCCTACTGGCCTTCCCACTCCTGCCCCCACATGTTCGCAGGGTACCAGGGAATTCCCCACTCAGCCTCCTCAGTCGCTTGTTCACATACGACTGCCAGCCGTTCCTACGTCACTCCGCCCATGGCCCGGCTCTGTCCCATCTGGCTGCTGATCTCAAAGCTCTTTATGACCTTCACGAATTTGCCTTTGCACCCCCTCACAAGTCTTTCAATTTTGTTCCATATTTACACATGGGGAAACTGAGGCACGGTATGAGTAAGGCTGAGATTTTCAAAGGAGTCCAAGGGAGTTGGGCACCTAATTCCCTTAGGCTTTTTTGAAAATCTCTGCCTGGGTGGCTTGCCCAAGATTGCAGTCAGTGACAGAGCCAAGGCTCTGGGCCAGAGTTTGTTCAAATGAGTGCATGGTCAGTGTGTGTGCATGGGTCCTGGGACCGGGCATGTGCCAGTGGGCGGAAATCAAACTGGGCACGTGCACCTTCCTTTGCAGTAACCAAGAGGGCAGCCGAGTTTGGTCGCTGTGAGAGTAGCGGAGTGAGCGAAAAGCTGGGGCATGCAGTGAGTTACCCGCTGCAACGACTGAACGGGCACGTCTCTGCCAGCCCTCGTGTGGGCACCTCCCTAGGCCACTGTGCGGTGTCATCCTGCTGCTCGGGAGCCAGGGCTTTGCAGGGCAGGACTGAGGGGGAATGGCTGGGCTGGGATAACCAAGGAGCCTGCAGGGCAGGAGCAGCGGTCACTGGGGAGCAGTGTAGGGGAGAACAGGGATGGAATAGCTAGGCAGGAGCTGGGGGGAGATCAGGGCTGGGGATTGCAGAGGAGTATGGGGGGTGAATTAGGGGAGCACTTGCGGAGCTGTGGGCATTGGCAGAAACTACCCCCTCTCCCTGCACTAGGTCAGTGTAATTAGGCTGCTGGTTAGGCAGGGTCACCAGCTAACGAGCGTTCAGCACTCCTCTGCCTCCCGCCTGTCCCATCCATGCAGTTTAGCTGCTGCCCCCTGCCCACACCAGGTGAACGTCCGCGTCGCAGTAAGCACAGGCCACGCCCACAGCGTAGTAGTGTCCCCTTTATTTGCCGGGGTAATCAGTGGGAGGGAGGAGCAACATCAGTTTGCCCTTTGAGCCCCAGGCCCGGAGCCCTGCGCTCCTCCTGCACTGGCCCTTGGGCTCTCAGAGAAGAGATCCTGCCTCACGGCAGGAATTCAAGGCCTTGTTTTATAAATCACTAGTGGAGCCCAGCCCTTGAGTGGAGCAGCCACAGGCAGGGCAGGGCCATGGGTCAGCGCAGGGAGGCTGAGATGGCTGGTGACAAAGCTACTGGCATGGGGATCCCAGGCTGCAGGTGATGGGGGTGACCCAGCAATGCCTGCCCAGCACCAGCCGGTGATGCCAAATCAAGGACATTCCCCAGGGTGGGGGAGGATCCCAGCTTGGGGATCATGGGGGAATTCCATTTTCAGAGGGATGTCCCTGTGCCAGCATGGCAGTGGGGGCAGGCGATGCCTGTGGGGACCCCATTCTGCTAGAGAGGGGGCAGGGTGACTGGCCCAAGGAAGGACACACCCTGTGGCTGGGCCAGCTGTAGAGCCCCATGTCCATAGCTAAGTGGGGCCCTTGCTGGGCATGTCATTGCTGTGCTGCTGCCAGGCTCCCGAGGGGGACATGGCTATGCCAGCCCCTGTGTCTGGGGGGCTGGGTCACCCCCACCTGGAACTGGCCCAGCCCCTGGGGAGGGTCATTGCAGCCAGCTAGAGGCCAGATGCCCCCCAATCCCTGATCTGGATTGGCAACGCTGCGAGGCTGCAGCCCCAGGAATGGGACTATGGGAGTGCCGGGGGTTCTGTGGGGCAGGGGTTCCTCTCCTCCAGGCCAGTGCAGAGACATTCAGGCTGTCCTGTCGACTGGCTCCTTCCCCTCAGCCCATGCAGGGTGGGCTGCAGCTGCGCCGTCTCTGGAAGCAACGCAGGCAGGGGTTAGTCCAGCCCTGGGGCTGCTGGGAGGCCGTGGAGACGCTGGCGGAGCGGCTTCTGCTGAGAGGAAGAGAGGACAGTAGGGTCAGATGTACGCCATCCCCTCTGGGGCAGACTCCTGTGCTGCCAGCGTGCTGTTACTGGGCCTGCAGTCACTCAGCCTCTCCACACTCCCCTTTGCCCGCCTGCTGGGCTAGAAGAGGTGCCCAAAATGCGCCGGCCAGCTCACTAAGGATCCTGCCAGGCAGGGCTGGCTCCAGGGCAAGGTCAGTGTCTGGAGCAGCTGGGAGAGCCTCAGAGGGGTGCTCTTGTGGGCACCCATCTGTCCCACTCCAGGTACCCTGCCTGGGTGGGGTTTGGCTCCAGTCAGGGGAAAGGCCTGGGCTGCAGCCTGCTCACAGCTGTTCTGGTGTCAACCCCCCAGGGTCCATGCAGCGACTGCCGCTGCGCACCGTGGGTCAGAGCAGAATCCAGCCCGAATGCACAATCCATGGCACCCCCAATGCTGTGCCCCAGAGGTATTTGCACCACATCACTCCCTGCTGTCCTGGCTCAGCTAGTGCAGAGCGAGGGCTGTTAACTGGCCCCTTCGCCTGCCATGCAGGGGCGGAGAACTCGCTGCTGCCAGGAACCACAGTGCCCCACAATCACCCTCCCTGCTTACCTCGGAGTGGGGGGGAGCTGGGCCTCTTTAGCGTCCCGCAGTCTCAGCTGCCTCAAGACCCGGATGAGCTGGCTGATCTGGCGCAGGGTCATCTCTGGGGCCGGGCATGCCAGCCGCTGGCGCTGGTTAATCAAACATGGGGGGTTGGCAAAGAGAGAGAAGTAGCTGTTCCTTCCCAGCAGCTGCACTGCTTGCTTGTTCCCAGAGCAGGAGGCATACTGCAGGCAAGAGGAGGAAAGACCTGGGGTCCGTGCCAGCCCCCTGCCAGCTATGCTAGCGGTGCTGCATCTGCCAGTGCTGGGGCAACCAGCAGTGCTGTGCCATGGTGCAGCGTGGCCAGGCCACGACACTCCCAGCTCCATCCCCCCAGCGCTCTGTGGAGGATGCCCTGAGCACTGGGGTCAGGCTCCTGGGGTTGTATTTCCCCCTGGGGACCTCAGGGTATGTCCCTGCTCTGTGCTTTGGTTCCCCCAGCCGTGAAGTGGGGATGATGCCATGGGGGGGAGGTTGATTTAGCTCATGGGTGTCTGGGCTGTGGTTTGCCATCCTGTGGTGCAAGGCACAGGGGGCAGGGAACGTGCCGCTGTTTGGGAAATCGCCCATTGCAGGTGCAAGCAGCCAGACTCCCCAGTTTGCAAGGGGGGTTGTGGGCCCCAGTGAATGCTCCTTCAGAGGCCAAGCTTGTGCCAGTGCAGGTGGAGCTGAGCTAGTGGGAGCACCAGGTGGGATATAGCCCAGCGTTCGTACCTCGGGTTATACCTAGGCTGATCGGCCAGGGCGTGGCTTGCCAGGCGAGGAGCTGTATGAACAGCCCCTTCCGGCTGCTGGAACATCGGTTCAGGCTTAAGCAAGTTGGATGAAAACATTAACACCAAGCAGCCATGTGCCTGCATCCTGGACCGTTACCGGCCCCAAGTGAATTGTTCCCAGTGGTCTCCTGCTTGGGGTGGCTGGCCCTGCTGTTGGCACCTGGGGCTGCCATTCCCTCTCCACCCCCTGGTCAGGGTTGCTCTGCACGGCTCTGTAGTGCAACCCGCAGCCTTCGTGATGCCCATCATCATCAGAGGAGTAAAAGTTCTTTTGTTTTTTGGGGGGGAGGGGAGTTACATAACACGGGAGAAGGAGCAGCGTGTGCAGGGAGAAAGGCACAACACTGAAGTCAAAGCAGGAGACTGGGAAGAAGGAACAACATTCTGCAGAACTCAGCCTCTAGTGTTGATTTCAGCACCTTGGACCGGGCAGAAAAACCCTGCCATGACTGCAGGTCGTAAAAAAGACCCTTGTTAGGAATATTTTCAAGAAATGCCAGTATGCCTGGGTCAAAAAGGAACACATGACCAATGCAAACAGGGCATCCAAGAGCTCCAAGGCCTGGTGGCCAGAATGAAACAACATTCTGAACAATGCTCCTCCGAAGGCAATGACTTCACAGATGGTGATGTGGGCATGTCTGAATAATCTGGCTCAGCTGGTTAGTAATCTTATTTTGGCACTATTCTTACAGAAGGCCCACCATGGCTTTCCATGCAAGTAAATGATCACTTCGCTGATTGGCGTCAATTTGTGGTTTGGGAGGATTGCTCATGAATTTTGAACTGTTTGTGTTCAAAATATAATTGGCAGGCTAATTTGCTGTGGGAGTACAGTATTTATCCATTACATTTTTACTCTTCCTGCTGGACTTCTGAAATGATTTTTTATTGCTCAATATAATCAAATCTACGTGTAGATTTCCAATTTAAAAGTAAAGCTTTATTAGGCATTTATGAATTTTAACATTTAAAAAAAAGTCAAGCTGTTTGGTATATTGCTAGCGACAAGGTTTTAAATAGTTGTAGATAACCCTTATGATGTATTAATTATTTTCCTCTAAAACTGGGTTTAGAATAAATTATATAATTTAAACAGTGGCACAATAGAAGGGATCTTTCATCAGTCTTATAATCATTATTTTCAAGCAGCGCACTGAGTAATAGTGAGAGAATGACTTTTTTTACTATTTTGTTTCAGTGGCCAGCTTAGACATAAGGATCCATGAACATCCATCATCTGCAATTCCTACAACTTCAGAGTGATCGGCTGGTCCCACCCGCAGTGCTGCAACTAAACATACGTCAGACAGTAAATTACCTGGATAATAAAAAGACTTTCTTCATCATCCAATAAAACCAGGGATGAGTTCGTAATCGAAACCAACCAATTCCAGCTAGACACAGATGAAAAGATTGCTCGGTTCATTTAAACAACTAATTCTCCCTTTTGTCTTGTTCAGAGCAAACATTTCATGGACATGGTTCTCATTATAACCAGACTACACTCCACCCAGCAGAGCAGGCATTGCTGGGAGGTTGCTGGTACAATGTATGAGAAGGAAATTAAACAGTGTGCAAAAAACATTGACAGAAAATTCATTAATTTGAGTCTTGATGGGTGGAGCAATGTACACAGTGATCCAGTAATATGTGCTGGTGTGACAACAGAAGATGGGGTTGTATCTTACAAAAACAATTGATATATCAGGAAATGCCCATATAGCAGAATACTTAAGAGAAGTAGCAGTAAAAACTCTAATAGGGTATGAATAAAAATTCAAGTGTCAGATGTGTAACTTTGTCACAGTACTGCAAATGGAGCAAAGATGAGAAGAAATCTAGAAGATAATGAAGGGCATCTGAAACTTATAACATATGGGTGCTGGGCTCATTTGACGTATGTTTTAGCCCAAGACTTAAGTACAACTCCAAGAATAAAGGAAAATGTTGTTGAAATTGCAAAATCCATCTAACAACCACTTTGCTTCAGCTTCCCTGAAGAGAGCTGGAGGATCCAAACCAATTCTCCCCCATGATGAACGATGGCATCCAGTGGTTGACTCTTCGGAGCTGTTTATTAAGAATTGGCCTATGCTGATGACAATTTTTGAAGAAAATTGTGACAAAACAGATGAAACACAATTGCAGCCAAAATAGACAACATCGGACTAAAGAGAAGTGTAGACGACACACTAAATATCCTGAGCACTAGTTCCATAGCCTCGGACAAACTGCAGACGGATCACTGCTGCTTGGCTTATGCCCTTGAAATTTGGAAGGTGCTTCAAGAGAACTTGAAGAAAGAAAGACCCACCAACAAAGTCAAATTGCAGGCAGTAAAGAAGCAGATGGATCAAGCACTTTCTCCACCTCATTTTCTTGCCAATATTCTAGATGCCTAACTGCTGAAGAAGATGCAGCTATGAAATGGACATCTAATAATCATACGTCAATCAGGCCATCAATAAATTTCAGGGTGGGGAAGGATCAGTCAAGTAGTACATGTTTGCTAATAAGAACCTAGGCAGGGCCATACTGAGACCAATGGTCCATCTAGCCCAGTATCCTGTCTTGCGACAGTGGCCAGCGCCAGATGCTTCAGAGGGGATGTACAGAACAGGGCAATTATTGAGTGAGCCATCTGGTGTCATCCACTCCCAGCTTCTGGCAGGCTGGTGATGTTCTAAAGAAAGTCAGTGGTGGAAGGCACTAGCTGGAGCCAGAGCTTGTTGAAGGGCTAAACCAGCTTTTGACAGCAGTAGCCTCTTATACAGGCACAGAAAGAATATTTTCTTCATTTGGACTAATTCAGTTAAAGCTGAGAAATTGGTTGGCAGTTGAAAAAGTTGGGGATCTCATCTTTCTCTTCCAGTCATGGAATAAAAACAAGGAGGGAAGGGATGAGATCTACTAGTTTTAAAAGTTTGAAGGACAGCCTGAGTAATGTAGGACAGCCTGTTGTCTCATTTTCAAGAGACTTGGCAGGTAGGAACTTAAGCTCCAGTCACTTTCACTTAGGCATATCTAAAAATGTTCCCAGGCTGACCTGAAATAATCAGTTTAAATCTCTGACTACAGTTAAACCCTCTGTTTAATAAATAATTTAGTTGTAAATGTGAAACGTGTTTTGGTCAGAGAAGTTTACGTATCCCAAACATTTTAGGTTGTTTTGTTTAATAAAAACATATTTTATATGCTGTTTTGTGTGTTTCATTAAATTTCAGTTACCATTCTAATGCAGCTTCACACAAATCATGAGCAAAAACGTTCTTTAGTGAGTAAATAAGGAATATCTCATTTGTCAGTTCCTAGCATACCAAGAATGTTCAGTTAATGAAAATCGGAAATTATTAAGCTATATAATTGCTTAAATAAATGTGTACAGTTATAGTGCACCCTCCTAGCTAGCCAAAAGATGTACCAAATCTTAGTTGTAAATCAAGTTGTTTTAATGGCTATATCAACCAATGAGAATGCACCTTTCTGTAGAAAATAACTGAAGTGCAAATGGAAAAGTTGATTAAAATGGACGATATAAATCGAGGATTTCCGCTTGGTGATTTAAATCAACCCACCCTAGCTTGCACCCTGGGCACAGTGGGATCTGCTGCCCCATTCAGCTAGTGCCTGGTTTTTCTCTTTGCAGGAAGAAGGGGTGAAAAGGAAGATCCGAAGGTTCTCCAGGTTGCCCATGGGTCTTTTTCCCCAGGCCAAGGAGCAAGCTGTAATTGACAGACAGGCCCAGCAGGGGGCAGGCCTCAGCCCCAAGCCCATGGCAGCCATGCCTGTCACAGAACATTACCGTGTCTGAACAGGATTGTGCGGGCTCGAGGGAGCTGACGTGTGCTGAGTGGGTGGCGTAGCCCAGGGCAAGCTGTATTCAGAGTGCTGCCAGCCAACCAGGATCAAACCGTGCTGGGAGCAGGGTTTAATCACCACTGCCTGATATGATGCTGAGCTTGACGTGTCTACAATAGCTGAGTACCAGGGACACAGCCCAAGATCATGTGACTCACCCATGCAGTGTAGACATACCCTGAACCACCCAGTGGTTTCAGAATCCATGAGCGTGGTGATCTAGCTCTGGTGGGGGAGGCTCATCATCTGGGAGAAGGGTCAGAATGTGGGGGGAGCATGGGCTGTTATAGCAGGGATAAGGGAGAGACAAGACAGAACTGTGGGGGGGGGAATCAAATCAGTATCTTAAATGTCTATATACTAATTGCCACGTTATTGATTTGAACTGGGACCATATAGAACATGGGTGCAACCAAAGTCCCGTAGTGGCACCAAATCTTGTATAAAGGGGGTCAAATGAGGTGTCTAAGACAAGGTTATGGTTTGCTGGTTATGATTATGCTGTCTATATGTGTGTATCAATTTTGTAGCTGAAGTTATGAATATTGGCTCTATACTGTCGGTATTTCAAACTTATGCTGTGCTTCTGGGAGACATCCCAGACAAGTTCGTGTTAGCTCTGCCTAGCCTGCTTGATGGCCCATTAAGGACCATCAGCTACACAACTGACCCATTGAAAGAAGGCAGATACGCCTTGTGACTCAGCAAAGTGTGCAGGGACTTGCCCATGTAACTCCAGACTCCATTTTGCTGTAATTTTCCACAGTAAGGACAAAGAGGTGTTCTTACACCTGGAAAAGACTATAAAAGGCTGATGCCTCATCTCCATCTTGTCTTCAATCCTGCTTCTTACCTCTGGAGGGATTTTGCTACAAACAGAAGCTCTACACAAAGGACTGAGGACCCATCCCAGCGGGGGATGTTCCAGAGACTTGATTTGAACCTGCAGTTTATTCCATCACTGCTACAAGCCTGAACCAAGAACTTTGCCATTACTGTATGTAATTGATTCCATTTAACCAATTCTAGCTCTCATCTATATCTTTTTCCTTTTATAAATAAACCTTTAGATTTTAGATTCTAAAGAATTGGCAACAGCGTGATTTGTGGGTCAGATCTGATTTGTATATTGACCTGGGTCTGGGGCTTGGTCCTTCANGCTCTGCCTAGCCTGCTTGATGGCCCATTAAGGACCATCAGCTACACAACTGACCCATTGAAAGAAGGCAGATACGCCTTGTGACTCAGCAAAGTGTGCAGGGACTTGCCCATGTAACTCCAGACTCCATTTTGCTGTAATTTTCCACAGTAAGGACAAAGAGGTGTTCTTACACCTGGAAAAGACTATAAAAGGCTGATGCCTCATCTCCATCTTGTCTTCAATCCTGCTTCTTACCTCTGGAGGGATTTTGCTACAAACAGAAGCTCTACACAAAGGACTGAGGACCCATCCCAGCGGGGGATGTTCCAGAGACTTGATTTGAACCTGCAGTTTATTCCATCACTGCTACAAGCCTGAACCAAGAACTTTGCCATTACTGTATGTAATTGATTCCATTTAACCAATTCTAGCTCTCATCTATATCTTTTTCCTTTTATAAATAAACCTTTAGATTTTAGATTCTAAAGAATTGGCAACAGCGTGATTTGTGGGTCAGATCTGATTTGTATATTGACCTGGGTCTGGGGCTTGGTCCTTCAGGATCGAGAGAACCTTTTTTCTTTTATTGGGGTATTGGTTTTCATAACCATTTGTCCCCATAACGAGTGGCACTGGTGGTGATACTGGGAAACTGGAGTGTCTAAGGGAATTGCTTGTGTGACCTGTGGTTAGCCAGTGGAGTGAGACCAAAGTCCTCTCTGTCTGGCAGGTTTGGTGCCTTAGAGGTGGAAAAACCCCAGCCTTGGGCTGTAACTGCCCTGTTTTGAGCAATTTGTCCTGAATTGGCACTCTCAGTTGGGTCCCGCCAGAACCAGCATCGTTACACTAATGCAAGAAGTATGGGAAATAAGCAGGAAGAACTCAAAATGCTAGTAAATAACACAACTATGACATAGTTGGCATCACAGAGAGTTGGTGGGATAATACGCATGACTGGAATATTGGTATAGAAGGGTACAGCTTGCTCAGGAAGGACAGGCAGGGAAAAGGGGGAGGAGGTGTTGCCTTATATCTTAAAAATGAATACACTTGGACTGAGGTTGAGATGGAAATAGGAGACAGACTTGTTGAAAGTCTCTGGGTAAGGATAAAAGGGGTAAAAAGTAAGGGTGATGTCATGGTAGAGGTCTACTACAGACCACCTAACCCAGAAGAAGAGGTGGATGAGGCTTTTTTTAAACACCTAACAAAATCATCCAAAGCACAGGACTTGGTGGTGATGGGGGAATTCAACACCCCAGACATCTGGTGGGAAAATAACACAGCAGGGCACAGATTATCCAACAAGTCCTGGGAATGTATTGGAGACAATTTTCTATTTCAGAAGGTGGAGAAAGCTACTGGGGAAGGCTGTTTTAGATTTGATTTTGACAAATAGGGAGGAACTGATTGAGAATTTGAAAGTGGAAGGCAACTTGGGTGAAAGTGGTCATAAAATGATAGAGTTCATGATTCTAAGAAATGGTAGGAGGGAGACCAGCAAAATAAAGACAATGGATTTCAAGACAGCAGACTTTAGCAAACTCAGGGAGTTGGTAGGTAAGATCCCATGAGAAGCAAGTCTAAGGGGAAAAACAATTGAAGACAATTGGCAGTTTTTCAAAGAGACATTATTAAGGGCACAAGAGCAAACTATCCCACTGCATAGGAAAGATAGGAAGTATGGCAAGAGACAACCCTGGCTTAATCAGGAGATCTTCAATGATCTAAAAATATTAAAAGAGTCCTACAAAAAGTGGAAACTAGGTCAAATTACAAAGGATGAATATAAACAAATAACACAAGTATTTAGGGACAAAATTAGAAAGGCCAATGCACAAAACAAGATCAAACTAGCTAGAGACATGAAAGGTAACAAGAAAACATTCTACAAATACATTAGAAGCAAGAAAAGGACAGATTAGGCCCATTACTCAATGAGGGGGGGAAAACAATAACAGAAAATGTGGAAATGGCAGAGGTGCTTAATGACTTCAGTGTTTTGGTTTTCACCAAGAAGGTTGGTGGTGATTGGACGTCTAACATAGTGAATGCCAGTGAAAATGAGGTAGGATCAGAGGCTAAAATAGGGAAAGAACAAGTTAAAAATTACTTAGACAAGTTAGATGTCTTCAAGGCACCAGGGCCTGATGAAATACATCCTAGAATACTGAAGGAGCTGACTGAGGAGATATCTGAGCCATTAGCGATTATCTTTGAAAAGTCATGGAAGACGGGAGAGATTCCAGAAGACTGGAAAAAGGGAAATTATAGTGCCAACTATAAAAAGGGAAATAAGGACAACCTGGGGAATTAGAGACCAGTCAGCTTAACTTCTGTACCCGGAAAGATAATGGAGCAAATAACTAAGCCATCAATTTGCAAACATTTAGACGATAATAAGGTGATAAGTAACAGTCAGCATGGATTTGTCAAGAACAAATCTCGCCAAACCAACATTGTGGATAGGGGGGAAGTGGTAGACGTGGTATATCTTGACTTAAGTAAAGCTTTTGATACTGTCCCGCATGACCTTCTCATAAACAAACTAGGGAAATGCAACCTAGATGGAGCTACTATAAGGTGGGTGCATAACTGCTTGGAAAATCATTCCCAGAGAGTGACTCAGAGTCAAGCTGGAAGGGCATATCAAGTGGGGTCCCGCAGGGATCAGTTCTGGGTCCAGTTCTGTTCAATATCTTCATTAATGATTTAGATAATGGCACAGAGAGGACACTTATAAAGTTTGCGGACGATACGAAGCTGGGAGGGGTTGCAAGTGCTTTGGAGGATAGGATTAAAATTCAAAATGATCTGGACAAACTGGAAAAATGGCCTGAAGTAAGTAGGATGAAATTCAATAAGGAGAAATGCAAAGTACTCCACTTAGGAAGGAACAGTCAGTTGCACACATACAAAATGGGAAGTGACTGCCTAAGAAGGAGTACTGCGGAAAGGGATCTGGGGGTCATAGTGGACCATAAGCTAAATATGAGTCAACAGTGTAACATTGTTGCAAAAAAAGCGATCATCATTCTGGGATGTATTAGCAGGAGTGTTGTAGGCAAGACATGAGAAGTAATTCTTCCGCTGTACTCCATGCTGATTAGGCCTCAACTGGAGTATTGTGTCCAGTTCTGGGCGCCACATTTCAGAAAAGATGTGGACAAATTGGAGAAAGTCCAGAGAAGAGCAACAAAAATGATTGAAGGTCTAGAAAACATGACCTATGAGGGAAGATTGAAAAAAGTAGGTTTGTTTAGTCTGGAGAAGAGAAGACTGAAGGGGAACATGATAACAGTTTTCAACTACATAAAAGATCGTTACAAGGAGGAGGGAGAAAATTTGTTGTTCTTAACCTCTGAGGATAGGACAAGAAGCAACGGGCTTAAATTGTAGCAAGGGAGGTTTAGGTTGGACATTAGGAAAAACTTCCGAACTGTCAGGGTGGTTAAGCACTGGAATAAATTGCCTAGGGAGGTTGTGGAATCTCCATCATTGGAGATTTTTAAGAGCAGGTTGGACAAACACCTGCCAGGGATGGTCTAGATCAGGGGTAGGCAACCTTTCAGAAGTGGTGTGCCGAGTCTTCATTTATTCACTTTAATTTAAGGTTTCGCGTGCCAGTAATACATTTTAACGTTTTTAGACGGTCTCTCGCTATAAGTCTATATTATATAACTAAACTATTGTTGTATGTAAAGTAAACAAGGTTTTCAAAATGTTTAAGAAGCTTCATTTAAAATTAAATTAAAATGCTGATCTTTTAAAAGGCATGGGGCTGGCAGCTGGGACCCCAGACCTGGGGGGGAGGAGGGGGGCAGGGATGAGGGCTGGGGGGTGTGTGTGGAGGTGCAGGGCAGAAGGCTGGGGGTGTGGGGGAGTTCAGGGGTACAGGGCAGAGGGCTGGGGGCGTGTGGGGGTACAGGGCAGAAGG
>QXTE01000383.1:540624-562136 GCA_003942145.1 Platysternon megacephalum | reverse complement strand
GTCGGTGCACCACAAATACACCTACCTTCCCTTGACAGCTGCATGGGCCTGCAGTTAATGTCAAGAATTATAACATCCAAAAACCAGTTGGAGAACACTTCAATCTCCCTGGCCACTCGATTACAGACCTAAAAGTCGCAATATTACAACAAAAAAACTTCAAAAACAGACTCCAACGAGAGACTGCTGAATTGGAATTAATTTGCAAATTGGACACCATTAAATTAGGCTTGAATAAAGACTGGGAGTGGATGGGCCATTACACAAAGTAAAACTATTTCCCCATGGTTTCCCTCCCCGCCCCCAGTTCCTCACATCTTCTTGTCAATTGCTGGAAACGGGCCATTTTCATTACCACTACAAACAGTTCTTTTTCTCTCCTGCTGATAATAGCTCACCTTAACTGATCACTCTCCTTATAGTGTGTATGGTAACACCCATTGTTTCATGTTCTCTCTGTGTATATATATATATATATATATATATATATATCTTCCTACTGTATTTTCCACTGCATGCATCTCATGAAGTGGGCTGTAGCCCACGAAAGCTTATGCTCAAATAAATTTGTTAGTCTCTAAGGTGCCACAAGTACTCCTGTTCTTTTTTCAGTTAATGTCTGTTTCCCGAGCCCAGTAAAATATTAGGGAGGATTTTAATCTGAATTCCAAAGGGAAGGGTGCTCTGGGAAGTCTGGGTCCTCTTGTGGTACAGGGGAATACGCCAAAGCACCCAGTAACTTCAGAATGCTCGACAACCCACATGGTACCAGGCTGGAACAACCTTGGAGGCTGAAGGCTGCTAGCCCTAGAATGGGTACAGCATGAACAGTGGCCGGGCAAGCATCTCGTGCACTCTGCCCCTGCTAATGCACCATAAATCTGACCTGGAAGGGGCATANCGAGATCTTGTCAAAGATCTTTGCATTCCGTCTCTTGGAACGCAGTTCTGCGAGCACTGAATCCTCTCCCCATATGGCGATCAGATCCAGTATCTCGCGTGTGGTCCATGCTGGTGCTCGTTTGCGGTTGTCGGCCTGCATCGCTACCTGTGCTGTTCAGCTCTGTGTGGTCACCTGTGCTCACCAGGCTGGGCAGACAGGAAATGAAATTCAAAAGTTCGCGGGGCTTTTCCTGTCCAACTGCCCAGAGCATCCGAGTTTCGATTGCTGTCCAGAGCGGTCACAATGGTGCACTGTGGGATACCTCCCGGAGGCCAATACCTTCGAATTCCGTCCACACTAACCCTACTTCGAACCAGCAAGTTCGAATTCAGCGCTACTCCCCTCGTCGGAGAGGAGTACAGAAACCGATTTTAAGAGCCCTTTAAGTCGAAATAAATGGCCTCGTTGTGTGGACGGGTACAAGGTTAATTCGGTATAACGCTGCTAAATTCGAACTAACATCGTAGTGTAGACCAGGCCTTAGTCTGAGCTGGAGCAGCCCAGTGTAACATGATACCCAAGGGAGTAAATGCATACTTCTCATGGGCACCTAGCCTGCAAAAATCAGACACTGCCAACTATCTGCATAGTGTTTCGTTCTGGAAATGGCTGGTTACCCAACACGCAACCCTTACTATCTGAGGTATTTCATTCGTAGGATAGCTAATGTGAGGCCAATTTTTAAAAAGGGTTCCAGACGTGATCCTGGCAATTACAGGCTTGTAAGCCTGACTTCAGTACTGGGCAAACTGGTTGAAACTATAATAAAGAACAATATTGTCAGACATATAGATGAACATAATCTGTTGAGGAAGAGTCAACATGGTTTTAGTAAAGGGAAATCATGCCTCACCAATCTACTAGAATTCTTTGAGGGAGTCAACAAGCATGTGGCCCAAGGGGATCCTGTGGATATCGTGTACTTAGATTTTCAGAAAGCCTTTGACAAGGTCCCTCACCAAAGGTTCTTACTCAAAGTAAGCTGCCACGGGATAAGAGGGAAGGTGCTCTCATGGATTGGTAATTGGCTAAAAAATAGGAAACAAAGGGTAGGTATAAATCAGGGGTGGGCAAACTACGGCCCACGGGCTGCATGCAGCCTGTCAGGGCTTTGGAACCGGCCTGCGGGATTGCCCCCCGTGGCGCCATGGGCCCTGCACCGCTCTCAGAAGCGGCTGGCTCCACATCCCTGTGGCCCCCGGGCGGGGAGACAGAGGGCTCCGTGTGTTGCCCTTGCCTCCAGGCACCATCCCCCGCAGCTCCCATTGGCCGGGAATGGGAAACCCTGGCCAATGGGAGCTTCGGAGGAGGTACCTGGAGGCGCGGCAAGGGGAGCGCACGCGGAAACAGAAAAGAAACAGAAAGTGATTTTGATTCTATGTGTAAGGGCCTTCTCTCACTGTGACAGTCTGAGGCCTGGTTCATAGGCTAAGGCCTTCAGCTAAGCAGCAGAGGCAGCCATAAACTGGGAAATGTATGGTTACATTCTCACATTTCAAACTAGTTACATGGAAATAAGGTGCTATTGGGCTATTAGGAATACAATCCTGTCCTGATATTCCTATCACCTCCAGAGAAAGAAAAGAGCCTAGAAGATGTAAAAGGAAATTTAGTTTAATAGCATCCTGTCTGGCAAGAACTTACTTATCAATAGCTGGAATGTGAAATCCTCATTTCTGTATTGTTCTATCACTGTAGTCTCCACTTCCCTATTGTTTGTCTGTATAATCTCTGTCTGCTTCAGTGATTGTTTCTGTCTGCTGTATAATTAATTTTGTTGGGTGTAAACCAATTAAGGTGGTGAAATATAATTGGTTAAATAACCATGTTACAGTATGTTAGGATTGGTTAGTTAAATTTCAGGAAAATGATTGGTTAAGGTATAGCTAAGCAGAACTCAAGTTTTACTATATAGTCTGCAGTCAATCAGGAAGTAAGGGGGGGAATGGGAACAGGGAATGGGGGTAGGGGAATTGGAATCATGTTTTGTTAAGGGGGGAATGGGAGCAGGGACGGCTCTGTGGTGTCAGAGCTGGGAAGGGAAACATTGAGGAAGGAAACTGGGATCATGCTTGCTGGAAGTTCACCCCAATAAACATCGAATTGTTTGCACCTTTGAACTTTGGGTATTGTTGCTCTCGGTTCATGCGAGAAGAACCAGGAAAGTGAGAGGGTGAAGGAATAAGCCCCCTAACACTCCCCCCCTCCCACACCGCACACTCCCTCCCACACCCCAACCCCCTGCCCCAGCCCTGCATACAATTTCCCCACCCAGATATGGCCCTCAGCCCAAAAAGTTTGCCCACCCCTGCCATAATCTCGTGCATAGTTTCAGAATAATTAAAGGTTCTGGTGCCCTCTAGTGCCCAAGATAGGGCTTGGTTTGATATTCACTATCAGCTCCTTGTGCAGCACAGCTGCTTTCATTGATCATTATTATTTATTACAGCCGCATCTAGGAGCCCCACGCGAGGATTAGGGCCTCCATTGCACTAGGTACTGTACAGTCACGTAGCATAGGAGCCAGTCCCTCGGCTAGAGGGTTTACTTCATTAGCCTAACTGTACTGGTTACGCTGTTACCTAACCCTGCTATCTGCCACTGCTGGGCTGACTGCACTCATCAGTGACTGTACTGGTTACGCTGCTACCTAACCCTGCTATCTGCCACTGCTGGGCTGACTACACCTGTGATGAGTTGGGTCACAGAGACCCCTTGGGACTGCCACCCGATGTGCTGAGACTACCTCTGAGCCCATTTTCCCTGGCAGCTTGGGACTTCAGTACCCTGTCTTGTTAAGCGAGACACGCTAGCCTGCTGCAAACACAGAACCATGTCCCCCAAAAGCTGCTGGCTTAACTGAAAACAGTTTAAGAAGTGCTCCTGTCTCCAGCACCCAGATACCCAGTTCCAATGGGGTCCAAACCCCAAATAAATCTGTTTTACTCTGTATAAAACTTATACAAGGTAAACTCATAAATTGTTCGCCCTCTATAACACTGATAGCGAGATATGCACAGCTGTTTGCTCCCCCAGGTATTAATACTTGCTCTGGGTTAATTAATAAGCAAAAAGTGATTTTATTAAGTATAAAAAGTAGGATTTAAGTGGTTCCAAGTAATAACAGACAAAACAAGCTTTGTAATGACACCTTACAAGAGACCTTTCGCATGAAGCATATTCCAGTTACATTATATTCACACTCATCAGCGTATTTTCATAAAATCATAGAGTGCAACATCACAACACCCATAGGCGATTGTATCGGTTATGCTGCTATCTGTCCCCGCTATCTGCCACCACTGGGCTGACTACACCCATCACTGACTGTACCGGTTACACTGCTAGCTATCCCCACTGTCCGCCATCACTGGACTGACTGACTACGTCCATCAGTGACTGTACCGGTTACTCTGATACCTGTCCCCATCATCTGCCACTGCTGGGCTGACTGCACCCATCAGCGACTGTGCCGGTTATGCTGCTACCTGTTCTCCATAGACACTGTCCTCTCTCTGCTCAGGTGGGCAGGCTCCCTAGATGCAGATGAAGGAAGCTCACGTTGTGGCAGCACTTGACCTAACCTGGCCTGGGGAGTGAAAAGAAATGGGTGTCAGATTGCCATGTTGGCAGCCCTTCTGCTGCTGCATCTTAGCCAAGGCTCCTCTGTGCCCCGGGGGACTCACAAACCCTCCCAGCTACTCCTGATCTAGCTCTCTGTTCCTCCCCTCCCCCATGACAGCTTCAGCCTCAGCTACCATTTTCCCAGGCAATGAGGCCAGAAATAGGCTGTCCTGGAATGGGTCAGTGTAACGGGACCAAGGACCCCCACAGCACTCCTGGCTGGCCACGCAAGGTAGCTCAGAGGCCAGCACAGGACAGTGACACTGGCATAGGTGGCGTGTGAACGTCCCTGTCGGAGAGGCTAGCCCCTGGTCCTGCCCCTTCCACCTGAGGTCCCACCCCTACCCTGCCCCTTCTACCCCCCACCCCACCCGCCAGAGCCCTGAGCCCCTTCCCTGCCCACTGCAGCCGGAGAAGCCTCAGCCAAACTGCCCTGATCTCCGGGCCGCCCAGCTGGCCTTGACCTGCCCCCTGGCCCAAGTCAACCCAGGCTGCCCCTGGCCAGCTGGCCGAGCCCCAGCCCCAGGCTGCCAGCTCGAGCTGAGCCCCCCGCCTGCTTTGAGGGAGAGGGGGAGCCAGGGTGGGGCCTTGGGCCAGGCCATGGGCGGGGCTACAGCCTGGGTTAAGAGAGGCTTAGCCTCCCCTGGCCTATGATACCCGCCACCCAGGGGCACTGGGCCATCAGGTGTCCTGCCATCTTCTGCCACTGGCAATGCCCCGGGCATGGCCGAGCACAGCGATCCATTCTGCTCTGTGCGCCCAGCCCCCAGGGACAGCTCCAGGCCCCAGCTGAAGTGACTCTCTAGCTTAGCTCCTCAGTGTTACAAACGGAGAGCTGCAAATCACTGTGGCTGTGGGCGGGTGGCTCATCTGCTCCCGTCAGGCGGAGGCAGACGCGCACTCTCTGGTCGAGCCGCACCCGCTCTGGGGCTGCTTGTGCTGGGACTTGTCCCTGGCTTGCGAAAGTCCCTCGGTCCCTCTCCTCCCTGGAAGGAGCAGCTCCAGGCTTCCAGTCTCTGTCCTGGGAACTCAGCTGCCGAGGAAGTGGGAATGGACAGCCAGGAGGGTCCCATCCGTGGCCCGTCGCCCCCTGCTCAGGGAGCTGTTGGGCCTTTATCACCCCATTCAAGGAAGGTCTTTGAATGGCTCTGAAGCCAGCTGTTATTCCCGACTCCCCAGGCACAGCTGTACTGGGCAGGGTGGGTCCCATTGTGCTCTAGCAACAATGGGGCCTCTTTCTCCCTGCTTGTCTGTACACAGCGCACCCCTCCGTGCCTCTCGTCAGCAGCACGTTGCCAAGGGAATGCGGCGTGGCTAGCCAGGGACCAGCAGCACGTTGCCAAGGGAATGCGGCGTGGCTAGCCAGGGACCAGCAGCACGTTGCCAAGGGGATGCGGCGTGGCTAGCCAGGGACCAGCAGCACGTTGCCAAGGGAATGCGGCGTGGCTAGCCAGGGACCAGCAGCACGTTGCCAAGGGAATGCGGCGTGGCTAGCCAGGGACCAGCAGCACGTTGCCAAGGGAATGCGGCGTGGCTAGCCAGGGACCAGCAGCACGTTGCCAAGGGAATGCGGCGTGGCTAGCCAGGGACCAGCAGCACGTTGCCAAGGGAATGCGGCGTGGCTAGCCAGGGACCAGCAGCACGTTGCCAAGGGAATGCGGCGTGGCTAGCCAGGGACCAGCAGCACGTTGCCAAGGGAATGCGGCGTGGCTAGCCAGGGACCAGCAGCACGTTGCCAAGGGAATGCGGCGTGGCTAGCCAGGGACCAGCAGCACGTTGCCAAGGGAATGCGGCGTGGCTAGCCAGGGACCAGCAGCACGTTGCCAAGGGAATGCGGCGTGGCTAGCCAGGGACCAGCAGCACGTTGCCAAGGGAATGCGGCGTGGCTAGCCAGGGACCAGCAGCACGTTGCCAAGGGAATGCGGCGTGGCTAGCCAGGGACCAGCAGCACGTTGCCAAGGGAATGCGGCGTGGCTAGCCAGGGACCAGCAGCACGTTGCCAAGGGAATGCGGCGTGGCTAGCCAGGGACCAGCAGCACGTTGCCAAGGGAATGCGGCGTGGCTAGCCAGGGACCAGCAGCACGTTGCCAAGGGAATGCGGCGTGGCTAGCCAGGGACCAGCAGCACGTTGCCAAGGGAATGCGGCGTGGCTAGCCAGGGACCAGCAGCACGTTGCCAAGGGAATGCGGCGTGGCTAGCCAGGGACCAGCAGCACGTTGCCAAGGGAATGCGGCGTGGCTAGCCAGGGACCAGCAGCACGTTGCCAAGGGAATGCCGCGTGGCTAGCCAGGGACCAGAGAGGCAAGTCACTGGAGGCCAGGAAGAGCCCCTAGCTCTCCACTGGTGGGAGCTGTAGAGTAACCCAGGGGAGCTCTCTCATCACATCAGCTTACCCCGCTCAGAGCAAGGTTTGGCGAATGCCCGAGTAGCTTCCACCCGGCTGTGAATAAAGGGATCCCAGGGTTAACAAGGCCCCTTTCTGTGACCCTGGGCAAGTCAGGTGGTCTCATGTTGGGGCCTCCATGAGCCCAGATCAAGAAGCAAGAGCCTCATTAGCAAACAGGAGGCTGCTGCTGGGGGTGTGTGTGTCAGGCTGGGGGACACATGCAATCACTAGTAAAACATCCTCGGGGGGGGTGTGTGTGTGAAAAATAACAGCCACTTTCTAACGCACCAAGTCTTGCAACTAGCTCAGAGCAATTATTTTTCAGACCTAATGCTGAAGGATAAAGGCAAGCTAATTGCAGAACACAAAAATAACGCTTGCCAATGTGCAAGTGATCAGGACCTTATTTTACTGGTTATGGGGAACCAGAATATGGTCCTGACCAGTTAGACATACATATATCTCTGTGTGTGTGTGTGTACTTGGTGCCAATCTCCTGAAGCTGAAAACAATTATGAGTGGGAGGCAAACTTTAGCACAGGAATGTGGCTGATAATTGGAACTTTTTAAAGAATGCTTTAGTAGATGTCCCCAAACCCCCACTATGTTGCAGTCCCCAAAGAAGCCTTCTGTGGGTAAAAACTAGGGCTGTCAAGCGATTAAAAAAATTAACTGTGATTACATTTGCAGGAGATAATTCTGCCCACTTCTTGTTTACAATGTCACCTGAAAATGAGAACAGGCATTTGCATGGCATTGTTATAGCCGGTGTAGCAAGCTATTTACGTGCCAGATGTGCTAAAGATTCATATGTCTCTTCATGCTTCAACCATCATTCCAGGGGACATGTGTCCATGCTGATGATGGGTTCTGCTCGATAACAATCCAAAGCAATGTGGACCAACGCATGTTCATTTTCATCATCTGAGTCAGGTGCCACCAGCAGAAGGTCGAGTTTCTTTTTTGGTGGTTCGGGTTCTGTAGTTTCCACATCAAAGTGTTTCTCTTTTAAGACATCTGAAAGCAAGCTCCACACCTCATCTCTCTCAGATTTTGGAAGGCACTTCAGATTCTTAAACCTTGGGTCGAGTGCAGTATCTATCTTTAGAAATCTCACATTGGTACCTTCTTTGTGTTTTGTCAGATCTGCAGTGAAAGTGTTATTAAAATGAACATGTGTTGGGTCATCATCCAAGGCTGCTATAACATGAAATATATGGCAGAATGCGGGTAAAACAGAGCAGGGGACATACAATTCTCCCCCAAGGAGTTCAATCAAAAATGTAATGAATGCATTATTTTTTTAACGAGTGTCATCAGCATGGACATGTCCTCTGGAATGGTGGCCAAAGCATGAAGGGGCATATGAAAGTTTAGCATATCGGGCACCTTGAAACGCTGGCTACACAAGTGCCATGTGAATGCCTGTTCTCACTTTCTGGTGACATTGTAAATAAGAAGAGAGCAGCATTATCTCCTGTAAATGTAAACAAACTCATCTGTCTTAGCGATTGGCTGAACAAGAAGTAGGACTGAGTGGACTTGTAGGCTCTGAAGTTTTACATTATTTTGTTTTTGAGTGCAGTTATGTAACCAAAAAAAATTTACATTTGTAAGTTGAAGTTTCATGACAAAGAGATTGCACTACAGTACTTGTATGAGGTGAATTGAAAAATACTGTTTCTTTTGTTTATCATTTTACAGTGCAAATATTTGTATTAAAAATCATATACACTTTGATTTCAGTTACAACACAGAATACAATATATATGAAAATGTAGAAAAACATCCAAAATATTTAATAAATTTCAATTGGTATTCTATTGTTTAACAGTATGATTAAAACTGTGATTAATCGCGATTAATCTTTTTTTTTTAGTTAACTGCGATTAATTGACAGCTCTAGGAATAACCATCGTGGTTAAGGGTGGGGAGGTGAAGGCAGCTATAAAAAATAAAAGAAACCACTATTGGAAAAATTGAGACACTGCTAGCTGATAGCTGAGTACAAACCAGCAGTTAGGAAAAGCAGACAATTCAAAGGGAAGGTAAAGGTATCAGTGAAAAATCTGTAGCCAGTAGGGTTAAGGACAATAAAAAGAACTTCTTCAAATAGACCAGGGACAAATGAAATCCTAGCTATGGTATAGGTTCACTACTGGGAAAGGATAATAAAGTTATCAGTCATGATCTAGAAAAGACAGCAGTATTTAATACATATTTCTGTATTTGGAAAGCAGCAGGATGATGTATTCATATCTTACAGTGATAAGGAGATACTTCCTATTCCTTTGCTAACTGGGGTGGGGGGTTGTAAAAAAGCAACCATTAAAGTAAAAAATTGTAAATGAGCGGGGCAGGATAACTTAGAGCCAAGACTATTAAAAGAATTGGCCGAGGAGCTCTCTAAACCATTAATGTCGATTTTTAACAAATCTTGGTACACAGGTAAAGTTCCAGAGACTGGAACTATAGATCAGTTAGCCTGACATTGGTCCTTGATAAAATTATGGGAAGGTTGATATGGGATGCAATCAGCATAGGAAAAGATGGTAGCATAATTAATGCCAATCAACATGGTTTACGGAAAACAGGTCTTTTTAAGCAAACTTGATATTTTTTTTTAAATGAGATTACACATTTGATTGATAAAGGTAACTGTGTTGATATCATAGATGCTGACTCCATGGGTGCTCCTGGGCTGGAGCACCCACGGGGAAAAAATGGTGGGTGCTTAGCACCCACCGGCAGCCCCCCATCAGCTCCCCCCCACTCCCCCAGCACCTTCCACCTGCCGCAATCAGCTGTTTTGTGGCGTGCAGGCGGGAGGCTGGGAGGGAGTGGGGAGGAGGGAGGACGCGGCATACTCAGGGGAGGGGGCGGAAGTGGACGGGAAGGGGGTGGAGCGGCGGTGGGAAGAGGCGGGGCAGGGTGAGGCCTTGGGGAAGGGGGGGAGTGGGGGCTGGGGCAGCACCCCCGGCAGTTTGGAAAGTTGGTGCCTGTGGTTGATATAACATACTTGGACTTCTGTACGGCATTTAAATGGATTAAAAATGAGTTAGCAGATGGATTGTAAAAAAATAATTGTAAATGGGGAATTGTCATTTGATGGGCTGTTTCTAGTAGGGTCCTGCAGGGATCGCTGTTCATGGCCTAATGCTATTCAATATGTTTATCAATGATCTGGAAGAAAATATAAACTAATTGATATAATTTACAATAACATAAAAATGGTTGCCATGGTAACTAATGCTGGGGACAGGCCAGTTGCACAGGCCAACCTGGAGCTCCTGGTAGACCCCATGGTGGACTTCTTACTCGCTTTGATGAGCCCTTTGCATGTGAACGGCCTATTTGACTTCAACTGACTTATTCACGTGAGCCAGGCTTTCCCCATCCAGGCCTATCGGAGAGTCTGCTGCAATACGTGGGGTCTAATGCCTCAGTTGTGATGGTTCATAAAATGTCACAATAACCTGTGAACAATGAATGGTGTCCAAAGCGGTACGAACAAGAGACAGCCTGAATTAGTCCACACGAAAAGGTCTCCTGATACCACCCATGGACTGCGTTAAGGTTGTGACTGGCGAGCAAGAGGAGAGGGGAACTGGAAATTAATGGACCAAAATTTGTATGTCAGAAATTAGGGCTAACTGGTTGACAGTGTAATGAGGCAATGGGCTATTGGGCCCATCATCTTCATGGGGTCCATAAGCAGAGACCTTGGGGGATCACCATGCCAGGCTGGAGGGCAGGTGGGCTGGAAGAAGCGAGCTTTACCATCATAGCTGTAACCCCCAACATCTGCTGGGACCCTGGGATCCACCGTCGCACCATATCCGGGCATCTGACCCACACGCACCAGGGAAGGGCTCCTGCTGCCCTTTCTCTGAGCAGCCACCTCCCCTCTTGTGTTGCCCTCTTTGTTCGGGACCTGTCGAGCCCTCCCCATCACCTGGTTTCGGACCGAGCTGCCCT
Organism: Platysternon megacephalum; assembly: GCA_003942145.1. Classification (NCBI taxonomy): domain Eukaryota; kingdom Metazoa; phylum Chordata; order Testudines; family Platysternidae; genus Platysternon; species Platysternon megacephalum. The sequence continues at coordinate 551,205 of QXTE01000383.1, read as the reverse complement.
GGGTCACGAGCAGCTGTCTAGCCACAGAAGTGCCATGCTGCCAATAGATCCACTGTACTGACCAGTTCATCCATTGTCCACCATCCTGGCCTGTGGAATTTCCTCTCCCCAGTTGCTAACTTGTAAGAGTTTGGGTGGCTACACAGTAAAATTAAGCAACATGCAGGTGTCATTCAGCATCTTCCCATTTACCCAGCTGTTTGATCTATCTACCACAGCATCTGCACGCACTCATTATGTGCTACTCAAGCTAGGGGTGAGCTCTTTCTCAGCTTGAGGCACATTTTACTTCCCTTTAGTCATACTCCCAACATTACAACATTCCCTTAATAATCACAGTGTGTAGCTGGGGAAGGGGAAGGGCCTCACGCAAGCCGGGGCGGCTCCAGGCACCAGCGCACCAAGCACGTGCCTGGGGCGGCAAGCCGTGGGGGGCGGCCTGCTGGTCATCGTGAGGGCGGCAGTCAGGCTGCCTTCGGCGGCGTGCCTGCGGGAGGTGCGTCGGTCCTGCGGTTTCGGCGGCAATTCGGCGGCGGGTACGCCGAATCCGCGTTACCAGCGGACCTCCTGCAGGAACGCCGCCGCAGGCTGCCTGACTGCCATGCTTGGGGTGGCAAAATACATAGAGCCGCCCCTGACGCAAGCTGGAACATAGGATCACTGGGGTTGCCAGATGGGATCAGACCCATGATCCGTCTAGCCCAGTAAGCTGTCTCTGACAGTGGCAAGAGCCAGGTGCTTCATAGGAAGGTTCAAAACAAACAAACAGAAACCTTGCAGTAGCAGATGTGGGATAATTTGTGTCCCCCCCCCAAGACAATAAATAAATTTAAAAACAAATTATACTAACAGATTGGCTTGAACCCTGAAGTCTGAGGTTTTAACTTCTCAGACTCTGTAGCATTAGTTATGATAACGCTGAATAGTCCTATCATCCATATAAACATCAAATCCCTCTTTGAATGTTGCTAAATTCTTGGCCTCAATGACATCCTGTGGCCATGAGTTCCACAGTGAAATTGTGCATAGTATGAAGAAGTAATCCCTTTGATCAGTTTTGAATTGGCAGGAAAGGTGTTATTTCCAACTCAGGGGATCCTTCCCACTCATTGCTTAATGTGTCATTAGAGACCATCAGAGGAATAATAGCCCTGAAATCACCTCTGGCTAATGGATTATCCCAAATATACAACAAACATGGCTGCTGGGACAGACTGACAACATCCTGAATGAAGTTTTATTGAATTAAGTTAAACTTTATTGAATTAGTTTTAATACCTTTGGGGTCCTGTGACAGAGCACTGGGAACCAACAGCTGAGCCAGCCTCTAATAATTTAAAACACCAATTAATTCCCACCCACCTCCACCCCAGTTGGACCTGACTATGCCTAATTAGTGAATTAGAATGGACGGGAGAGAAGTAAAGCACCAATTAGCCCACTAATGCAGAGGGTAGAAGGCAGCACAGGAAGGACGTGCTGGGTGAAGAGACAGGCTAGCAGAGCCAGAAGGATCTCTGGGTGGAGAGATCTTGTTCCCGTCTCCTCGGCAGAGGGCTGAGGAGGAACTGGGGCTGTGAATGCTGTGGTGCTTGGATCAGAAAGGTGGTGGGGGGAGCCATTTAAATGAAATACATGGTGGTGTTTAACAACTGAGGGCTCCGAACAGTCTGTGTGGACTGAGCAGAAGGCAGGCGCCGGACCCTGCCCTGTCACACATGGGGCTTGTCCAGGGTCAGCCTTTATCTGTGCACACAAAAGACATCGGGAAGAAGCCAGCGAAGGTTACATGGCCTGGACCACGGAGGAGACCCTGCAATGGCTGGTCGAGCAGCAAAAAGAAACACAGCGGGCCCAGCACCTGGACGGTTCGCTCACCCGGCAGGCTTTTATAAGGGTGTCGTTGCACAGGCAGCAGCAGCTACTCCAAAGGAAGGTGAGTCCCGCGCTGGGGAACGGTCACCGGGTGCAGCGAGCGGGTCTGTGGATGACCCCGTCGCACCTTTGAGAGGGTAGCTGCGGGTGCAGCTGGGACAGGGAGACCTGGGCCCTGAGTCTAGCGCCCTCTGTGACTGGCGTGGATGGCTGCTATGGCTCTAACAAACAAATGAGTGAGAGACTCTGAGGTGCCGGGGCTACCTGGAGAAAAAAACAGACGTAAATGTCAATCTATGCGGTGGACTTGGGGAGGCCAGCCCTGGGCTTTTGCCCAGAACGTGGGGGAGATTATGGGCACTCCGATCAGGGCCGGATTAAGGCAGAGGCTTTAGGGGCTGCAGCCCAGGGCCCCGGCTCAAGGGGGGCCCTGCAAAAATAAATCACAGCCAGGGATCTCCAACTCCGGGCTGCTAAAAGTCCCATGGCGCAGCAGGGCTCAGGCAGGCTGCCTGACTCCCATAGCCCCACACTACTCCCGGAAGCAGCTGGCTGCTAGCACGTCTCTGTGACCCCAAATGTGGGGGAGATTATACAGGGCCCCCCCAAAATCTAATAGCCCCGGGCCCACAGGAGAGTTAATCCGGCCCTGGCTTCGTCCCTGAACAGTGTCTACAGAGCCTCGCTGAGACCAGCAGGGTGTGGGTCAGGGGACTGTGACGGGTTGGATCACAGAAACCCCCTTGGGAGCTGCCAACTGATGTGCAAAGGCTACCTCTGTTCCTGTTCTCCCTGCCAGCTCGGTGGCTTCAGCTCCCTGTCTTGGTGAAGCCAGACACACCCGTCTGCTCCAGCACAGACTCAGGGTCTGAATTACCTATCCCAAAGCTGCAGGTTTACCTGAAAACAGCTCACAGAAGTGTGCTTGCCTTTAGCACTCAGATGCCCAATTCCCAATGGGGTCTAAACCCAAATAAATCCGTTTTACCCTGTATAAAGCTTATACAGGGTAAACTCATAAATTGTTCGCCCTCTATAACACTGATAGAGAGAGATGCACAGCTGTTTGCTCCCCCAGGTATTAATACATACTCTGAGTTAATTAATAAGTAGAAAGTGATTTTATTAAATACAGAAAGTAGGATTTAAGTGATTCCAAGTAGTAACAGACAGAACAAAGTAAGTTACCCAGCAAAATAAAATAAAATGCGCAAATCTATGTCTAATCAAACTGAATACAGATAATCTCACCCTCAGAGATGCTTCAGTAAGTTTTTTCTCAGACTGGACACCTTCCAGGCCTGGGCACAATTCTTTCCCCTGGTACAGCTCTTGTTCCAGCTCAGGTGATAGCTAGGGGATTCTTCATGATGGCTCCTCTCCCCCTCTGTTCTCTTCCACCCCTTTATATATCTTTTGCATAAGGCGGGAATCCTTTGTCCCTCTGGGTTCCCCCACCCCTCACTGGAAAAGCACCAGGTTAAAGATGGATTCCAGTTCAGGTGACATGATCACATGTCACTGCAAGACTTCATTACCCACTTGCCAGCACACACATATACAGGAAGACTCACAGGTAAATACAGCCATCTGCAGACAATGGTCCTGGTTAATGGGAGTCATCAAGATTCCAAATCACCATTAATGGCCCACACTTTGCATAATTACAATAGGCCCTCAGACTTATATTTTATATTTCTAGTTTTAGATACAAGAGTGGTACATTTATACAAATAGGATGATCACTCAGTAGATGATAAGCTTTGTAATGATACCTTACAAGAGACCTTTTGCATGAAGCATATTCCAGTTACATTATATTCACTTAGTATCATGTTTTTATAAAACCATATAGACTGCACAACGTCACAGGGACATCGGCCTGCCAGCCCTGGCAGTTAAGCTGACAGAAGAATTCACAGAGGCGAACATCCCCTGAATGCTCTTTCCTGGGGGGGTGGACCAGGAGAGAAGGCAGGGGAACTCACCGTTAGAAAAGGTCCATAGGGAGAACAACAAGGAAGAGCCATGGGGAACTCTGAGAGGGGCTCGGGCTGTTTCCTACTACCAAGGGTGAGCGTCAGGGACACAAAGGGACTGCCTGCACGTGGAATGTGCGTTGGCTGAATTCTGTGGCTGGCTGGGACTTTTGGACAGGGAAAGAGAGAGAAACCGTTGACCCTGCTTGTAACGGTGGGGAAGAGGAGGCTAAGAGGTCTAGTGGACACGGCCTCGGTGGAGCTGGTGGAAACCCCCCTGATGATTCCAGGAGCAAGGTTAAAGGTGGAATGTATACGTGGGGATGAGGAGTGCTGCCCTATGGCCGAGGTACCCTGGAGCTCCAAGGGAAGTTTGGTTGGAACGGTTTGGATAGTAGCCAGATTCCCTTCCTCCCTCCCTGCCCTCCCCACCCCCCCGGCTGTGCTGGGCACATTCTCATTTGGGAAGTGATATGGTGCCAGGGGAAAATTTAACCTATGTGGGAGGAAACAGTGCAGTCGGAGGGAGAAGGCTGGGTAAACACCAGACCTAGGAAAACCAGCCCTGAGGAAGAGGAAGGAAGGGGAGTCCCTGAGAGACAGAGGAGGAGGAGGAGGAGAAGGAATATGAGAAAATAGAGGCAGGGGATGCACTACCCCAAGCCCAGTAGCTGGAATTGAGGGGTCATCGGACTCTTCCCCCCTCCCCCCGCCCCGCACCGGAAAGCCAAGAAGACAGAGACCAGGCACATTTCAGAGTATTGGGGGAGACGGGGACCCTAAGTGAAGAGGCAGAGGAGGGGAGACCACAGGCCCCACAAGAAAGTAAAGGAATCGAGGGGCCCTGGTGCAGGGGCTTGTTGACAGAAACAGAATCATGGAGGTGATCTCCGCCTACCAACTGTGATTTCTGGGAGAATGGGTGGAACCTGGCTGACTGTCCTGGGGGCAAGGAGAGACTTGGGTAGACTGATATCTCCAGCACCGGAGGAAGAACTCCTGGAAAGAAAAATATGAGGGTCAGGCAAGGGGCAGGGGAGGTTTGTGAGGGAGTGCTGGGAACAAACACTCTGGTCACTTAAACACCAATTAATTCTCACTCACCCCAGTGGACCTGAGCGAGCCTAATTAGCTGATTAGAATGGACTTGGGAGGACTAAAGAGCAAATTAGTCCATTGACACAGAGGGTAGAAGGCGGCACAGGAAGGAAGTGGTCAGGAGGTTAGCAGAGCCAGACTCAGAAAGGATCTCTGGATGGGGAGACTTCTTCCCTCTCCTCGGCAAAGGGCTGAGGAGGAACTGGGTCAGTGAATGCTGTGGTGGTTGGAGCAGTGATGTGGGGGAAAGAGCCATGCCATGTAAATGAACTACACGGTGGTGTTTCACAACTGGAGGCCTGTGACCAGAAGACAGGAGCAGGGTCTTGTCCTGTCCCAGGCCCATTGTATTAAAGATGTGGTTGTGTATGTGCTTTTGTGGTGCTGTGTGAATGTACCTTCCCTGGGAGACTGGTGAACATTATCTCTGGCACTGGGAATGCCAAAGGGTTTGGGGAGCAATGCTTGAAGTGAGTTACCTAGAAGTACCTGGGGGGATGGGGAATGCAAATGATCTGCTTTGAATCCACCCTATTGAAGCTACGCCCTGGGGAGGAAAACTCAGTGTCTACTAACTACCTGCTCTTAGCCCACACCACAGACCACTGAACTGTATACAGCACAGACTATGCATGTTACGAACATGCTAGTTCTGAGCTGGGGCTGTGATGGACTTGGGACCACAAACGGAAATCCTTTGGAGGTGAGGGGTGAAGTATTGCTCCTGCCATGGTTGGCGGATTCCCTGGTGAGCTTATTAGCTTGTGTGTAGGGTCTCTTATTGTTTTTAATGTGTTTCCTCTGTGGTGGAATCCAATAGGCTTGCATGAAGAGAGCTGTGTAGTAACTGAAAACTTTTGACAATCACTCTGCTATCAGTCTCTCAGCAGGAAGCAATCAGGTTCTGCTTGGGCAATAACACAGTGAAGGCTGGGAGCTGTACAGCCCAAGAATAACCCAGTCAGAAAGGATTGAGATGCAGGTCTCCAGCAGAGGAAAGGAGCTGGANAGTCTAGATCCATCCTCTTTGGAACCCCCTTTCAGGTAGTTGAAAGCAGCTATCAAATCCCCCCTCATTCTTCTCTTCTGCAGACTAAACAATCCCAGTTCCCTCAGCCTCTCCTCATAACTCATGTGCTCCAGCCCCCTAATCATTTTTGTTGCCCTCCGCTGGACTCTTTCCAATTTTTCCACATCCTTCTTGTAGTGTGGGGCCCAAAACTGGACACAGTACTCCAGGTGAGGCCTCACCAATGTCGAATAGAGGGGAATGATCACGTCCCTCGATCTGCTGGCAATGCCCCTACTTATACAGCCCAAAATGCCATTAGCCTTCTTGGCAACAAGGGCACACTGTCGACTCATATCCAGCTTCTTGTCCACCGTAACCCCTAGGTCCTTTTCTGCAGAACTGCTGCCTAGCCATTCGATCCCTAGTCTGTAGCAGTGAATGGGATTCTTCCGTCCTAAGTGCAGGACTCTGCACTTGTCCTTGTTGAACCTCATCAGATTTCTTTTGGCCCAATCCTCTAATTTGTCTAGGTCCCTCTGTATCCTATCCCTACCCTCCAGCATATCTACCACTCCTCCCAGTTTAGTGTCATCAGCAAACTTGCTAGTCGTCTCTTCTCCAACCTGAACAGTCCCAGTCTTATTAATCTCTCCTCATATGGAAGCCGTTCCATACCCCTAAACATTTTTGTTTTCAAGATGTGAGTGTACCATGGATTTATATAGAGGCATTATGATATTTTCTGTCTTATTATCTATCCCTTTCTTAATGATGCCCAAAATTCTGTTAGCTTTTTTGACTGCCGCTGCACATTGAATGGATGTTTTCAGGGAGTTATCCACAATGACTCGAAGATCTTTCTTGGGTGGTAACGGCTAATTTAGACCCCATCATTTGATATATATAATTGGGATGATGTTTTCCAATGTGCATTACTTTGCATTTATCCACATTGAATTTCATCTGCCATTTTGTTGTCCAGTCACCAAGTTTTGTGAGATCCCTTTATAACTCTTCACAGTCTGCTTTGGACTAGTAGTTTTGTATCATCTGCAAATTTTGCCACCTCACTGTTTACCCCTTTTTCCAGATCATTTATTAATATGTTGAACAGCACTGGTCCCAGTACAGAGCCCTGTGGGGCACCACGATTTACCTCTCTCCATTCTGAAAACTGACCATTTATTCCTACCTTTTGTTTCCTATCTTTTAACCAGTTACCAATCCATGAGAGGACCCTCTTATCCCATGACAGCTTCCTTTGCGTATGAGCCTTTGGTGATGGACATTGTCAAAGGCTTTCTGAAAATCTAAATACACTATATCCACTGGATCCCCCCTGTTCACATGCTTGTTGACCCCTTCAAAGAATTCTAGTAGATTGGTGAGGCATGATTTCCCTTTACAAAAACCATCTTGACTATTCCCCAACAAATTATGTTCATCTATGTGTCTGACAATTTTGTTCTTATAGTATAGTTTCAACCAGTTTGCCTGGTACTGAAGTCAGGCTTACCAGCCTGTAATTGCCGGGGTCACTGCAGGAGCCCTTTTTAAAAATTGGCATCACATCAGGTATCCTCCAGTCATTTGGTACAGAAGCTGATTTAAATAATAGGTTACAAACTAATTAGTAGTTCTGCAATTTCACATTTGAGTTCCATCTGGTCCTGGTGACTTATTACTATTTAGTTTTTCAATTTGTTCCAAAATCTCCTCTAATGACACCTCATTCTGGGACAGTTCCTCAGATTTGTCACCTAAAAAGAATGGCTCAGGTTTGGGAATTTCCCTCACATACTCAGCCATGAAGACCGACGCAAAGTATTCATTTAGTTTCTCCGTAATGGCCTTATCCTTGAGTGCTCCTTTAGCATCTCGATTGTCCAGTGGTCCCACTGGTTGTTTAGCAGGCTTCCTGCTTCTGATGTACTTTAAAAAAAAATTGCTATTACTTTTTGAGTCTTTGTCTAGCTGTTCTTGAAATTCTTTTTTGGCCTTCCTAATTATATTTTTACTCTTCATTTGCCAGTGTTTATGCTCCTTTCTGTTTTCCTCACTAGGATTTAACTTCCACTTTTTAAAGGATCCCTTTTTGCCTCTCATTGCTTCTCTTACTTTGTTGTTTAGCCACGGTGGCACTTTTTTGGTTTTCTTACTATGTTTTTTAATTTGGGGTGTACATTTAAGTTGAGCCTCTATTATGGTGTCTTTAAAAAGTTTCCATGCAGCTTGCAGGGATTTCACTTTTGGCACTGTACCTTTGAATTTCTGGGTCTTTGTCCCAGAGCTTAAGATGGTCTTTTAGATATCCTAGGCCCAGGCCATGGAGCACTTTGAAGATAAGGACCAAGACCTTGAGCTTGATTAGACATTCTTTGGGATGCCAGTGCAGAGAGTGGAGGAGAGGTGCGATGGGCTTACAGCGCCTGTGTTGCTGAGGAGATGCACTGTAGTGTTTTGTACTACTTGGAGTTTCCTAAGCACTGAAAGTTTAATGCCCAGGTCGATCGCATCGCTGTCATCCAGCTCATAGGTGACAAAGGCATGAATAACTGAGGCCAGGTCATTGTCCGCCAGGATGGGATTGGCGTCTCCTAGCCAACTGGAGATGGTGGAAGGGCTTATTTGCAGACACTGGTGTGTGAGAGCTCACTGTTAGCAAGGAAACCAAGAGGGCTCCTCAAGTACAGACTGAACTGGTCAAGTGTGAGTGTGAACCTTCACTGTGGCTGTGAGCTCACGCCCCTGGCATACACCAGAGCCAACCAGTGGGTTGCTCTAATTTACAGCCACTTTACTCAGACTACATCCCCCGGAATCTGTTATGCCATGTGCTATGGAGATGTCCCCTCCCATTCCTGCGTGCCTCTTCCTGCCCCCTATGCTGGGGCTTGCAAGAGCTGCAATGCCGGGCTGATCATATCAGCCCTACACTGCTTCTGCACTGGAGGAACTCTCCCCCAGCCCCTTTCAGACCCTGTCTAGGGTGGAGAGAATCCCTTCCCTGCAACCTCTCTCTGGGCCACATTTGGGCTCTCTGCCCTGCCCTGCTGAGGCTCAGAGCTATTTTAAAATCATATTTCTGCCCTCACAGCCCAAACCAGCTGCACTATTTTTGCTCAGAACTTGCAGAAGACATTTTCCTTGGGGCAGGAACCAGCCCTTGGAGAGGTGAGATGGGTGTGGTAACCCACAAGCTGGAAATACGAGTCCAATCGCTGTGAATGTAACCTCCCTGAGAAGGGAAACTGGCTTTAACCAGCCAACTGCCCTATTGAAAAAGAGAGAAGAAAAATGCAATTGAGCTGCGCCAGGAACTGGTCCAGTGACAATCCTCAGGCTTGGCTGGAAGACACCAGGCCCCATCCCTAGAATACTCCCAGGGGAAGAAACGTGGGTGAAAGAGAGAGGGGGAGATTAAAGCCAGCTCACGCCTCAGGGGCCCACATGAACAGGAGTGTCCGGCCTGGGCTACACTTAAAACTTAGGTTAACGCAGCTACAGGGCTCAAGGCTGTGAACAACCCACACCCCTGAGCCCGGTAGCTCTGTTGTCCTAACACCCAGTGTAGTCACAGCTGGGGCGATGGGTGAATGCTTCCGTTGCCCTAGCTGCCATTGCTTGGGGGAGGTGGTTTTCCTACAGCAATGACAAGAACCTTTCCAACACTGTAGTAAGTGAGTATGCTGCAGGGTTACAGGGCATAGCTGTGCTGCTGTAGTGTAGTCATGGCTGGAGTCATTCTGGCTTGAAGCCTGGGTACAACACACTCTTTCACAACGAGTGCAGTATCAGCAGATTTCACCCTCCCACGTCTTCGCTCTTTTATATGCCTAGGCAACAATTTATTTCTTAGATCCTGGATCCATTTGATTTCCAGCAGTCTATACAGAAGAGGCAGCTCCCAATCCTTTGCTCTAGGAGTCCTTGACACAACTATAGACACAATGAATCAAGAGAGAGCCCAGCTGCCCATGGAACACCACAAAACTCCCTCCTCCATCAAAACTCGTCTGTCTCACAGACAGCAGCCCCCTCCCCAAGCCAGAGCAAACAGAGAGGCCTTGCAGCACTCTCTGAAATGCAACAGACCTGGGCTACTTAGGACCAAGGCGGGGAGCTGGGACACCAGAAGGGGCAGGCTCTGAGTCGCTACAGGGAATTCTTTCCCAGCTGTCTGGCTGGTGAGTCTTGCTCACATGCTCAGGGTCTAACTCAGGGGTCAGCAAACTTTCAGAAGTGCTGTGCCGAGTCTTCATTTATTCACTTTAATTTAAGGTTTCGCGTGCCGGTAATACATTTTTACGTTTTTTAGAAGGTCTCTCTCTATAAGTCTATATTATATAACTAAACTATTGTTGTATGTAAACTAAACAAGGTTTTCAAAATGTTTAAGAAGCTTCATTTAAAATTAAATTAAAATGCTGATCTTAAGCTGCCAGCCTGGGGTTCTGTTCACCTAGGCCTGCAGCGGGTTGAGCGTGGCCTGTGGCCGGGACGCCAGCTGGCATGGGGCTGGCAGCTGGGACCCCAGACCTGGGGGGGAGGGAGGGGGCAGGGCAGAGGGATGAGGGCTGTGGGGGTGCAGGGCAGAAGGCTGGGTGTGTGGGGGGG
>QXTE01000383.1:525613-540559 GCA_003942145.1 Platysternon megacephalum | reverse complement strand
GTTCAGGGGTGAGGGCAGAGGGCTGGGGGTGTGTGGAGGTGCAGGGTAGAAGGCTGGGGGGGCGTTCAGGGGTGAGGGCAGAGGGCTGGGGGTGTGTGGGGGTACAGGGCAGAGGGCTGGGGGTGTGTGGAGGTGCAGGGTAGAAGGCTGGGTGTGGGGGGGTTCAGGGGTGAGGGCTGGGGTGCTCGGCTTGTGGGGGTGCTCCCAGCCCCCTGCCCTGAGCGGCTCACGGCAGGGGGCTGGAAGGGATATGCCCTGTTCCACCCGCTTCCCCAAGGCCCCGTCCCTACCTCTTCTCTGTCTCCTCTACGGAGCAGGGAGCACGCTGCGGCTCGGCTCCGCCCCCTTCCACCAGCGATCAGAAAGCACCACGCTGGGGGAAGAAGCGGGGGAGGGGGGAGCTTGGCTGCCGCAGGACCAAGCTTCTGCCTCCTGCCTCACAGGGGAGAGCTGTGGGCGGGGGGCTGAGTGGGGCTGGGACTGGCAGGCAGCGGCGTGCCACCCAAAATCGGCTCGCGCGCCCTGTTTGGCACGCGTGCCGTAGGTTGCCGACCCCTGGTCTAACTGATCACCATATTTGGGGTCAGGAAGGAATTTCCCCCTGGGTCATATTGGCGGAGATACTGGGGGAGGGGGTTGCCCCCCTCTTCAGCATGGGACACAGGTCACTTGTGCAGCATTGTAGTGTATTGTTAAGTGAGTTGGGTTAAATGTCTTAACTGTTGTGACTTCCACCCCTCATTTAAGATAGCTGTTGGAGACTGCTAAACATCTCCACCTAAGACAAAGGTGGAATGCAAGCCCACCAGTAATTTGGACCGTACAGGGCACCATAGTCAGGGAGGGGTGCCATCTAAGTGCCGCAAGCTGGTGGGCCTTGTCTGACAGAAGATGAGTACCATGAGATCCACCACCCAGATCTCTGATGCTTGAGCTGATGGAATAACTTTTAGCAGTAGTAGGTTGTCACCCTCTGTGTGGACCAGCACTAAAGGGGGATGGGGCACACATTTTGCTGGTGGTTTTCACAGGTGTTTGCTGACAGCAGAGGAAGGATGAGACTCAGTAATCCTGGGTTCTATTCCAGGTTCTGATGGGACTGTATGCTAGGAGTTACAGACCCTTCTGCCGCTATCCCCCAGAAGCCTGACCCATTTTGTCCCTGCCTCCTCCAACCTGTTCTTGGCCCAGTCTTCTCCCCCCACCCCATATCTCCACATAGCTCTTTGTTCCAGTCTCCCCACACACCCTGGGACTGTTGTCTCAGTCTCCCTACTTACCATTCCCACAGGCCTGGCTCCTCATTCCTCTGCACTCTAGTCAGAGTGCTTCTTCTTTCTCCTCCTCACGGCCTTGGCACCAGCAGGGGGAGTGTGAGCACAGAAGAGACAGTGTCAGCTCTCAGTTCCTGTGCTCAACAGCAGGGAGGAGCAATTACAGGAAAAGTCCTGCTCAGCCTCTGCATCCCAGGGCTGGAGCATGCTCAGAGCAGATGGAATCTTCAGAGAATTTAGGTGCCAAACTCTGACAAGTCTCTACGGAGCATGTGCAAAGTGAGCTTTTCAGAGGCTCATCACTTGGCCAAATTTCATTGAATGTCCTCTTGTTCTTGTGCTATGAGACACTGGGACAAAGTTCTGAGGCCTAGTACTCTGATCATTTGGTTTCCCCAGAGATGGTTGGTTGAGGAACTAGGGAGGAATTAGCTAATCAGATGGGGAAGCTGGGTGAGGTAAGGAACAAACAGGCCCATCAGCTGACTAACTTGAAAAAAGGCAGGAAGGAAGTGTTAGAGGGGAGGGGGAAGGGCTAGGCTATCTGTGCTCAGACAGAAGGAGATCCCAAGGAAGGGAGATTTCCTCCTAGGGCTTTGATGAACAGGGGCTGAAGACAATAAAAAGGATCACTTGATGATTACCTGTTCTATTCATTCCCTCTGGGGCACCTGGCATTGGCCACTGTTGGAATACAGGATACTGGGCTAGATGGACCTTTGGTCTGACCCAGTATGGCCGTTCTTATGTTCTAAATAGTATCTGGCTGGAGAGTCTTGCCCGCATGCTCGGGGTTCAGCTGATCGCCATATTTGGGGTCGGGAAGGAATTTTCCTCCAGGGTAGATTGGCAGAGGCCCTGGAGATTTTTCGCCTTCCTCTGCAGCATGGGGCAGGGGTCGCTTGCTGGAGGATTCTCTGCAACTTGAAGTCTTTAAATCATGATTTGGGGACTTCAACAGCTGAGTCAAGGGAGAGAATTAATCCAGGAGTGGGTGGGTCAGCTTTTGTGGCCTGCATCATGCGGGAGGTCAGACTAGATGATCATAATGGTCCCTTCTGACCTTAAAGTCTATGAGTCTATAAATAGGGTCATAGATAGTAGAATTGTTGTGTTACACTGTGCAGGTGTTGGTGGAGGGGACATAACTAAATTCTGTGTAGTGGATGCTAAAAGAAGAGAGTCTGAGCAGTTTCCGTCAACCAGTTCTCCTTTATCCACTAATTTACTGCACATTCAAAGAAATCTAAGAGAATAGTGCAATGCATTTTACTTGGTAGAAACTACGCTGGTTAGACCTGTCGGATGATGTTCTCCCAGGTGGTTTGTTACTCTGTTTTTAATTGTCCTCTCAACCAATTTGCCAGTTGTAGATGGAAGGTCTTACTGATTTATAATTCCCCAGATCACATTTTAAAACATAGGGACACTTGCTACCCTCCAGTCCTCTGGAATGGTGGCTCTTTGTAATAAGAGATGGTATATTTTTGATAGCAGCTCAGCTACTTCATTCTTGAGCTCCTTCACAGCTCTTGGCTTGACCATCTGGGCCTGGCAACTTATTGGAATTTAAATGATCAGTTTGCTCCAGCACCTCTTCTTCTGTCCCTGCAATCTCTGAGAGTGCATCACCTTTGTTGGCAGAAAAGAGCTGGTCGGGGTTGTGAAGACTGATGTAAAAAAATGATGTAGCTTCTCAGAAGAAAGGGAAATGTGTGGCTTGGTAGGTTGTTACCTACCTAGATAGCTCCTCTGCCTCCCTCTCCTCTCACCATCCATAACACTCCCTTCTAGCTTTGTTCCACCTGTGATGGGTTTGGGCCATCACCTGATGTGCTGAGATACAACTGAGCCTGCCTGTTATGCCAGCTTGGGCACCCTTTTTACCTGTCTTGCTCAAGTAGGCTATTAAGCCTCTTCCAGCCAAGCACACAGGCAGGGCCACACCCAGCTGCACAGAGAGACAGATCCGCTCTGGAAAGATTCAGCCTTAGGGGCTCGCCCCAACACTCTGGTGCCCACTCCCTTTAAGGGGTACAAACCCAAAGGTTTTATGAAATTTGCCCCCAACCTCAATGTGGAGGGAAATATGCACAACTTCTTGGCCGCCCCAGTTAGAAATTGCATAAACTGGGTTTCATTATAAACAAGAAACAAGTTTATAAACTACAAAAGGTGACTTTTAAGTGAATATAAGAGATAACAGACAGAACAAAGCAGATTATTGAGCAAATAAAACAAAGTACACAAGCTAAGCTCAATATACTTAAGAAACAGGTTACAAAATGTAACTTCTTACCCTAAATGTTATTTTAGGCAGCTTGCAAAGTTTCTGTGGTTCAGAGTTCCAGTTATATTTCTTTTCAGACTGGACCCCTGTCTCAGTCTGGACTCTCCCTCCCTGCCCCCCCGCCTTCCCTTCAGGTGGCTTTTGCAGTCTTTCTTCTTGGGCAGACAGGCCAATGGAGAGGAGGAGGAGACCTGTTTGCCTTCCTCCCCACCCTTAAATAGGATTTACATAAGGTGGGAATAATTTGTTTCCCAAACTTGACACACACACCCTTCCCTTCCAGTGGAAAGTTACAAGAAGTCCCAGGTAATGTTTAGTATCAGGTGACAAGACCCCTTGACTCTGTAGGATCTCAGCGTCCATGAGTCAGTGGCAGTATGGAGCGTCTGCAGGAAGACCAAGCCTTTTCACAGTCCATTGTCCTCGCTGATGGGCCATCTGCCCTGTCTGGCTTTTCCATTGTTGTACCTGAAGTGTTAGCAGTGGGCATCACCCAAAGTAGCATAGCTGAAATACAGATACATAGTCAATATTCCTAACTTCAAATACAGAAATGATACAGGCACACAAATTGGATAATCACATTCAGTAAATTACAACCTTTCTAATGATACCTTACAAGACCCATCTTGCATAAAGTACATCTCAGTTATACCATATTCATATCATAAGCATATTTTCATAAAGAATATGGAGTGAAACGTCACACCACCCCTCCACTCAACTAAGTGTGCTCTTGCTAAGATCCCCCTTCTCCTACCACACCCAATGGCCTCTCCTCTTGTCTCATCCTCCTTGCCTCTCCACTGGCTTGCTGCCCCAAGTACAATCCCATCTAAAACCCTAGGTATGTCCTTGGGCAGCCAGCGCCTCCCACCACTCGCACCACCATGGCGACGCTTCTATTTGTAGCGCACTAGCATGCGTACATCAACGGAAGCTGGAAATGACACTCCCAGCCGCAGTGTAGATGCATGCAGAGGTCACATCCTGGATGGCTCACCAGCTGCTCAGTCTCAGCACACTGAAAGCTAAGCTCCCTTTCCTGCTAAGGCTATTTCTCCTTCTCATTGCTGCCAATGGCACCCCTTTCCCTCCTGCTACCCAAGCACACCACCCTGGTGTCCCATTCATGTTTTCTCTCTTCTCCCCACATATTCCTGGTGTCATCAAATCCTGTTGCTTCTTCCTCCAAGCTCTGCTTTTGTCTCCATTGCTACAACAATGGCCCTTGTCCATGTCCCACCTTTGCTCTTTGGCTTAGAATCATAGAATCATAGAATATCAGGGTTGGAAGGGACCTCAGGAGGTCATCTAGTCCAACCCCCTGCTCAAAGTACTGCCAGGGGGGGCAGCACCCCAGAGAAAGGGGCACCAGGGTCCTGGGAGGGACACGGGGGCCAGCGGAAAGGTGGATCACCGGCCTGCAGAGGGCGCTCTCGGCTGGAAATCGAGCTAATTCCCTGAGATACCAGCAGGAGGCGCCGCAGGGGTGAGTCCAATCATTTACACAGGCCCAAATATACCTGCAGTGCATGCCCCAGTCACACCCCTTACAACTTATGGTTATGTTCCATTTTGGAGGGTCATGAGTCTAGGTTCTTCATCCCACCTCATCCCAAGGGAGGGGTAAGGAATGAGGTTGTGTTCTGGCCAAGGACAGGCTTTTCTTTGGCTTTTAGTGTTTCTTATGCCTCCCCGCATCCCCCCCTTGCCCCTCCTAACTGGCTGCTTGACCTTGGCTTAAGAAAGGAGCCAGGCAGCCTTTCAGTGTATGCTCATATATTACACTCCCACGATGCCCTGTAACGCTTTAACTGCTCTATCCCTTCTCTTCCCATTTTACTAAAAGTCCCATCTGGTTGTGGGAAATGCAACACACAGTGTCTTTGTTCATTGTTCTTCACACATATTAGTATAAGATACAAGAGTATTAAAAAGTCAAACCCAAAATTGTGTATCAGGTAGACAAACAAGCCTATATACTAACAGGCAGAAGATGTGGAGCAAGTTCCTGACAATGTGGTTCTGCTCCTGTTCACGGGACAAATGTTCATGGTGCAGTACTGGATACTGGATGGAATATTTGAGACACCGAAGACGGCTGACCGAGAGGGTGAATGAAGATCCAGTGGGCTACCATGGAACAGATGTATTGAATGCTGCCGGGATTGCAATGGTATGTCCCTGGTGTTACCCACACACTCTAGGGCACTTCACCTTTCTCTTCTGTGGGCTCAGGGTGTATCCTGGTTAATTTATGCTCTCTTTACCCTTACCCAGTTCCTAGGGCTCAGGGTGGAACCTGTTGGTCATTGTAGCAGTGGAGATATGTCTGTAGGTTTTGCATCTGTTATTCTGGCAGGCAGGGCCGGCTCCAGGTACCAGCGCAGCAAGCTGGAGCTTGGGGCGGCCCTTGGAAGGGGGCGGCACGTCCGGCTCTTCGGCGGCAAGTCCCTCTCGGACAGAAGGACCTGCCGCTGAATTGCCGCTGATCGCGATCACGGCTTTTTTTCTTTTTTTTCCCCCTCTCCGCTTGGGGCGGCAAAAACCCTGGAGCCGACCCTGTTGGCAGGGTCTGGTGCAGCTTTGAGTTGGTGTGTCCTGGTCTGTGGGCAGCTTGCTTCTGACGAGGAGCTTGGAGAGGCTGGGGGGTGGGTATCTGAAGGCCAGAAGAGGGGTTCAGGAAAGAGTTCTTTCCAGATGGAGTTCTGATTGAGTCTGTGTTGTAGTTTGATGATACCCTGTATGGGTTCCATTGTGGGGTGCTAGGTGACAGATAGAGGTGGGGAAATGTTTTTGTTATATGTTAACAGCTCTGTCTAAGGGTGCTTTTTGGTGAGCACCAATTATTGGTAAAATACGTGAAAACAGGTCAGTAAGGTTTGGGAGGGGCTTCACATATTCCTTCTTCCCTCTCTTCTGCCAGCAGTGCCCACAGCACTGCCAAGCTTTCAAACAATGAATGTTTGTTGAGGATGGAGGAAGAGGCAAGGGTGACAGATTTTCATGGCTTTTACCCTGACCTGGCTCTGGCTTCTGGCCTGGCATGAAGGTGGGGTCTTGGGGCCAAAGAGCTGCAATTAGGCCATGGTAAGAGCCGCCCAGGCAGCTGTGGGGCGCTGCAGACCTTCCACCTGCCCTGGGCTGGGACCCAGGGGGCAGGGAGCTACTCTTGGTCCTCCCACCCCAGGCAGGAGGAGGGTCCGTGGCTCTCCACAGCTGCCCAGGCTCCAGGGGGTGGGGCCTCAGGGGGAAGAGGAGGGGCAGGGGGCCAGGCCCATGGCGAAAAGTGGAGGTACCAGGCCCATCCACTTTCAAAAGTGGAGGTACCAGGCCCCTTGGCCCCCCTGTTCCAGTGCCCTGCTGCGGGGTTGCTAAAGCACAGCTCAGGGTCAGATATCTACATTCTGCACTGTTAATCTTTTAGTTTTGTTTCCTTTCTCCCTGTTGGCACTTGCATTCTTGACAAAGGCATGAAGACGTATGTGTACACGTCTCTTGGGCTCTGCATTCTGGGGCTGTGGACAGCAATTGTTATTTCCGAGCTTAGCTCATTGGCATGAACCAGGGGTCGGCAACCTTTCAGAAGTGCTGTGCCGAGTCTTCATTTATTCACTCTCATTTCAGGTTTCGCGTGCCAGTAGTAGATTTTAATGTTTTTAGAAGGTCTCTTTCTATAAGTCTATAATATAGAACTAAACTATTGTTGTATGTAAATAAGGTTTTTTAAATGTTTAAAAAGCTTCATTTAAAATTAAATTAAAATGCAGAGCCCCCCGGACCAGTGGCCAGGACCCGGGTAGTATGAGTGCCACTGAAAATCAGCTCGTGTGCCACCTTTGGCATGTGTTCCATAGGTTGCCTACCCCTGGCATGAACCATGGTTTTGTTGTTGGATTTTTTTTAAGATGGGCATGGCTGGGGAGGGGTGGGAGGTGTGAAGAGGAAAAAAGGATGTGGGGGAGAGAGAGAATTCATTGCATTTGTGTGGCACTGAACAGTTACAGAAATCACTGTCATGAGCTGTAAATCCTGCCGACCCAGTCAAACCATGTGGGAAACATCCCGTTGGTCGCACTCACAATTTAAATGCCCAGTAACTTTTATTTTAAGGGAATCATGGGGAACAGAACTAAAACAGTTCAACAGGAACTGGAAATAAACAAAAAAATTAGTCAAATACCCTGCGAAATGTACAAACATTCATGTCTGTGGACCCAGCTCCTTGCCCTTCCCCTCCCCCTCCCCAGGGGGAATGGATGTGGAATAGTGTGTGTGTGTGTGTGTGGGGGGGGCAAGTAGGAATGTCAGCTGCATGGAGTTTGGGGGGCCCCACAGTCTGGGTTGCACAGGGACTGGCTTGGGTTCATTGTTCCCCTCCTGCATGCTCTGGGGGGTCCCCTGCGAGGGTGTTCAGGTGCTGGCCTAGGATGCTGCACTGGGCGTCTAGCAGGCTCCTTCCCGTCACAGGGAGCTGGGTTGGATCCACTGCCTCAACAGCAGCATGGGCAGCAGCTGGCGGTGGAGGAGGAGCAGAAGGAGAAGGTGTGTGTTCCTAGAGAGGAGCCGTGGCTATGGCGGCAGGCTGGACCTGAAAGCACTCAGCCACCAGCTGCACTAGTGACTGCCTAAGTGCATGACTTATTCCGTTCAGTACGCAGCACTGCACCACGTGAACATTTGTCTCACAAGCAGGAGAAGAGCCACAGCATCATGGACTTCGCCAAATCTTCCACCCAGTTTGGCAGATGGGAGAGATGAGCAGGAGCTGCCTTTGTCAAGTGTGTGAAGGCAGCATGCAGTACCAGCAACACGCAGCAAGGCAGTTCCTAGAGTGTCTCCTGTGGAAATGGTAGCACTAACATCACGTACCAAGGAGGGGCAGTGTGGAGGCAGGCATAAGTATGAACACACCTAGAGAATGGGGTTGTGTCCCTGACCTAGGGTGACCAGATGAGAGAGAGAAAATATTGGGAGACATTGGGGGGGGGGGGGGGGGGGGGGGGGGGGGCGGGGGGGGTCTGCCGGCCGAGCAAAAAAAAAAAAAAAGCCGAGTGCTGCCGGCGGAGCGAAATATCAGGACAAATTGCGTCGGTTGGGACGCGAGACAAACACCTGAATATCGGGACGTCTGGTCACTCTACCCTGCCCATCCTGG
Source organism: Platysternon megacephalum (assembly GCA_003942145.1). Taxonomy (NCBI): domain Eukaryota; kingdom Metazoa; phylum Chordata; order Testudines; family Platysternidae; genus Platysternon; species Platysternon megacephalum. The sequence goes on along the minus strand of QXTE01000383.1, from coordinate 531,834 downwards.
CTAAGAGCCATTGATGGCTGTATCCTCCATGAACTTAACTAATTCTTTTTTAACCCAGTCACACTTTTAGCGTTTACAACATCCCCTGGTTACGAGTTCCACAGCCTGACTGTGCGATGTGGGAAGAAGTTCTTCCTTATGTTTGTTTTAAACCTGCTGCCTGTTAATTTCATTGGGTGACCCCTGGTTGGTGTGTGAAGTGAAGGTGTAAATAACAATTCCTTATTCACTTTCTCCTCCCCCTTCATGATTTTATAGACCTCTAGCATATCCCCCTTTAGTCATCTCTTTTCCAACCAGAACAGTCCCAGTCTTTTTAATCTCTTCTCATACGGAAGCTGTTCCATATCCCTAATCATTTTTGTTGCCCTTCTCTATACTTCCCTCCCCCGAATATATCTTTTTTGAGACAGGGTGACCAGAACGGCACACAGTATTCAAGGTGTGGGCGAACCAGGGTGACGTGATAGGTTCTGTCTAATGGTTCCTAACAGTCTGTTGGCTTTTTTGACTGCTGCTGCACTTTAAGCAGATGTTTTCAGAGAATTATATAGCTTTTTCTTGAGTGGTAACAGTTAATTTAGACCCCATCATTTTGTATGAACAGTTGAGATAATGTTTTCCAATGTGCATTACTTTGCATTTAACAACATTGAATTTCATCTGCTATTTTGTTGCTCAGTTGCCCACTTTGTGAGATCCCTTTGGCATGGCTACACTTGCAGATGTTAAGCCAGCCTTTGTAGAACGCAGTAGGGAAAGCGCTGTAGTCTGTCCACACTGACAGCTGACAGCGCACTGGCGTGGCCACATTAGCAGCTCTTGCAATGGCCACAGAGAGCTGTGCATTGTGGTAGCTATCCCAGCATGCAAGTGACTGCAACATGCTTTTCAAATGGGGGAGGGGTGGGGTGGAGTGGAGTGTGACAGGGAGTGTGTTGTGTGTATGTCGGGGGAGAGAGAGTGGGTTTTTGGGGGGCTGAGAGCATGTCAGCATGCTGTCTTGTAAGTTCAGACAGCAGCAGGCCTCCCCCCGCCCTCCTCTCTCTCACACAGCATTCCACAGTAATAGTTGCTTTGTCTCGGAGCAGATAAGCAGCCGGCTGTCAAACGGAGCTTTCAAAGGGCATATCCAAAACAATGACAAGAGTGGCCACTTGACTTCAGGGGATTATGGCACTGTACTCGCGCACAGACTCACCCAGTGGCGCCTCCTGCTGGTCTCTCAGGGAATTAGCTCTCCAGCCTCCGGAGCACCCTCTGTCAGCCAGTGTCTTGCCTTCTTCTGGGCCCCGTGTTCCTCCCAGACCCCGGTACCCCTTTCTCTGGGTGCTGCCCCAGGCAGTACCCCCACAGTTTGTCTCGGTCTCCCCACCCAGGGGAACCCCTACCCACTATCCCCACCTCAGTCATAGGCTACTGCCAGTCACCAACTAGCCCCCGCTCCCTGGGGCAGACTGCAGTGTCAGCCACTCATCACAGGCAAGGTTGGGTTTAGACCTGCTGCCTCTACCTATAGCGGGGCTGCCCCTCTGCAGCCCTAGTACCCTTTAGTGGGCCCTTACTTCAGCCTGCAGCTCTGCTAGGCTGGAGCTCCCTGGCCCTTCCCCAGCACTGCTCCACCCTCAGTACCTTCCTCAGCTCCCCAGGCAGCCTGGTCCCTCCCTCTCTAAAGGCTACAGAGAATGAGAGTCTCCTGGCCCATGGCCCACTTATAAGGGCCAGCTGGGCCCTGACTGGGGGGTGGCTACAGCTGAGCCTGCCTCCCCAATCAGTCTGGGAGCTACTTGCTCCAGCCACAGCCCTTTCCTGGGCTGTTTTCAAGCCCCTCAGGGTCGGAGCGAGTAACCACCCCGCTACAGGCCATCCGGTGGAGCGCGGGTCCACTGCTCTATCTCGGCGTTTACCTTTCCGCCACGCATCCATCTCCGCCGGAGAACTGGCAGGGTTTACAGGGCAGGGTGACGGAGCGGCTCCGGAAATGGACAGGACTGCTCCGGTGTCTCTCCCTTCGAGGGAGAGCACTGGTACTCAATCAGCTAGTCCTGTCCATGCTCTGGTACCGCCTCAACACCCTGGTCCCGGCCCCGGGTTTCCTGGCCGACCTCCGGAGGGCAATTCTGGAGTTCTTTTGGCCAGGACTGCACTGGGTCTCTGTAGGGGTCCTTCATCTACCCCTGGAGGAGGGAGGGCAGGNTTTTTTTATTAGTTGTCCCCCGGAATCTTTTGGGTTCCCGGTCCTGTGGGTCCTCCCCTTAGGCTGGGGGGGGATCCTTTAGCAGTGGGGGGGCTCTGCCCGCCCACTTCCCGGAACCCAATAGGTACAGGCACGTTTCCCTTTGAGGAGCAGTGCGCGGTCCGGGGTTCTCTGCTCGGTGTCCCCATCAGGTTCCCTTCTTTTGACCCTTTGACCTCACTCTTGTTCCCGTTTTTTTATTAGTTGTCCCCCGGAATCTTTTGGGTTCCCGGTCCTGTGGGTCCTCCCCTTAGGCTGGGGGGGGATCCTTTAGCAGTGGGGGGGCTCTGCCCGCCCACTTCCCGGAACCCAATAGGTACAGGCACGTTTCCCTTTGAGGAGCAGTGCGCGGTCCGGGGTTCTCTGCTCGGTGTCCCCATCAGGTTCCCTTCTTTTGACCCTTTGACCTCACTCCTGTTCCTGTTTTTTTATTAGTTGTCCCCCGGAATCTTTTGGGTTCCCGGTCCTGTGGGTCCTCCCCTTAGGCTGGGGGGGGATCCTTTAGCAGTGGGGGGGCTCTGCCCGCCCACTTCCCGGAACCCAATAGGTACAGGCACGTTTCCCTTTGAGGAGCAGTGCGCGGTCCGGGGTTCTCTGCTCGGTGTCCCCATCAGGTTCCCTTCTTTTGACCCTTTGACCTCACTCTTGTTCCCGTTTTTTTATTAGTTGTCCCCCGGAATCTTTTGGGTTCCCGGTCCTGTGGGTCCTCCCCTTAGGCTGGGGGGGGATCCTTTAGCAGTGGGGGGGCTCTGCCCGCCCACTTCCCGGAACCCAATAGGTACAGGCACGTTTCCCTTTGAGGAGCAGTGCGCGGTCCGGGGTTCTCTGCTCGGTGTCCCCATCAGGTTCCCTTCTTTTGACCCTTTGACCTCACTCTTGTTCCCGTTTTTTTATTAGTTGTCCCCCGGAATCTTTTGGGTTCCCGGTCCTGTGGGTCCTCCCCTTAGGCTGGGGGGGGATCCTTTAGCAGTGGGGGGGCTCTGCCCGCCCACTTCCCGGAACCCAATAGGTACAGGCACGTTTCCCTTTGAGGAGCAGTGCGCGGTCCGGGGTTCTCTGCTCGGTGTCCCCATCAGGTTCCCTTCTTTTGACCCTTTGACCTCACTCTTGTTCCCGTTTTTTTATTAGTTGTCCCCCGGAATCTTTGCCAGTCACCAACTAGTGGGTCCTCCCCTTAGGCTGGGGGGGATCCTTTAGCAGTGGGCGGGCTCTGCCCGCCCACTTCCCGGACACCCAATATGTACAGGCATGTTTCCAGAGGCTGATCAGAGCGCAGTAATGCAACACCTCGTTCACACTGATGCTGGGGCACTCCAGCGGGGGCGCATCAAACTTTATTCCTCTCACCGAGATGGAGTACCAGGAGTGCTCTAGCCGTGGAGTCAGAACGCTCTACATGCCTTGCCAGTGTGGACGGGTAGTGAGCTAGTGTGCCCGGGGCTGCTTTAATGCGCTGTAACTCGCAAGTGTAGCCAAGCCCTTTGTAACTCTTTGCCACTGCACTGTTGGGTTGTTGTTGTTGGCTTTTTTTGGGTGCCACCTCACCTTTTTCCAGATCATTTATGACTATGTTGAACATCATTGGTCCCAATACTGATCCCTGGGGGACCTCGCTATTTACCTTTCTCCCCTGTGAAAACTGACCATTTATTCCTACCATTTGTTTCCTATCTTTTAGCCATGAGAGGACTTCCCCTCTTATCCCATGATGGCTTACTTTGCTTAAGAGCCTTTGGTGGAGGACAAGTACATGAGGACATGCGCAACTAGACATAGCCCCCTATCCCCCTCTCTTCCCCACAACCTTCCTACCTAACCATTCCTTTCCTCATCGTCTCCCCATTCCATTCCTCTGGTCTTCTCCCATGCTGTCCCGTAGGCCTCGGTCTGTCCCCCTCTCCTTGTTCACTGAACAGCCAGTGTTTCCTTATTCTGCACATGCTAATTTTCCAGTGAAAGGTACTTCAGTCACAAAGATATTTATCAGCATAGTAAAGTAACAAATAGGAAATCTGAGTCACACAGAGTTTCACGTTCTTCTCTTTGGGGGAAAGTACAACCCCACCTCACCCGTGTCCCAAGAGCAGTATCCCCTTCCCTCTTTCGGTGTGCCTTTGTGCTCCACACCCTTCCTCGCACCATTGTCATCTGTTATCCATGCTATGGCTCTTCGCGGCTTGTCCCCACCCTACGTATTGTCTCTCCTACACTAGGGGAACGATGACTCCTGCTTCTGGCCAGCCCAGGGCACCAGCCTTCACTGCCCACTTGTTACATTTTACAACAAGCACCCTTGTGCTGTTTCCCATGCTGCCCCTTAGGGGTGGGAGGGGGAGGTGCTCTCTGCAACCATCTGCAAAGCTCCCTCACTGTGCTCCTTAAATCCCTCCTTGGCTGGGATGCTGCTCACAAAAAGCTGGACAAGGGTGAGGCAGCTGGTGTGCGGGCTGTGTTTGTTTGTACAGCGCCTAGCACAACAGGGTCGTGGTCCCTGACAGGGCTCCTGCATCCTATCGCAATACAAACAATTGATAATAATGAAAATGGTGGCCCAGATCTTTGTGTCAGGTTCAGTGCAGGACCCAAGGGAGGTGAAGGTGGTTTTACACGATTGTTGCTTTCCCCGATACCCCAGGCCAAGCTTGCCAAGGGTCAGTTCAGCTACCATCGTAAGCAGCCTCAGGGCTGCTCTAATGTATGGCTGTCTGCAACAGCCCCCATTATGGAAGCTGGGGATTGTCTGAGGGCAACCTGTTCTGGCCATGCTCCATCCACCAAACACCCCCTGTGCTGGGGTTCCCTGAGCATCCCCAGACAGATTCTCTGGCCAGGTTTCATGCTGCGTTGGGCCCCCAAAGCAGTGCAAAGGGGCCAAGGATCCGGCCCCTTGTATTCTCAGCCCAGCTGTAGCTGACCTGCACTTTGGGGAGGGCCGTGGGTACCTTGCCTGTGTGGTTTCCTGGAAGGTGACACGCACAGTTATAAACCTAGCAGCTTTTTGTGGATTGTATGGTAAATAGGGCTAATTATTAACCAGAATGGGTCATTATTATTACTAATAACAGTCACCTGCTCCCTTTCTAGGTATCCAAAACCTCCGTGAAGTGGCTTCACACCCTCCTCTGGGTGTCCAAACCCCCCGAGGTGGCTCCCCTCTATCCCCTGTGGGTGGGGTGGGGCATCTTGTCTGTAATCCAGGCTGAGGGAGGCAGTGTGTATCAGGACTAGAGCGCTGGACTGGCAGGCAGAAGAGCTGGGCTCTGTGCCCCGTTCCCTGCTGGGTGACCTCGGGCAAGCCACAGCCCCCACTCTGTGACTCAGTTTCCCCTCTGTAAAATGGGGCTGCCGCTCCTGCCCACCTGTCTGACGTGCTTTGCCGCTAGAGGGGGGCTGGGCGTTGTTAATAACACTCAGTTGCACCCAGCACCGAAGCAGGGCCCCGGGGCCTGCCCGAGGCGGGCGGGATCTCTCCCTTGCTCCGGCTGCCCCCGGGGGAGGCGGGTCTGGCTCAGGGCCCCGCCCTCACCTGGGCGCTCTCGCCCTGCCCGCCGCCCCAGCCACCAATCAGAGCCACGCGCGCCTCGTGACTATTCATGAGTCGCGGGGCGGGGGCGTGGCGCCGCTCATGCCTATGCATGAGCAGGTGCCGGGCTGGCTGCTGAGTGTTCCCTGGCTAGCGGAGCTCGTGCGTCCTGCGCCCCAGCCATGGCCCCGCCGCCCCGCGCCTACAGCCCGGCCGAGGTGCGGCAGCGCTGCGCCCAGGGCGCCTGCCTGGTGCTGCGGGGCCGCCGCCTCTACGACCTGAGCGGCTTCGTGCGGCTGCACCCGGGCGGCGAGCAGCTGCTCCGGGAGCGGGCGGGCAGCGACGTGAGCGCCGCGCTGGAGGGGCCGCCGCACCGGCACTCGCGCAACGCGCGCCTCTGGCTGGAGCAGTATTACCTGGGCGAGGTGCGCCCGGACCCCGCGCCGGAGCCGCAGGTACCGT
>QXTE01000383.1:473097-525586 GCA_003942145.1 Platysternon megacephalum | reverse complement strand
CCTCCAGCCAGTGCCCCCTTCCCCCCGACCCTGCACCCCCGACCCCGTCCTCTGCGCCCTGTGTCCCAGCCCCGACCCTGCTCCCTGCACCCCATCCTCTGCGCCCTGTCCCTGCGTTGCGCACACCTCCAGCCAGTGCCCCCTTCCCCCCGACCCTGCCCCCTGCACGCCCGACCCCGTCTCTGCTCCCTGCGTTGCGCACATCTCCAGCCAGTGCCCTCTGCGCCCCGACCCTGTCCCCTGTCCTCCCCTGGACCCCGTCCTCTGCACCCTGTCCCTGCATTGTGCACACCTCCAGCCAGTGCCCCCTTCCCCCTGACCCTGCACCCCCGACCCCGTCCTCTGCGCCCTGTGTCCCGGCCCCGACCCTGCTCCCTGCACCCCGTCCTCTGCACCCTGTCCCTGCATTGCACACACCTCCAGCCAGTGCCCCCTGCCCCCCGGCTCCATCCCTGTGCCCTATGACCCGCCCCTGACCCCATCCCCGTCCCCGCCCTCTGTGCCTATCCCTGTACCCCGTCCCCGCTCTCTGCGTTGTGCCCCGTCCCTGCATTGCGCACACCCACAGCCTGCACCCCAGGTCCCCCATCCCTGCCCTCTGTGCCCTGTCCCTGCATTGCGCACACCCCTAGCCCCTACATCCATCCCTATACCCTGCCTGTGCCCTCTGCACATCAGACCCCCAGGTCCTGTCCCTGCCCTCTGCAGCCTGGTCCCTTCCCCGCCCGTCCCCTATCTCCTGTGTCTATCCCTGTACCCTGTCTCTGGGCTCTGTATTCACCTGCCCTGTGCCCCCTGCATCACTCCTTTCTTCATCCCTCCCTTCTGCTCCCCCTTCACTTGTGCTGGGCTCTTCACCCACCTGCACTGCCACTGCTCTGCCCCACCTGGGCCCACTGCACTGGCATCCCACTCTCATGCCCCCCCCCCATCCCATTTGCTTGTCTCTCACTTGCCTTACCCCAAACCTACCCCGTGACACCCCAGCCCCAGCATTCCACCTGGCCCCCACCCTGTGTCCTTCCAGCTGCCCGGATTCCTCCTCCTCCTCATACTGTCCCCTGAGTCCCCCGAGTCCCCCTTTCCCTCCTCCCCCACCCCTGAACTTCATGTGTTTCCTTGGTCCTGCCATGACCTGCTGCCCCCTCCCGCCCCCAGTAGTACAGCTGGGAGGGGTGCTTAGGGACAACTGAGCCTGGTCTGGCAGCTCTCACCACCTATAACTGCCCTGCATCCAGCCACTTGAACCATGTCCCTGCACCTGTCTCATTTCCTGTCCCTGCCCTTCACCTGCGTGCCCCCCCTTCACTTCCATGCTGGCTTATTGCTCATTTTCTGAATTCAGCACTAACCCTCTATTTCCATCCTCTTCCCCTCTGTTCTCTCTAGGATGTGGAAATATAAGGGGGGTGGGGGTGTAACAACCCAAGGTTTGTGGTTCACTAGCCCCGCCTTAGCTCAGAGCAAATCCCTTTTGCAATCTGTGCTCAGTTCTAAAATGTTGTGTTGATGGGGAAACTCCCCGAGTTAGAGCAGTTGTTTGTGGATGGCAGGGAGGGGAAGATCGGCGGGGAGGCACAAATCCCAGCATGAGGTGGGTCGTATTGTATACGTCCCCCTCAAGACTCCCCCCCCCCCCCCCAATCCATTCATACTTCAGAGAATTTCACCACTAAGAATAAAATAATTGTCTCCTTTAGGCTAAAACGAGAGTTTAATATTTCAAAATTGTTCCCAGAAGTGGTGGAAAAATGCTTCATTTCTTCATGCAGAGATCCTGGCGCTCAATTCATTAATTCCCCTCTCAAATCGCTTGTATGCTGCTTTGAAAGGCTTCATTTCAGTGCATGGGTGGGAGGGGTAGTTAACAACTGATGCCAGAGCAAACGCCACACTCCCATCACTGCATGGCACTGCCCAACTGCTCAATCAATATTACACTGTCAATGATTATACAGAAACAGTGAACTAGTCTTCTCCGCTTGTACCCAGCTTCTGTCATAAAGCTCTGTAGTACTGATACACCAGTAACTTTAGCAGTAAAAATTGGTTGGGTCTGAAAAATTACCAGATTTTCTCTGAAGGCGAAGAGGAATGTTTGTGTAAAGTTTGAAGAAAATCCATCCAACTGGTTTTGAGTAACTGGTCTCTTAAATAATTACCCTGATTTTTAAATCTTGATTCCTGTTTAATGTTTCCTGGTCTCTCATAACCTCAGGAAAAAAATGGCTTGTTACTAGCGCTAAATGCAGTTTTTCTTACAAGTACTTTATTTGCTAAAAAATGCAGTTTCAGTTGACCATAAAGGTCAGTGATAGGGCGCTCACCAGAGGTATGAGACATCAGCTTCAAACCCTTGCTCTGGAACAGAGCCAAAACAAAATCTTCTGATTTAATTGAAAACTCTGAATTTTTATTTGGCTTGACCTGGATTGAATTTTTTTTTTAATTCTGTACTGGCACTGGACCAGAACATCAGTTGTTCACCGAGCTCTGTTTGTTATTGTCCCTGCAAACTTTCCCTAAAGTTAAATCACCTTCAGCTCATGTGCCAGCTGGATTTAAAGAAAAGTTTTGCTTAATCCTCACCATTAGCAATAGTGGAGATAGATTTGGGCCCAACCCAGCTGCTGTTAATGCCAACTCTGTACTATGTGTTGCTCCCTTCCATTAGCAGGCATGTGATGTGCTGGGCATCGTCCCAACATGGAAGTCACTGCCCGAAAGCTTTACACTTCAAAAAGACAACAGGCAGAGATGGAGGGTAGGGGAGAGCAGGGGACAAGAGACAGGTAAGTTGGCCCGGTGATGACAGGCTACATGTTGATGACACACAGCTTGAATGTGTAATCATGTTAAACTACATATTGGAATGTCTAGCAAATGCCAGATTAGTTTAGAGCCTTGCTGTTATCCCTGTAGGGGTCATGGTGGAAATGCGTGCTCAGGAGGGGATAGTAGCTGTGCAACCTGACTCAGGAATCGCGCCTGGGAGGTGGCGTGGTGACCTGGGCTGGATAAGCAGAGCAGAGGGTCACACTGAGACCGGCACTATTGGGATTGCAGCGGGGATGGAGGTGCTAAATAGGGAAGATCTTGTCCTGTGGCCAAGGAAGGCAATTTTAGCAGTGTTTTGTATCAAGTGTTGGAGGCAACATATAGTAGGGAGGCCAGAGAAGAGTGTGCAGTAATCACAGCTGGATACTTGGGTCCTAGCTCAGAGTTCCTGCTGTAGGAATAGAGAGAAGGATGGGTCTTAGCTGTATGGCAGAAGTGGCAGCAGGGTTCAGATATGTAGGGCAAAGGAGAGGGACGAGTCAAAGCTCATTTGCGGCATATGCACCAGGTTGTTGGGAAGGCCTGTGTGCTGCCCTCAGTTACAGTGCAGGGGGTGCTCCAGGCAGAGGGGGGATAGAAGAGGTTTGGGCGAGAAGGTTCGAAGGTCTCTTGTAGCCAGGGGATGGTTGCATTGGGAGGGAAAGCAGCCACAGGGCATTGAGGTTACAGTGTCTGAGGGGTTTGCAAAGACTGCAGATGTGGTGCCGTTAGAAGGCTTACTTTGATTTCCCCCTTGTAACTGTGGGGCAGTGATCCTTGTGCTTCCATTAGGGTGACCAGATGTCCCGATTTTTATAGGGACAGTCCCGATTTTGGGGCCTTTTTCTTATATAGGCACCTATTACCCCCCACCCCCTGTCCTGATTTTTTACACTTGCTATCTGGTCACCCTAGCTTCCATATTTGTAGGTTTGAGTCTCATCGGCAGCTAGACTGTGCTTGAAATGAGGATTAAATGGAGCAAGTACTTGGCTTGAGATGAAAAGATCCAAAAATGGCTCCTTGAAATTTCAAATGTTTAATATTACTTGTTCCCACTGTCTACCCAGTGAAACCATATTGTGCCACAACATTTGTGTGGTAGGTAGCTTTGGAGGCTGACTCGGACACAGGTCAGCTTTCTAGGGCAGGGATAGAAAAATGGTTAAGGAACTCTCATTATTTGAAAACTAGGCTTGGTTCACTCCCTCTGAAGCTGCTGGAGAGAGATCTTGTGGCAATAGATTATTTTCGTCATCAACCTCTGAACCAGCTAAAGAAACTTCTCAAATGTACAGTAAATGCCAGCATCGTGTAGCAGTGCTAGGTGTAAATCAGTCTAATCAGAGAAATGTAGGGTTGGAAGGGACCTTGAGAGTTCATCTAGTCCGACACACCCCTCCATCCCCAGCTGAGGCAGGATCAAGAATACTTAGTAAACCTAATAATGCTTATTATCCCTTGTAAATTTGCTTGAATGTTACAGCTGGAGAAGCAGTACGTCGCAGCACGGCTTTGTTAGCCACCCCTTTCAGACAGGCACAAAGAGGGTCTGTTTGGCATGGAGACTCTAAAATCAAGAGCCCAGGTTTTCTTTGCCTCTTATTTTTATTCTCTCCTCCCTCTCCCCGCACTCCTTTGCCAATGTTGGAATGAAGGCGGGCTGTTCTGTGCGTGCATGGTAGCTATACAGGGAAATAGCATATCTTGTCAGGTGTCCATCGAATCAGGCTGTGCTCTCAAGGAGTCCTCATTAGCTTGGCCAGCAGTGCTCACATCTTAAATTTAAAGAGCCAGTGACCCGTCCAATGTTTGTTTAGAACTTAAACCCCAAGCAATATGATCTCCAAAGCTAGTTGTGGGTGAGACGTGAGGGTAGTTACCCAGGGCATCTCTCACCAAACTCAAGCACTTGGAAGCAAGGCAGTGGCTACCTAAGGAGGTTGTAAATAGTGTGTCCATGTACAGTATTCTTATCCAGTACAAAGAGCTCCTAGGTCATCACAAGACCCAGGTGGAGGGGGGGGGCCTTGAACCTTTAACCTCTGCTATTCCTGAGACTGGGGAGCTGTCTCCTTCCCCTAATGCCCTCACCTCCCCAGTGGGGAAAGCAGCAGCCCAATTCACTTGCCACTGCTGGTCACCTCCGTCCATCTCCCTCCCTGGCTCCTTAACTACTCCCCCACAGAGAGGGTGCTTGCTGCTGCCATCCAGGGATGCGGAGGTGTAGAAAAGAGCCATCACACCAGGCCAAGGGAGCGGAAGATGAGGGCTCTCTCTTCTGCTCCTCCCGCAGGTCTCCCAGTAGTGGTTCCACTCACTGCTGGCCTGGGGCTCTGTCCGCTTGCTGGCTGATTTCTGATCTCCTGCCCCCTGCTCTCAGATGAGCAGAGGCTGGGGTTATAATCCAAATAGGTCATTCCAAGGGCCTTCTCTCTGGAGTGTGGAGGGGCTCCCTTGTTGAAAGCTGCCCTGTTCAGGGACACTTGCCTGAGACCCCCTTAGCACTCTGCACCCCCTTCACAGCAGCTAATATCAGCTGGACTCTTGCTGCCTACCCCTGGAAGTGATCTAGCCTGAACTGGTGGCAGGTCTTTCATAACCAAGGCCTCCTCCCTTCCCTTTGGACTGCTTTCCCTTGCATTGAGTGACATTCAGGGCGTGGTGTGCAAGGTTCCTGTTTGGTTAATTTAGTTTTTTGTTTTCTTGGCTTAGCTTAGCCCTTGTGTTTCAGCATGGAGCAGCGAGGGCTGTGCACCAGCTGTCTCTCAGGGATGGCTTTGGAAATCGTCTGTATTTTGGTATCGTAGGGCTCCTGTTAGCGTTTTTGAAACACAATTCTTCTGTCTTCCAAATCCTTGGAATGGCAAACGGTCCCCAGCTGAGAGACTCTTCTCCTTTCTCCCATGCCACTCCCCTTCCAGCCCCTTCCCCCGTGCTCCCAGAACAAGTCCAACGAGTTGACGTGAATGAAGCTAGCCGGACAAGCAAGTTCCTACTCTGCAGCCTGTTCTGGAAGGGAATGCCATTCATTGTACAAATGCATCAAGGGCCGAGAAAGCAGACAGTGGAGGGAGATCAGACACAACCTGGCACTAGGCAAACTCTCTGTCTGGCATCTCTGCACGCGCCGCCTTCTGACTCAGATTTGCTTTGCCTGGACCAGGAAGGATTTAAATCCCATTCTAATGGCACTGCAAACACTTGTCACCCGGAGTTCCTGTTAAGAGGGTGAAAGTACACATTTCCCACTTGCCTTCAATGACTGCTCGTGTGTGTAGTGGTGGTGTAGCCATGTCAGTCCCAGGATATTAGCAAAACACGGTGGCTGAGGTAATAGCTTTTATTGGACCAGGTAATAGCTTTTATTCTCTCTCACTGACAGAAGTTGGTCCAATAAAAGCTATTACCTCAGCCACCTTGTGTCTCACTTTTTCCATATGTAAATTACCCTGTCCTTTGTTCAGACACCGCAGTTCGGGCTTTAGGAAAGGCTTATCTCTGCATTTGATGTGCCATGAGGGTTGCACTCAGAGCATTTTGGGTATGTCTACACTACCCACATTACAGCACGGCAACGGCAGCACTGTGATGGGGGCAGTGTAGACACCCTTTATTGCCAGGGGAGAGCTCTCCTGACGATTAAAAAAAACCCCACCCCGAACGAGTGGTGGTAGTGCGGCTCCCGGCGATAAAGCGCTGTCTACACTGGCGCTTTTCAACACTAAAACTTTTGTTGCTCGGGGTGTGTTTTTTCACACCCCGAACGACAAAATGTAAGCACTGAAAGTGGCAGTGTAGACACAGCCTAAGTCTGCCTTTTTAAGGCCCCCATGACATCATGGCATGTCTTCAATTTGTCCCTAAACAGAGGCAAATCCTTCTCGCATAAGTCTGGATTCTGCTGTAGACCTAGGCACTGATTCTGATCTCCGTTGATGCTGGTGGGGTTACTACTCGGCTCCGTTCTGTTCTGTGAGAGAGCTTTGCTCTTGTTTCCCAACGGTGGGGAATGCCTGGTGTACTCAAAGGATGCTCAAGCAGCCCCCGAGCTCTGTGAAATGAGACATGCATGATTTCCAATAAGCACCTTCCAAACGGTCCCAGTGGAAGAACAAGCCTGCAGCCTATGGTTATCTCCTATTGCCACAATCCTGTGCTAAGGACACCCTGTGCAGCTAAAAGAAATTCTCCGTGTCTCTGGGTGATTCAGTCTCCCCATGATCATTGGAATGTAAGCTTCAGGCCAGCTCACTTGCCATCTAGGAGTGTTGGTGTGTGTGGCTGGAGACTGGACAGGCAGGAGACACATCCTGGAGAGGGAGGATTTTGAGGAATGCTGCATAGAACTTGGATGAGTCTAATGCTGGTTTCTCCAGTCTCTGTTAATGGCTTTAACCTGTTGGACCACATTCTGGCCCTATGTCTTGTATAAAGATACGGTCTTGGCAGCAAAGAGGCTGGAGGACTGGGTGTGCACTTTGAACTGGGGTTTGCTGCCTCTCTCAGCTCTTGCAGGCAGAATTAGTTAACAGTAGGTCCAGGGGTGAAAGTAGTTTAAAGGCCTTACCGGTACGCCGGAGTCCTGAGCGGGGGCGTGGCCTCAACTGGAAGAGGCGTGGCCTCAACTGGAAGAGGCGGAGCCTTTCAAGATTTAAAGGCCCTGGGGCTCCGGCTGTGGCTGGGAGCCCCAGGGCCTTTAAATAACCCCGGAGCTCCCAGCTGCAGAGGCGGCTGGGAGCCCCGGGGCTCAGGAGCGAATTAAAGGGCCACCGCGGAGCTCCGGGTCCTTTAAATCACTGTGGGAGCCCTGTCACCCCTACCCCGGGGTGGCAGGGCTCAGGCTAGGGCTGCAGGGCTCCGGCGGTGATTTAAAGGGCCCAGTGCTCCTGCCACTGCGGGGAGCCCCAGGCCCTTTAAAGCGCCGCCGGAGCCCTGCCGTGAGGCTGCCGGAGCTCTGGTGGTGATTTAAAGGGCCCAGGGCACCCCGCAATGGCTGGAGCCCTGGGCCCTTTAAATCACCGCCAGAGAAGCCGGTCCGGTCCGGCTTACTTTCACCTCTGAGTAGGTCTGAAATACAGGCAGAAGCCCCCTAGAATGTATGCTGATTTGTTCACTTGAACTTGCAGAGTGGCTTGCTCTGTGATTGACTCTAATGATCCCAGATAGTCATGTTATCCAGTTCTGCAATTGCCATTATATCACATTGCCTCTTAAACTTCAGTCATTCAGCTTTTTTTCCACTAGCAAGTCCTTAGAGAGTGTCTTTGAGTTCTCATTGCCAGCTGCACTGCAGGCACTTCTTAGTGAAGTGGTAGATTCTGAGCTAATAGCCTGAACTGTATAGAAGATTCTCTAAAATCCACAGCCTGGCTGATGCAGGAACTGGAGTCCAGAGCTATAAAATAGGGCATTATAAACAAGGCATAAAGTTGGGCCCCCATACAAGAAGTCCAAAATCTGCACAGAAATTAAGTATGGGGATGTTAAATAGTGCTATATTTAATTAACTTTCCTCTTCATTGTCTTGGGCACGAATGATGTTGGAAACAGCTTACAACCAACTTCTGTTGTTGAGAGGGATGAGGGCCTGGCCTATGTTACAGGGTCAGGTTAACATAAGCTACCTTGCGTCAACCTAGGTGTGGAAATTTCTTCACTTAAATTTCAGAGGGGGAGCCGTGTTAGTCTGGATCTGTAAAAGGCGACAGAGTCCTGTGGCACCTTATAGACTAACAGACGTATTGGAGCATACGTCCAATACGTCTTAGTCTATAAGGTGCCACCGGACTCTTTGTTGCTTGTCACTTAAATTTGGCTCCCACCAGCATAAATGCCTCTCTACGCTGATTTAGTAGCACACCTCCCCGAGTGGCATAGTCATGGTCGATGTAATTAGGTCAGCGCCCCGTCCGTATAGACACTGCATTGTTCATGTTGACTATTACTGGCTCTCGGGAGCTGTCCCACAATGCCCCACGTTGACAATACAATCGATACAAGTGCTCCTGGTGACGATGCAGACACAAGGAGCCAAGTGTGCGCGCACAAGCAATTTAATAACTGTGCTGGCTGTATGCCGATGTAATATTGTAGTGTAGACACAGCGCTCTTCTTCAGGACTGGGAAACTAAGGCCATAGCTACACTAGCGAACTCCCAGGGGCACAGCTGTATTGATGCTGTAAGATCACTCTTGTAGCCGCTCTGTGCCAACAGGGGAGAACTCTCTCATTGACATAATAAAACCAGCTAAATGAGTGGTGATAGCTGTGCACATGAGCGCTTATGCCAGCTGCAGTGACATACCTGCGCCATTGCAGCTGTGCTGTTGATGGGTTCTCCCATTGACTTAATTACTCCACCTCCACAAGAGGCGGTAGCTATGTCGGCGAGAGAAGCTCTTGGGCCAACATAGCGCTGTCCATACCAGTGCTTAGGTCAGTGTAACTTATGTCGCTCAGGGGTGTGGATTATTCACATCCCATAGCGATGTAAATTATACCGAAGTAAGTGGTAGTGTAGACAAGCCCTGAGTTAGTTTCCCAGACCCAAAGAGCTCTGTGTAAGCTCTAAAGCTTGTCTCTCACCAACAGAAGTTGGTCCAATAGAAGAGATTCTCTCACCCACCTTGTCTTTCTTATGTAGTGCTTTTCATCAGTAGATTCACAATCTTGTAATGCATTTATCCTGTGAGGTAGGGAAGCAGTGTCATTCCCCTCTTAGAGATGGGAAACTGAAGCCCAGAGAGGCTAAGTGACTTGCCCAAGGTCATGTAGGAAGTCCATGGCGGACCAGGAAGCTGAACCTGGGATTTCCCACATCCTAAACCAGTGCCATAACCATTGGCTCATCCTTCCCTTCCTACGTAAGAGCTGACAACAAAACAGCTACGGCAGGACCTTCCTAACAACTTGCAAACCAGCCAGCAGCTATTGAATAAACCAAATAAAGCAAGGACAATGAATCAGGCTGGTTTATTTTTTGACAGCTGCAATTCAGTTGGCCTGTGTGTTCGTAAGGGTGTGTGAGATCAGAGCCTCAATCTTGATCTGGGTGCTGTAAAATTTTATGCTAGAGCGCACCGTGCGCTAATACTCCATTCTGGAAAGTTAGACAAGGCTGAGAATAATTTGAGCCCTCACTGCGGCACTCTTAGAACTGAGTGGTGGGGAGATGCCCTCGGTTTGCTTAAGTGAGCAGATGGGCTAGATTCTATGGTATTTGGTTCCTAACTCCACAAGTGCTGAGCACCCACAAATGGATTTCCAGGAGCTCAACTTCTTTGAAAACCAAAGTTATGTCTGTACGACTGGCTTCCCGAAGCTACCGGCAGAGGGCGGTCTTTTCTCCCCCCCAAAGTAGGAGAAGCTTGTTAGGCATTTTGATTTGGGGTATGTTTTGTGTGTTAAAAAGAATTCCAGCTCCTGATATCTCTTCCCTAAACCTTACCCCCCCCCCCAAATTTAAATAAATCAAACCAAACTAACATGATGTGTGTGTATAGGGTGACCAGATCACCACACTAAAATATCAGGACACATTGGGGTGCCATCAGCCCCGCCCCCTGCTCCTCCACAGTCCGCCCCCCGCTCCTCTCAGGCTCCGCCCCCACTCTGCCCCAGGTCCTGTCCCCTCCCCGCTCGGCCCCCCCACTGTGCCCTTCCTCATCCCCCGGCCCGCCACTGGCTTGCTGTGTCCCTCCTCAGTCCCCCACCCACTGCTCGCCAACTCACAGGAGCGGCGCCAGGGTTTTTGCCGCCCTAGGCAGCAGTGCTCCTCCTCTGAGCATGCGGCGGCGGGGGGGTCCTTCCGCTCTGCGTCTTCGGGGCACTTCAGTGGCGGGTCCCAGAGCGAGTGAAGGACCCGCCGCCGAATTTCCGCTGAAGACCCGGAGCGGAAGGACCCCCCCCACCGCCGAATTTCTGCTGAGGGCGGCAAAATGCTGCCCCCCAAATCCTGCCGCCCCAGGCAACCGCCTAGTGGAAGCGCCGGCCCTGCCTCCTCACCCCCCCAGCCCACCCACCGCTCGCTCACCTCTTCACCCCCCGACCGCCACTCACCCCTACGCCGCCAACTTCCCCTCTGCTGGGTGGGTGGGGGGAAGCTTGTTTGCAATTTTTCCCCGTGGCTGCTCCAGCCCTGGAGCACCCACAGGGTCAGCGCCTCCCTCCCGCTTGCCTCCTTACCCGAATATCGGGACAAATGGCATCCTGATTGTACATTGATCGGGACACGGGACAAAGGGTTAAATATCGGGACAGTCCCGATTTTTATCAGGACATCTAGTCACCCTATGTGTGTAAATCTTCACTCTGCTTGTGTGTTATATCCCTTTCTCCTACTCTGTCTGTCTAGTCTATTCCGATTACAAGCTCTTTGGGCCAGTGACTGTCTATTACTGCTTGTGCAGTGCCTAGCCCAATCTTGTTTGGCATTAACATAATAAACAATGATAAATAGTGCATAGTGATCACACTTGCCAGTGGGTGGGACTTTATCTGTGTAGTCCTGCCCTGGTCTTATTGGGACTAACCATAGGCATCATGTGAATGTAATTTATAATCCTTCAGAAAGTACTGTGTTCCAGGTGCAACAGGAAATGGCTCTCCCCTTGCAAGGTCTGGATGAAGATGAGATTGGTTGTGTTTCCTTGTTTCAGTTTTATGGGGTTTTC
Source organism: Platysternon megacephalum (assembly GCA_003942145.1). Lineage (NCBI taxonomy): Eukaryota > Metazoa > Chordata > Testudines > Platysternidae > Platysternon > Platysternon megacephalum. The sequence goes on along the minus strand of QXTE01000383.1, from coordinate 514,093 downwards.
TTTTTGTAGGAGCGTGAGACCTCCCTTGGCAGCCATGTGCGTTGTCATGACGAGGCTGTAGCAATGTTGCCTTCGCTCATGCTAAGTAGTGTGCGGACTTAGCTAATATGCTGGTTATGCACTCCATGAGCATGTTTGTGTTGACCGTCATTACCTAATACTCCCTTGTGGTGGTTGGAGATGATAGTCAGTCTGGGGGTGAATCATAAAACTTTCCATCTACCTTAATGACTCAAATTACAGGAGGGCTGCAGTGAGCTCTAGGACAGTGGTTCTCAACCTTTTCTCATTTGCGGACCCTTAAAAATGTCAAATGGCGGTGTGGACCTTTTTGGACATCTATTGTCTGTATATAGAGTCAAAATTTTGTTCAGTTTTCAGTCTGTCTTTTGTGGATCCCTTAGTCATAGTCTGCGGACCGCCAGTGGCTGAGAACCACTGCTCTAGGCATCTAGAACAGGTTTGGGCTGGCTCCTCACGGTGGTCCCCACCGAACCTCGGATAAGGAAAGTAAGTCACAACGTCTGCGGGCCTGATTCTGAGTCACAGCAATAGCGTCTTTGGCCTCGGAGAAGTTGTTGTTGATTTGATCAGAACCAGCTTCCTACGTCATTCAAACAAACTCTCCCCGGCTAAGCAAACTTGGAGGGCAGGATCTCTCCCAAACCCCTTCTTGGAGCAGATTACGATATTGATGACACGGGGCACGATGCTCATGAATCAAACATGCCTCAGACTATTTCGTGTTTTTCTCTTGAATTGTTGTTCACTTCTTGTAAAGCTTTGCCCGTGTTTGTGGAGTACCAGAATAGAAATGGAACACCAGCCCTGAAGAGCTTTCCATTTACATTAATGGAGAGGAGACGATGACACAGATGGGACAGGGTTCTTGGAGGCTGATAAGATTGTGGTTATTAGGAAGACTTGGGGGGGAGGGTCTTAAGTAACATAGACGGCGTCTGTCTGTTTCTAAACATGTGTTTAAGGAAATTATAATCGGAGTTTCCATGGGGGTATTGGCAACTCATGGAAAACTATAGTTCTTAAATTAGGAAGTTTTTTCAGTCCGTGGTTCTCTTTTCATCATTTATTAGGGCAGTGATACTGAGACTTGTGTGCCACAAGTGACTCTTTAATATGTCTCCTTTGCAGCACGTGATATTAAAACACTGATTTAATTTATTAAACAATCAAGATGCTTTTACTATATTAACCAATTGTAGTTGATAAAATAATACTTGGTCAGTCATTTTGCTGTGAGAATAGTTATACATACATATACCCTCCCCCCCTTATGTGTTTGTATATAAATTACTAAATATTTCCCCAGTCATACTATTACAATATGAATCTATAGCACTGTAGTAAATGAGACAATGAATTCACACTCCTGTGGCTCTTTTGGGTAATGTAGGTCGCTAATTCAGCTCCTGAACCACTGGGGTCTGAGCATCACCGCATTATTTCACAGCTCATCCACTCCTGATGCTCTTTCCATGTGTTGAAAACCACAGTCCTCCACTAAGCCTTGTTCCTGGCTGCCATGGAAATAATTGTGCAATTGCACCTCTGAGACATGAAGATTCCATCTGAGCCATAGCAGGGTGAGGGATCCCCGTGCGTAGAAGAAGTGATATTGCCTCAGAGGCTTTAAGTCACTTGACAGATTACTGCCTCTGTCAAGCTTCGGGCGTCGTCAGAGGGCTGGACTGGTGTTGGGGCCTCTGGGCACAAGTGCCCCAGTTTGCATTGGAGCCCCTTGTGCTAGCTCTGCACAGACCCCTCAGGAGCTTTGAAGAATTTACAATCTGAGGTTGAACTGTTGGGTTTAGAAGAATTGACTAGTAGGAAGGTGTCCCCATTCTGGCTGATATTGAGGAGACTTCTCTGTGTATTGCAGTGAGACACAATCTCCCTCATGTAAATAGCTCTCCTGCCTCAGTAAACTAAAATGACTTGAAGGGACTGTTTCTTCTGACCCCCTCTCTCCTATACAGCAGAGCCAAGGCAGATTTGAACCCCAAAGCTGAATGCGTTGGACACACATGAACTTGTGAAATCACAGCTGCGATGGAAGCTGCCTTGCAACCTTTCCTCAAGTGGGTGCTGCTGTCCATGGCCCACTGTCCTCTGGTTCAGCCGGCACTCCCGAGTTTTCACTGTCTTCTCCAGTCATCTTTTTTCTGTTTTCTGCCCAGATCTTGCTGATGACTATAGACAGGATCAACACTACCCAGCAGCGGCGTATTATCACCTAGGCCAACAAGGCCTAGGCCTAGGGCGGCAAATTTGCGGGGGCGGCAAATTTGCTCGCTTTCCCCCCCCCCGCCCCAACTCCGCCCCTTCCCCGAATCCCCGGCCCGCCTCCTCCCCCGGGCGCGCCACACTTCCCTCCGTCCAGCTCCTTCCCAGGCTTGCTGTGCGAAAGCGCTGGCAGGGAGGGAGGAGAAGCGAGTAGCAGCGCGCTCAGAGGAGGAGGCGGAGCGGGGGTGAGCTGGGGCTGGCGGGCGCGGGGAGTAACCCGGGGGGGGGGGCAGGGAATCGCTCCCCACCCCAGCTCACCTCCGCTCCACTGCCGCCATTCCCCGAGCGCACCGTAACTCCCCTTCTCCCCCCTCCCTCCCAGGCTTGCCGCGGGGGAGCGGAGGTGAGCTGGCGGGGGGGGGGGGGGGGGGGGGGGGGGGGGGGGGCGGCGGCAATTTTTTCAGGGCCTAGGGGCGGCAAATTTTTTAATCCGCCCCTGCTACCCAGTAGACTCCTGCCTCGCCCCAGCCACTCCATTCAACCACTCCTTCCTTTTTTCCATGCAGTACTCCCTGACCTTTTCTCTGTTCTAACCCTTCAACCTGTCCCCTCAGGTCCAGTCCCTTTCCCCTCTTGTTTCCCTTCTCATCTCATTCCTTCTCTCAACCTCTGGGTCCTTTCTCCTAAACCCACTCACTCACACACGTCTCTCTGTCTGTCCCTATTCCTGAAGGGAGACTTCCCTGACCCCACCTCCCCACAGGGCCTGCATGTGCTCTCTGTTCTTGTTGACTCCGCTTCCTTCAGTCGCTTCACTCTGACTTCCACCGTCTTGGCACTGCTAAAACCAGTGACCTTGCCAAGGGCAATGACCAGCGATGTGTGACCAAAGCAAAGGGTCTCCTCAATCTCTCCTTTGGGGGCCCCATGCCCTCTTCTAGCCCCGTCTCTTTGGATGTACCTCAGAGTTCAGTCCTTGGTCCCCTGTTCATCAATCTGCGTTCTTTCCTTCAACAGCCTCATCATCTGTCCCCTTCTTAATTCTGCTTTATTTACTGCCCTGCCTCCTATGCTTGGAACAGCCTCCCTCTGCCCAGCCTCCAAGCATCTGCTGTCTTAGCATTCAGATTATTCCATATTTGCCCAGCCTCCCATGGCCAATAGACCCAGGAGGTCTGCTACTACCACCCTCCTTTCTCAGCCTCTGAATTATCTGCATTGTGCCTTTCTATCTTTGCCTGGGCAGGTCCCTGGCCTGAGGCACTTAGACTCTTTAGTGAGGCACTGTGCATCCCTATGATGCCAATTTAGTTTAATATTAATGCTGGAGAATTAATGAACAAACTTAACTCTTGCCTCATATTGGGCATCTCCATGACTAATGTATTCCCCTAGCTTTGGGAGGTACGGACAGACCTTCTTAGCCTCAGACTTCGGTTCCCTTTTATTAGAGTTGGAAAAGGGCAGAGAAGGGTGACAAAAATGATGAGGGGTGTGGAACAGCTTCCACATGAGGAGAGCCTGGGACTGGTCAGCTCAGAAACAACACGACTAAGGGGGGAGACGATAGAAGTCTCTAAAATCATGAACGGTGTGGAAAAACTGAGTATGGAAGTGTTATTTAGCCCTTCATGTAACACAAGAACCAGGGTCACCTAATAAAATTAGTAGGCAGCAGGTTTAAGACAAAAGGAAGTGCCTCTTCACGCAATGCAACATTGGAATTTGTTGCCAGGGGATGTTGTGAAGGCCAAAAGTATAACTGGGTTCAAAGAAGAATTAGGTGAGTTCATGGAGAATAGGTCTCAGGGACCAACCTCGTGCTCTGGGTGTCCCTAAATCTGACTGCCAAGAGCTGGGACTGGACGACAGGATGAATCACTGGAAATAGTCCTGTTCTGTTTATTCCCTCTGGCACAGTCCACTATCAGAAGACAGGACACTGGGCTAGATGGACTACAGTACTTGTATGAGGTGAATTGAAAAATACTATTGAAATACTTTTGAAAAACATCACAAATATTTAATTTCAATTTGTATTCTATTGTTTAACAATGCAATTAATCACGATTAATTTTTTTACTCGTGATTAATTTTTTTGAGTTAATCGCATGAGTTAACTGCGATTAATCGACAGCCCTAGTTCCCTTGTCTGGAAGGCCTGATAAGGGCCTTTAGCTTCTGGAAGAGGAAACTTAAATCTAATGCAAGGAATTTTCATTCATTCTTTAAGCACAGGGGTTGGGGAGAAAGGGACACTTGGTCAGCAAGTGGCTAGATTCTTCTGATGCTTGATTCTTGTATTGCTCGTGTATGGGGCGAATGGGGTTTTATTCTGAAGATATTTTGCATGCTCCTGTTCCTCGTCCCAGCCCTCTGTCTTCTAAATAGCTGCTTCTTGGCTTCCCATGCTCCATACAGCTTGTGCTAACTACTCAAAGTCAGAGGAGTTTAATTCCATATGTGGCCACTTTGTATTCCAAATACTGAACAGAGAAAGAGGACAGAGGCAGAATGTTTCCCTTCTTTTAACCACTATAGTATTTCCCCAGGACTTTGCTTTCAAGGCACAGGGGGTTGCATCTGCATGCTCTTTGGTGATGCTGTGGACATAAACTGAATGCGATGGGTGGCAGAAGCCAGACGACATTGATTTGGCCTGCAGTCTCTAAAACACATGCTCTGAGGAATTCACCATCAACAGGTGCCAGCAGTGAATTTACAACTCTCAGCAAGTAGCTGGCCTGGTCTGGAAAACGTGTCCTGAATACATGCTACCTAAGGTGAATGCATGACCAGGTAACACAGCTGGTGAAGTGTGTGGGTGAGAGAGAGGATGTGGCAGCAATTACTGGTGAGGGTGTCTTTCCTGAGACCTGTTGCCATGAGTTCGCTAGATTTCCATCACAGGTGGATCCGGCACTGTCGAGCTCATGGTGAGCAACAACTAAATGAACTCTGCTTTGCAAAGCTAGGCTGGATCTGGTGGAAAATCCAAATTGTACAGGCTTCGACTGCCCCAAGAGATGCTGTAGTGGCTGGATGAACAATCTACTTCAGCAGTTCCTGGGCTTGATTCACCACTGTTACTTCAGTAACTCCATGGAAATTGATGGAGTTACACCAGCGGAGAACTGGATTAATGTACTGGAGCCTCAGGCCCCTTGTTTGTAACTAGATTTCTAGCTTGTTGACTTCTGGACAATGGACCAACTGAAGGCTGCCTCCTACTTTATTGCTCGTTCCAGCTGAAGGCATGGGGTTGGCTTCTGGAAATGCAATCTAATCAGTATTGCGACTGGAGCTGCCTTTGTGTTTTTAAGATGGCATGTTTGTGGCTGGGAGGAATTGGTGTGGCCACACCCACTAAATCTGCGCATCTGATCTGAAGCAGCGTTTGGCAGCTCTGTGTGGGTGTCCATGTGGGCTTACAAATCTCAAGCATGCAAGCGTGTCAGAGGAGGGAGGAACTGAGACTGCATCCAGAGGGAGGATGCCAAAGGAGATACTAAATGACTTTCCAGCTTCTTTGTCAGTGTTACGTATATGAGTTTGGTTGGGTGCAAACAAACTGCAGGATTGAGTGGGGGCAGCATGGAATTCTTGCCAGGCTGGGGGTCAGAACTCCTGCTTCTCATACCAGAGGGGAGCACTGGAGTCTCTAACTCTTCTCAGCCACTTCATTTCTGTCCGGTCCGCAGCAGGCTGTCTACTCTGGAGTGTGCATCAGCACAACTCGACCGCCTTACCTGGTGGGCCATCCTCTCTATGGACAGGTTGCTGTCCTTTCTGTGTTCAGGAAGTTAGGGGGGGCAGGGGAGCATGAAGGCTAACCTGGGGTGCCTGGGGTCTATTGAGGATGTGATTGTGTCTTAACACTCGCTACTAGCAGCAGCCTTTCCAGACGCCCTCTGCATATGTTAAATGGAGAAATCCTCAAAACACATGGCCTCTGGGAAGCCCATCCGCGTTACAAGCATTTCAGCATGTGGTGGGTTCATCTGTGTGAGGGGCTCCTGCCCTGCTGTGTGCTGCATCTGCCTGCTGGCCCCACAGAATCAGAGAATCATAGAATATCAGGGTTGGAAGAGACCTCAGGAGGTCATCTAGTCCAACCCCCTGCTCAAAGCAGGACCAACACCAACTAAATCATCCCAGCCAGGGCTTTGTCAAGCTGGGCCTTAAAAACCTCTAAGGATGGAGATTCCACCACCTCCCTAGGTAACCCATTCCAGTGATTCACCACCCTCCTAGTGAAATAGTGTTTCCTAATATCCGACCTAGACCTCCCGCACTGCAACTTGAGACCATTGCTTCTTGTTCTGTCATCTGCCACCACTGAGAACAGCCAAGCTCCATCCTCTTTGGAACCCCCGTTGAGCTTCAGGTAGTTGAAGGCTGCTATCAAATCCCCCCTCATTCTTCCCTTCTGCAGACTAAATAACCCCAGTTCCCTCAGCCTCTCCTCATAAGTCATGTGCCCCTGTAGTGCCTTGTGTCTGAATTATTGTCTAGTCATCTCTGCTCTCTCAGGGCAGGGGACGAGACGTGGTCCCGCTCCGTGGTGTTTGCAACGTGGCGTGTGCCCAGTCGGTGCACCACAAATACACCTACCTTCCCTTGACAGCTGCATGGGCCTGCAGTTAATGTCAAGAATTATAACATCCAAAAACCAGTTGGAGAACACTTCAATCTCCCTGGCCACTCGATTACAGACCTAAAAGTCGCAATATTACAACGAAAAAACTTCAAAAACAGACTCCAACGAGAGACTGCTGAATTGGAATTAATTTGCAAATTGGACACCATTAAATTAGGCTTGAATAAAGACTGGGAGTGGATGGGCCATTACACAAAGTAAAACTATTTCCCCATGGTTTCCCTCCCCGCCCCCAGTTCCTCACATCTTCTTGTCAATTGCTGGAAACGGGCCATTTTCATTACCACTACAAACAGTTCTTTTTCTCTCCTGCTGATAATAGCTCACCTTAACTGATCACTCTCCTTATAGTGTGTATGGTAACACCCATTGTTTCATGTTCTCTTTGTTTGTGTGTATATATGTATATATGTATATATACACACACAATCTTCCTACTGTATTTTCCACTACATGCATCTGATGAAGTGAGCTGTAGCCCACGAAAGCTTATGCTCAAATAAATTTGTTAGTCTCTAAGGTGCCACAAGTACTCATGTTCTTTTTTCAGTTAATGTTNAACTGATCACTCTCCTTATAGTGTGTATGGTAACACCCATTGTTTCATGTTCTCTTTGTGTGTGTGTGTGTGTGTGTGTATATATATATATACATATATCTTCCTACTGTATTTTTCCACTGCATGCATCTGATGAAGTGAGCTGTAGCCCACGAAAGCTTATGCTCAAATAAATTTGTTAGTCTCTAAGGTGCCACAAGTACTCCTGTTCTTTTTTCACTTAATGTCCATTTCCCGAGCCCAGTAAAATATTAGGGAGGATTTTAATCTGAATTCCAAAGGGAAGGGTGCTCTGGGTCCTCTTGTGGTACAGGGGAATACACCAAAGCACCCAGTAACTTCAGAATGCTCGACAACCCACATGGTACCAGGCTGGAACAACCTTGGAGGCTGAAGGCTGCTAGCCCTAGAATGGGTACAGCATGGACAGTGGCCGGGCAAGCATCTCGTGCACTCTGCCCCTGCTAATGCACCATAAATCTGACCTGGAAGGGGCATATCTAGGCGTCACAAGGGAATTCAGTTGTTTTGACCCAGTCACTCTACTGACAGATGGTCAGCAAGGCTAGTGGTGAAGATGGCTTTTGTGCTGTGGATTATAGCTGCTTTCTCAATGGAATCTCTCTAATGCAGACCGGTGTATGCCCTAGTCATGGTGCAGGACCCCATTGGGCGAGAGACACAAACACTGAACACAAAGATGGTCCATCCCACTTTCAGTCAATACTGGTGGCAGGCCAGGGCTGCATTTGAATGGGTGACCTAGCAAAGGAAAGCTCTTGATCCCATTGTCAGCACCTCGCCACTTCTCTTAGGTTCGGGTGCCCCCCTCCCTTTGCATCCTTCCGTCTCTGGCTCGTCTGTTGGAAGCTGTTACTGAGCCTGGAAAGTGAAACTGAAAAAGCCAGTAGAAGCNTATATATATATATATATATATATATATCTTCCTACTGTATTTTCCACTGCATGCATCTCATGAAGTGGGCTGTAGCCCACGAAAGCTTATGCTCAAATAAATTTGTTAGTCTCTAAGGTGCCACAAGTACTCCTGTTCTTTTTTCAGTTAATGTCTGTTTCCCGAGCCCAGTAAAATATTAGGGAGGATTTTAATCTGAATTCCAAAGGGAAGGGTGCTCTGGGAAGTCTGGGTCCTCTTGTGGTACAGGGGAATACGCCAAAGCACCCAGTAACTTCAGAATGCTCGACAACCCACATGGTACCAGGCTGGAACAACCTTGGAGGCTGAAGGCTGCTAGCCCTAGAATGGGTACAGCATGAACAGTGGCCGGGCAAGCATCTCGTGCACTCTGCCCCTGCTAATGCACCATAAATCTGACCTGGAAGGGGCATATCTAGGCGTCACAAGGGAATTCAGTTGTTTTGACCCAGTCACTCTACTGACAGATGGTCAGCAAGGCTAGTGGTGAAGATGGCTTTTGTGCTGTGGATTATAGCTGCTTTCTCAATGGAATCTCTCTAATGCAGACCGGTGTATGCCCTAGTCATGGTGCAGGACCCCATTGGGCGAGAGACACAAACACTGAACACAAAGATGGTTCATCCCACTTTCAGTCAATACTGGTGGCAGGCCAGGGCTGCATTTGAATGGGTGACCTAGCAAAGGAAAGCTCTTGATCCCATTGTCAGCACCTCGCCACTTCTCTTAGGTTCGGGTGCCCCCCTCCCTTTGCATCCTTCCGTCTCTGGCTCGTCTGTTGGAAGCTGTTACTGAGCCTGGAAAGTGAAACTGAAAAAGCCAGTAGAAGCTTCATAGATTGCCCTTATCAGATGCCGGCTCTTTGCAATAAAGCTGTGATAACGATAGACTGAGCCTTGCACCCTGAACACTGCACACCCAGATGAGAAGCTGTGAAAGGTGCGACATTCTGTCATGAGGAACCAGGATTCTCACTGTCTTTAAACATGTTCTGCGTTTGTGATTTCTCTCTCCTCAGGAGTGAAGGGTGTAGTGGAAAAACATGTGCAGTCATTCAATAACCTTATCTAGCAGGCATTTTTCTTTGCTGCTATTTAATGATCTTTGTGACACTCATTTGTAGTAATGGTAATAACTGCAACTTCCCAAATTCAGCACCATGATAGAGGCTGCCTCCCTTTAAATTTAAAAAGCTCTAACCAGCTAGTTTGGCAGGGAAAATGTCAACACCAGATATCTGGGGGCGTGTGCTGCTTTGGATTTCTTTTCTTCTACTTAGGTTAAGCACTTCATAGGCTATTTAGTCTGAGCTGGAGCAGCCCAGTGTAACATGATACCCAAGGGAGTAAAATGCCGCCTGAGAGTAAATGCATACTTCTCATGGGCACCTAGCCTGCAAAAATCAGACACTGCCAACTATCTGCATAGTGTTTCGTTCTGGAAATGGCTGGTTACCCAACACGCAACCCTTACTATCTGAAGTATTTCATTCGTAGGATAGCTAATGTGAGGCCAATTTTTAAAAAGGGTTCCAGATGTGATCCTGGCAATTACAGGCTTGTAAGCCTGACTTCAGTACTGGGCAAACTGGTTGAAACTATAATAAAGAACAATATTGTCAGACATATAGGTGAACATAATCTGTTGAAGAGTCAACATGGTTTTAGTAAAGGGAAATCATGCCTCACCAATCTACTAGAATTCTTTGAGGGAGTCAACAAGCATGTGGCCCAAGGGGATCCTGTGGATATAGTGTACTTAGATTTTCAGAAAGCCTTTGACAAGGTCTCTCACCAAAGGCTCTTACACAAAGTAAGCTGCCACGGGATAAGAGGGAAGGTGCTCTCATGGATTGGTAATTGGCTAAAAAATAGGAAACAAAGGGTAGGTATAAATGGTCAGTTTTCAGAATGGAGAGAGGTAAATAGTGGTGTCCCCCAGGGGTCTGTTCTGGGACCCGTCCTATTCAACATATTCATAAATGATCTGGAAAAAGGGGTAAACAGTGAGGTGGCAAAATTTGCAGATGATACAAAACTACTAGTCCAAAGCAGACTGAAGAGTTATAAAGGGATCTCACAAAACTTGGTGACTGGACAACAAAATGGCAGATGAAATTCAATGTGGATAAATGCAAAGTAATGCACATGGGAAAACATCATCCCAATTATATATATAAAATGATGGGGTCTAAATTAGCCATTACCACCCAAGAAAGATCTTCGAGTCATTGTGGATAACTCCTTGAAAACATCCATTCAATGTGCAGCGGCAGTCAAAAAAGCTAACAATTTTGGGCATCATTAAGAAAGGGATAGATAATAAGACAGAAAATATCATAATCCCTCTATATAAATCCATGGTACACTCACATCTTGAAAACAAAAATGTATTCAGCACTGGTGAGGCCACACCTGGAGTATTCTGTCCAGTTTACCTGTTTTGTTCATTCCCTCTGGGGCACCTGGCATTGGCCACTGTCGGAAGACAGGATACTGGGCTAGATGGACCTTTGGTCTGACCCGGTAGGGCCATTCTTATGTTCTTATTGAAGATGAAGCTTTATTTTAAGTTTAGAGGAACCTTCCTATTTCAGCTGGGTTGTGAACTCCCATCTTGAGACTCTGCGTGAAGTCTGGTCTCTGATTAGCAGCTAAGATTAGTGTCTCCCACTACTGTGGCAAAATATCAGGCCAGTTTATGCCAAAGGAATTGGGGCACTTGTGAAAGGTGTTGGCTGGGAAGTTGTTTTTAAGTTGTGTCTTTCTAATGTATCTATCACCTTAATATCTAGGAGAACACATGACATTTTGGCATGCGTACCTGAGAGAGCAGTATAAATGCAGTGATTTTGGGTAGGCTGCTGTAATGATCTTTGCACTAATTGTTCAAGCCCTGCTGTTTGGAACCAGTTCGCTTGCTGGGCCTGCATTTCGCATCCTACCCCAACTCCTCTGAAAAAGTTCCAGAAAGCCATCTCTTCAAAGTCTTTGCTGGCAATTCTCTCTTGGACAAGAGCAGATTTCCAGTCGTCCTAGCCTTCAGAGAACACGCTCTCCTTTATGTGTCAGTCCTTCCTCCACTCCAGTACCACCTCAGCACACTGCCTCCTTGCTCCGCATTACTCCAGATTGGCCTCGTTTTGTTTGGGTTCTAGCATTGGAACTACACACCTGACTTAGTTCAAAACCTCCCCCCCCCCTCCCCATAACTAGCTTTAGAAGAACAGCTGTTGCCATGCTTGAGTCCCACATGCTGATAGCCTGGCTGGGGGAGGGAGGACATGGAGTGTAAAAGATACCAGGTAATGGAGCTCTCCAGAAGCTTTTAGCTAAACTCGAGTGGGGGGTGTAGTGTCAGAGTGAGGCTGTAGAACTGATGTCAAGCAGCTCAGTGTTTGCCATTGACTAGGGGTAAATCTCCACTGCAATCGGCGGTGTGACTGCAGCCCGTGTAGACGCATGCGGGATCACAGCTAGCTTGGGTGAGTACAAACAGCAGCATGGGCTTCAGTGCGGGCTGTACAAGCCTGCCTGGGGCCCTGGGTGTTTACTCAGGTGGCTAGCCTGTGCTAGTACGGCTTCACTGCTATTGGTACTCCCCCAAGCATGTCTACCTGTGCTGCAGTCACACCTCTGATTGCAGGGTAGACCCCCATGTTGGTTCCAGCGGTGCTGGAAATCCCTGCTTTGCTGCTTACGTGGATGCACCTTGGTGTCTGTTCTGGGACGAGGTGATGGTAGGTTATGTACTAGTCTTTCCCCTGTCTGAGACATGGGTTAGAATCCTACCCTGGCCCTCAAATAGGAAATGCCTTGTCCCTAGGCCAGTGGTTGGCAACCTGTCAGAAGTGGTGTGCCGAGTCTTCATTTATTCTCTCTAATTTACGGTTTCGCGTGCCGGTAATACATTTTAACGTTTTTAGAAGGTCTCTTTCTATAAGTCTATAATATATAACTAAACTATTGTTGTATGCAAAGTAAATAAGGTTTTTAAAATGTTTAAGAAACTTCATGTTAAATTAAAATGCAAAGCCCCCTGGACCGGTGGCCAGGACCCGGGCAGTGTGAGTGCCACTGAAAATCAGCTCGCGTGCCGCCTTCGGCACACATGCCATAGGTTGCCTACCCCTGCCCTAGGCAAATTGTATGCTGACTCCAGCCAAACAGCTGAAGTCACTGCTCAACACTTAGGTGTGCGTCAGTGCCATCAGAGTGCTTGTTGCCTAGCACCTGTCTCTGTCATGCCTGTTCTGTCTCATTTTTTTTCCTCACTAGTCTAAAGTCCGTGGTGTATTGGAAACCCCTTTAGCATGGGAATGTTTTCCCCATTGGTTGCCTTTGGTGTTTCTCAGCAGTGACTTGAGGCTACATAGCTACTTACCATCTACCTTTCACAGTGAGTCACAGATTGGAGTCCAGCCCATCAGCCATTGTTTGGCTAGTCCATGGCTAAAGTGAAACAAATTAGCTCTCGGTCCAGTTCTTAGTAGGACTTTCGGCCCCTAAGTGCTAAATCCCTCTGAAGATGAGACATGGGCGTTTCCAGGTGGCCTCTGTAACACCTACGTACCTGTGAAAATCTGGGCCTGGAGCCTGGGTTGTGCCTACCCCCAAGAGGGAGCCTCCCTGTGTCTCTCTGAGGGCATGGCTAGACTTGCGAGTTAGAGCGCATTAAAGCAGCCCCGTGCGCTCTAACTCACGACGCATCCACACTGGCAAGGCATGTAGAGCGCTCTGACTCCGCGGCTAGAGCGCTCCTGGTACTCCACCTCAGCGAGTGGAGTTTGATGCACCCGCGCTGGAGCGCCGTGGCGCCAGTGTGGACACCCTGGTCTGTTAATGCGCTCTGATCGGCCTCCAGAAGTGTCCCACAATGCCTGTTCTAGCCACTCTGGTCATCACTTTGAACTCTACTGCCCTGCCCTCAGGTGACCAACCATCAGACCCGCCCTTTAAATTCTCTGGGAGTTTTGAAAATCCCCTTCCTGTTTGCTCAGCCAGGCATGGAGTGCTCTCAGCGAATCTTTCCAGGTGACCATGCCTCCACGCACCAAGCGAGCCCCAGCATGGAGCAATGGCGAGGTGCTGGACCTCATCAGTGTTTGGGGAGAGGAAGCTGTCCAGTCCCAGCTGCGCTCCAGCGGTAGGAATTATGATACCTTCGGGCAGATATCAAGGGCCATGATGTAAGGGGCCATGACTGGGACGCACTGCAGTGCAGGGTTAAAGTGAAGGAGCTGCGGAATGCCTACCGCAAAGCGCGGGAGGCAAACAGCTGCTCCGGTGCTGCCCCCACGACCTGCCGTTTCTACAAAGAGCTGGACGCGATACTTGGTGCTGGTGAGACTTGTCAGCATATTCCTCAGCAGTTCAGGCTCCATTCCCGCAGACCAAAAGGGAAGACCGAGCGCGCAGTATAAAAAAGTTGAAAGATGGCCCCAATTATGGACGGAAGCAGAGGAATTGCTGGGATGCGAACTGATGCATCATGGGGCGTTGGGACAGGACCCAGAATGCCCCGCACCTCCCGCCCCCTTCCCACAAGCCACAGCGCCAGAATGGGAAGAGGTGCTCTGTGGGATAGCTGCCCACAATGTACCGCACCCAATGCTGCTGCAAGTGCCGCAAATGTGGACACACCAGTGCGCTGTCAGTGTGGACAGATTGCAGCGCTTTCCCTACTGCGCTCCTATGAAGGCTGGTTTAACTCAAAGTGCTCTACATTTGCAAGTGTAGCCATGCCCTGAGGCAGCAAGGAGACGCACTGCCCATGGCTCAAGGTCACCTGAATAACGAGACCCTCAGTCTGCAGGCTGCCAACCAGAGCTCTTCCACCATCAAACTAGCTGTATTTTTCAATAGTACATAGATCCCTGTGTGATTGTGATGCTTTTCCTAGCACCTAACAGCACTGCATGGGGATGGTATGATGGGATAGCCTAATTTTGGCAATTAATTGATCTTTGATTATTAGCAGGTAAATATGCCCAATGGTCTGTGATGGGATGTTAGATAGGGTAGGATCTGAGTTACTACAGAGAATTCTGTCCTGGGTGCTGGCTGGTGAGTCTTGCCCACATGCTCAGGGTTTAACTGATTGCCATATTTGGGGTCGGGAAGGAATTTTCCTCCAGGGCAGATTTGCAGAGGCCCTGGAGGTTTTTTGCCTTCCTCCGCGGCATGGGGCAGGGGTCGCTTGCTGGAGGATTCTCTGCACCTTGAGGTCTTTAAACCACCATTTGAGGACTTCAATAACTCAGGCATAGGTTAGGGGTTTGATACAGGAGTGGGTGGGTGAGATTCTGTGGCCTGCGTTGTGCTGGAGGTCAGACTAGATCAGGGGTCGGCAACCTCTGGCACGCGGCTCGCCAGGGTAAGCACCCTGGCGGGCCGGGCCAGTTTATTTACCTGCCGCGTCGGCAGGTTCGGCCGATCGCGGCTCCCACTGGCCGCAGTTCACCGCTCCGGACCAACGGGGGCGACGGGAAGCCGCGGCCAGCACGTCCCTCGCCCGCGCCGCTTCCCGCTNTGGAAGCAGAGGAATTGCTGGGATGCGAACCGATGCATCATGGGGCGTTGGGACAGGACCCAGAATGCCCCGCACCTCCCGCCCCCTTCCCACAAGCCACAGCGCCAGAATGGGAAGAGGTGCTCTGTGGGATAGCTGCCCATAATGCACTGCTCCCAATGCCGCTGCAAGTGCCGCAAATGTGGCCACGCCAGTGCGCTGTCAGTGTGGACAGACTGCAGCGCTTTCCCTACTGCGCTCCTATGAAGGCTGGTTTAACTCAAAGCGCTCTACATTTGCAAGTGTAGCCATGCCCTGAGGCAGCAAGGAGACGCACTGCCCATGGCTCAAGGTCACCTGAATAACGAGACCCTCAGTCTGCAGGCTGCCAACCAGAGCTCTTCCACCATCAAACTAGCTGTATTTTTCAATAGTACATAGATCCCTGTGTGATTGTGATGCTTTTCCTAGCACCTAACAGCACTGCATGGGGATGGTATGATGGGATAGCCTAATTTTGGCAATTAATTGATCTTTGATTATTAGCAGGTAAAAATGCCCAATGGTCTGTGATGGGATGTTAGATGGGCTGGGATCTGAGTTACTACAGAGAATTCTTTCCTGGGTGCTGGCTGGTGAGTCTTGCCCACATGCTCAGGGTTTAACTGATCACCATATTTGGGGTCGGGAAGGAATTTTCCTCCAGGGCAGATTGGCAGAGGCCCTGGGGGGTTTTGACCTTCCTCTGCAGCGTGGGGCACGGGTCACTTGCTGGAGGATTCTCTGCACCTTGAGGTCTTTAAACCACCATTTGAGGACTTCAATAACTCAGGCATAGGTTAGGGGTTTGATACAGGAGTGGGTGGGTGAGATTCTGTGGCCTGCGTTGTGCTGGAGGTCAGACTAGATGATCATAATGGTCCCTTCTGACCTTAGTGTATGAGTCTATGCAGCCCCTCGAGTACTCTAAAGAGCTCAGATGCGGGAATAGAGCTGCAGGAAAGCGCTAGAAGTGATGCACTGATGTGTGTCCAGAGCATTCTAGCCCAGGGTCACTTAATCGGGGGAGCTATACAACTTCCTGGGAAGAGTCACTCTCACTGTCAGACTTGCATATCTTCTAGAATATAGCTAGAAACGCTGCATCATAGTCCCTCTGTAATGCGCTGCCGACTATGGGTCCCCCATAGGGCTATAAATGCCAGCAGTTTCTAAACCAACTCTTATTGTAGAGATCCTATTGTGTACACCTCCCCTCCCAGACTCCATGCCCTCCCTGCACCAGAGTGGGTGACACCAGAATGGATTGTTAAGGGGGCTGAATGAAAATAAATGACTTTTTTTGGTCCTGTCTGTCCAGCATGTCTGAGCTGTTCATGTCTGAGCTGCTTGCTGGATGTAGGTCTTCTGTGTGGATAAGGGCTGGATCTCCACTAGTCTGCCCCCTTGCACTGCTCTCCTCTCTTCAAATCCTTCTTCTCTTTGATTCTAACCTCCTGTTTGCTACTCCGGCTGACTTCTAGGTTGTCTGAAGCTTGCTCGTGGTTCAATTTTACACCAGTGAAACTCCTGGCAGAGGTGAGTTGGCCATGGACTGTACACACAGGAGCTTTCTGTCTTTGGTCTAGATGGTTTTGGTTTATGGGAGTCCTAGGAGTATTGGAGTGGGGAGCAGCCAGCAGCTCTCCCTTTGGGGACTGATGCCTGCATTGTCCCTGACAGCTGTGCATGGCTGGCTGAGAACTGCTGCTCTCCAGAAGTCACGCACCTGGAAAACTAAACAGCCGTTACCCAGTCAGCGCTGTTGATCAAGTGAAATGCGCTTGGCTGTGCAGTTACCTGCTGTCTAGTTAATGGGTAACTCAATGTGAAATACCTGGAGGAAGGGCATGCTTAGAATGCTGCTGTTCAGAGAACTAGCCTTCAGCTCTGTGCTTCCTTGCTGGGGTGGCTAGCTGTGGGCTTGCGCATGCAGATTAGATACGATAGATCAGGATCCATCACTGCTCTGAATATGGAGGCAGATCTCCTGGCTTTGGAACTCAGTTGGAGGCACTTGGTACCTAGGTGTGGCCGTTGCATAGTATCTGTCAGGACCCTGGTCACCGGATATTGGCTGGAGATCCTGCCCATCCTGAAAGCACTTGGCAGCTGGTCTGTTGCTCCCATATCTGTCAAGGGGCTCAGACTTGTAGGGCTTGTCTCTGCTGTCTTGTTAATGCCTCTGGAGTTGGCCTAGCTCCAGCAAGAGCCCCAAAACACCACTGGAGCTGCACAGTGGTTGGAAGTATCAGGGGGTCGCTGTGTTAGTCTGGATCCACAAAAACAACGAGGAGTCCGGTGGCACCTTAAAGACTAACCGATTTATTTGGCCATAAGCTTTCGTGGGTAAAAACCCACTGCATGCATCTGTAGAAGTGGGTTTTTTACCCACGAAAGCTTATGCCCAAATAAATCTGTTAGTCTTTAAAGTGCCACCGGACTCCTCATTGTTACAGTGGTTGGATTACTGCAGAGTCTATTAGCATCATAGAACAGCTGAGTCCCCACTGCGTTACTGGCTCCAGTGTTGTCAGCACATGAGTGTCACCCCATGCGCCCTGGCAGGCCAGCTAGCTCCTGGTTAAAGCACTGTTTAACTCACGCTAAAGGATTCCGTGTGTGGACAGGAGTCAGGGGAGGGGGCCACGCTTGTTATAGCTGAAGGTAACATTGCAGCGGCAGCAGCGTAAGCCGCAGAGGTGATGTTTGGTCTTGATGCTTCTGGTGGGCGACAGCAATCGAACCAGGGACTTCTAAGCAGACACAAATCTGCTGGGAAGTGACCATCCGCCATCCGATGGCAAAGCCTTTGGACTGAGGTGCACAAGTGGCCTAGAGGTGATGGCCTCTAAATCCCATTGCCTACCCCAAGCCATCCTGTTCCCAGAGGCAAATGAGCACGTGCAGGTAGTGCTACAGCACACGTCCTGATTGAGGTGTGCCTACAGAGCAGGAGGTGATTGTTTACCAAGGTCCTAAACATGCAGCTGGGTTTGGATCCTTATATGAAAAAAAGTGCAGTTATCAACACCTACCNGAGGTGATTGTTTACCAAGGTCCTAAACATGCAGCTGGGTTTGGATCCTTATATGAAAAAAAGTGCAGCTATCAACAGTCATCTGCAGATCTGAGAGAGGCTCTCAACGAGCTGTGTAGTACCTGCAGACACTCACGTAGGAGGTGTCTGCCTCCACGTGTGGTATAATGCAGCTCGCCACTGTTCTCCGTACTCTCCCCAGGCTTGATACTGAAAACTCCTTCAGACCCGATGAAAACCTATTGTGGGGGCTCAGGCTGTGTCAGAACAGTGGCTGTGACCTTGTTTCTCATAGCCACGATGGTGCAGGCAGGGCCATTCCTTGGTCTGCCCTCGCTCAGGGAAGCACTAGTACGATCCTCCATACTTGGGATTGCGTTGGATCCTGGACATTTAGCCGCAGAGGGTTTTCTGAACCCCTGTTTGAACTCTCTCCCACAAGAGACTTTTGCTGCTTGCCATGATAGAGATGAGGTGATGTGGCTGGTCACCTATCAGAGCTGGGAACCTCGCCTTGTTCCAGAGTTCCTGTGACTGAGAAGGGTGTTGGCTAGCAAAGAAGGATGTCCAACCTGCTGAAGTGTCCCATGTTAGTGAGTGCCCCAATGAGATCTCCTTCTATTGGATGGATCCTTTGCAGTAGCCCAATAACTATAGGGCTTGTGATCCGTGTATGCCCATGGGATAATCCAGAGTCCATTGAGTTACTGTCTTGCACTGAGAAGAACACGGGAATAAAGGATGATGCATTATTACAGTCAGAGCTGGATGAATAATGCAACAAAATTACTTGAGCGCTCATTCACATTTTCAAGCACAGTTGCTTTGGCTGTTTGCTTTCTACAGACACTGGAATGAACAAGTTCACTGGGAATGCTGCCTGAAATGCCAAATTTTCACCAGTTAGTGTAATTCAGTCAACAAACAAACATACCACAGACCAATCAAAACAACCCGTAAGTTAAAGGCACAGAGCAAAGACTTCACAAGCAGCCCGTGGGCAGAGACTGGCATAAAACAACTGGAATACCTCAAAAAACCAAACCTCTGGAACTTCGGATCTGTTCACAGGCCTGGAGGGAAGCTGTGGATGGAGTCTCAATTGCTGCAAAGTGTGTGCGTACACTAGTAAAACTTGTGTGTCTGAGAGCAGGGGTAGAGGACATGCCAGCAATCCCTCTGCACCAGGGTGCACGATGGTTTGCGCCATTGAGTCTGGTGCAGCTGTAGCACTGGAGGAAAAACATTTAGACTTTTCTTAGTGTGGGTGAAGCCAAGGAAGCTGACTGTGAAGTCTGAGTTGGGGATCTTCCCAGGGCATCACATCCACCTTAGCCTGAGACTGGAAACTTGCAATGTGGGGTCATGGACTCATGGGACTGACAGAAGGGTGAGAATCTTGGACCTTACATTATTCGTATTCAGATAGCACACACAGTGCCTTGCAGAAGAGAGGGGGGGGAGGTACAGGATGGGGCATTGAGCAGGGATTGCCGGTAGAGGAGCATCTGTAGGGTTTCGATAGATGGGTAGACACCCTTCGTGGGAAGACAAACTGCAGCCTCTCTCCCATGGGGCTGAGGAATCTGAATTCATGAAGTCGGCTGGGTGTTTCTCCTTTGATGTCTTGATAACTCGTGCTGTGATAGCGCTGCCAGACGGTACCACGGTGTAAACATGCCCTCTGTGCAGTACATGCGATAAAAGAGGCTGCTAATGCGTCTCTCTAACCTTGGCACACGTGTGCCCTTCTAGCACTCTTTAACTTGCTTTCTAATGGTATCTCTTGTGTTTAAAGTTTCTGCTCATAAAAGGGATGTTTTACTGAATGTTTCTAAACCAGGGCTGATGCGGCATTAAATTCCCACCTTTCCCACCACCCCCATCAAATCCAGCATGCATATGGGTGTCATGGCACCCCTCCACTCTGCCCTCTTTCTGAGCAGGCAGGTGACCGTCAAACATCCTGTTTTCTGAGCATTGCTGAGAGCAGCAGCCTGTATGTTCCATCTCCAGCTAGCAGGAACAACACTGATGAGCATCTGAATCATGGGCAGCGGGTATCACAGGCCAGGGGAGGCTGAGCCTCCCCAAACAGCCCTGCATGGCCGCCCATCCTCCACCCCCAGAGCCTCTCCTGCTTCCTGCTAGTGCTCTTCCCTCATGGCCGGCTTGTGGCCCAGGACTCCCGGGGCTGGGAGGTGCTGGGAGCTGCGCTGCCTGCCTGGCGCTCCAGGGCTGCGCTTGGTGCTCTGGGGCTGGGGGCACTGGGAGCTGCGCTGCCTGCCCGGCCAGTACTCCAGGCCTGGAGGCGCTGGGGTGGCGGGGCTGGCAGCTGCGGTTGGGGGGCTCTGGGTTACGGCGGGGAAGGGGAGCAGCAGGGGCTAGCCCATGATCTGCATTTATAATACTTGGCCTTGTGGGGGGTTGTAATGTTGTCACAGGAGTTCAGGAGTGGTGGGCCCTCTAACTTAGGGTGGGGTAGTGTGCAATGTTTGACAAGTGTCTTTTTCTCTTTAAATAGTGGCAGCGGAGCTAATTCAGACTGGCGCCTGCCTGGTTTCCAGCCTGGGGGAAGGTGATTTACTGCAGCTGGGAGCAGAAGGGGAGTAGGGAGGTGATTGGGAGTGTCCAGCATCCTGCTCCATAAATTGCCAAGTAGAACAAAAGCACAATTCGCACTCTCTTCCCCCTCCCAACCCTTTCCGAAATGCTGAGCAAGAGTTTAGTTGGAGGCTTTCTTCCAAGTGGAAGCATTGGCTTCTGCAGTTAAATGTTTCTGCATTTTGCTCCTAGCTATGCTTGGCTACAAAGAGGCCTTTCTGGCATTAATGCTCAATGGGTGGGGTGGGAACACTAGGGGGTAGATTGTCTGTCAGTGTTTACTTTAACCACCATGTCATCTAATTGAGCTGGTGGGGTTTAGATAACAGAGCAACTCTCTGGCACCCTCTGTCAGTTTCTCTGGACTAGTGCTCCCACCGTTGGGCCAGTAGCAATGGTGGGAAACCTTAGGAGAAAGGACAGTGAATGCAGGAGGAATTAAATCCTTTAGGTTTAATCAGGTGCAAGGCCTCTCTGCCTTCTCCCTTGTGGAGAACCTTGTAATGGATCTATTCTAGAGCAAGACAAAGGTAATGTTTGTTAAACTAATCATGCCTCCACTAGGTCTGTACTAGGAGCTGGACTTTCTCCTTTGATCAAATGATATATTAAAAAAATCATAAATTTATTATATAAACCAATGGAAGAAAGGGGAAGTTGATAGTAATGAATATAAATTAGAAGCTAGGAATTGTAGACCACTGATAAGGGAAGCAAAGGGACACAAGGAGAAATCTATTGCCTGCAGAGTTGAGGATAATGAGGAGGGTTTTCAAGTATATTAAGAACAAAAATAATCCTAATAATGGTATTGGTACATTACTAGATGGAAATGGTAGAATTATCAATAATACAGAGAAGGGAGCAATGTTCAATAAATATTTCTATTTTTGTATTTGGGAAATAAACAGATGTCATATCATATGCTAATACTCTTTCCATTCCACTAGTATCTCAGGAGGATGTTAAACAGCAGCTACTAAGGCTAGACACTTTTAAATCAGCAGACACAGATAACTTGCATCCAAGAGTTTTGAAAGAGCTAGCTGAGGAGATCACTAGACCATTGATATTGATTTCCCCCCCCCCCCCAATAACTCTTGAAAACTGGGAATTTCCAAAAGAGTGGAAGAAAGCTATTGTGCCAATATTTAAAAAGGATAAACAGGATTACCAGAGTAATTATAGGCCTGTCAGTCTGACACCAATCCCAGACAACATAATGGAGCAACTGATATGGGACTTGATTAATCAAGACTTAAAGGAAGGTAATATAATTAATGCCAATCGACATAAATAGATTAAAAGCTGGCGAACTGAGAGGTCTCAAAATGTAACTTTAAACAGGGAGTCATCATCAAACAGGTGTGTTTCTAGTGGGGTCCTGCGGGGATCAGTTCTTGGCCCTATGCTGTTAAAGCTAATTAATAAAAGTTGTTAATCTTCACTGATAAGGTTTGCAGATGACCCAAAAATTGGGGGAGTAGTAAATAATGAAAAGGACAAATCACTGAGAGAGAGCGATCTAGATTGCTTGGTAAACTGGGTACAAGCAAATAATATGCATGTTAATACAGCTAAATGTAAATGTATACATCTAGGAATGAAGAATGTAGGTCATACATACAGGATGTGGGGGACTCTATCCTGGGAAACAGTGACTCTGAAAAAGATTTGGGGGGTCATGATGGATGATCAGCTGAACATGAACTTCCAGTGTGATACTGTGGCCAAAAGCACTAATGCAATCCTGGGATATATACCATGGGGGATGTTGAGTAGGAGTAAAGAGGTTATTTTATCTCTGTATTTGGCACTGGTGCAACCACTGCTGAATACTGCATCCAGTTGTGGTGTCTACCATTGAGGAAGGATGTTGATAAATTGGAGAGGGTCCAGAGAAGAGCCACCAGAACGATTAAAGGATTAGAAAACCTGCACTATAGCAGTAGACTCAAATAACTCAATCTATTTAGCTTAACAAAGAGAAGGGTATAAGGGATGACTTAATTATAGTCTATTAATACCTACCCGGGGAACAAATATTTAATAATGGGGTCTTCAGTCTAGCAGAGAAAGATATAATGTGTCCAATGGCTGGAAGCTGAAGCAAATTCAGACTGAAAATAAAGATGTAATTTGTAACAGTGAGAGTAATTAACCATTGGCACAATCTACCAAGGGTCATGGTGGATTGTCCATTGCTGACCATTTTTAAATCAAGACGGGATGTTTTCTAAAAGCTCTGCTCTAGGCATTACTTTGGGGCATGTCTCTGGCCTGTGCTATACTGGAGGTCAGAGGAGATTATCATGGTTGTCCCTTCTGGCCTTGGAATCTATGAATCAATGAAAATGCTATACACCAAGAAGGCAAGGAGACTGTTAGAATACAGTTGCCAGACTGTCCTGCTGAGTGGGACAGGTTATACCCTCTGTATACTGACAACCTACAGCAAGTCAACAGCTCCGCTGCTTTTTGTTAGTTAATCTGTTGGCCATGAGCTTTGGATGCTGTCGAACAGATGAGGTATGTACACAAGCAGGAGGAGGATCAAACTAACTGAGAGGGTAGGGAGTGAAATGCAACCGACAATTAAGGGACATGGAGGCACTATAGGGCAATCCTTTCGCTGGCCTTCGCTGCTGAATGCAAGGTCATGCCATGTGCATTGCTAGTATCGACCGGTTTTCTTGCATGTGGTAACATTGCACTGGAATTAGATTCCTCAAAAGACAGCATCTCTGGTCTGCAAGGGCAGCACTAGAGGTGTCTTGGCCTCATGTGCCTGGTCTGTGAGGCAGCTGCCTACCATTGCGTTATCCGAATTCCGACAGCAGGCAGGGGTGCCTTAAGTTGACCAGGATCTTCAAGTTCATCACAACAACCTCTACCCTTCTCCTAATGTGTTAAGTAATTCTGGCAAAGTTAATTACACTTAACTGTTCTACCCAGCATAAATAAATATGGTCAGCAAGCTGTGGAAACCGTGCATTGGATAACCTCTTGCCTTGCGCATTCTTGCTGGCAATGTTGACTCTTTGGTTCCAGGTACAATTGTGCCTTTGTTGCCTTGTTTTGTCACAATGGTGCTAGGTGGAGATCTGGTCCCCGTACCTCCCGCACTCCAATAGGGTTGCAGGCGTGTTATATGAGGCGAGATTGGGAGAATAGCAGACATGTCCACTCTGGTGTTATTTTTGACACACGTAGGTTGGCATAGTAAATACCTGCACACGTTCTGTTGAACAGCTGTCATGCCCATCTGTTTAGTTTTGTGGCAGAAGCTCATGCTCTTGAAAGCACTGGCTCTAGGCAAGCACTAAGAAATGCTTTTGCTGTAGATAGCTGTTACGGGCTTCTCAAGGATTCTGACAACTATGTCCAGTGGCCTAATTTATTTTTGGAACTGACTTGTTTCCCAAGTTGGGACTCAACTCATGTCTCTGTGGGGTGAAGGCTACTCTGCTGCCCTACATCTACATAATTTAACTCCCGCATCCGCTTTCCTTCCCCCCAGGGCTTTGGAGCTGTGCTTTGGCTCCGCTCCAGCTCCAGGCAAAAACCTGCAGCTCCACTGCTCCGGAGCAGCTCTGGGCTCCGCTCCAAAGGCCTGCTTCTTCCCCCCCCTCCCCCCCCCCCCCCCCCCCCCCCCCCACCTCCAGGCCCGTATACGTGAGGAGGACTCTTCCTTGGAGACATCTGGGTGGGTTTGCTTACTGTAAAACTTGCTCCGAGGCTCTTGCTAAAGCTCCTCTACTAAGATGTAGTTAGTTGCAAATAAATGGTGTGTGCTGGGGGATTGGGGGTATGTGTGTAATAATGTAAAATAACTCTGAATTTCCTGTGTGGGTATAATATAAATATAAAACTTAAGATTATGCTTCAAATACTTTGCAACGTATGGAGTGGGGAGGAGTTCTACCTCAAACGTCTCTGCCTTACTACTGCCTGTGCACCTTTTGTATTGGCTAAAGCCAAATCCTGCACTTTGGCAGGGGGTTAGACTAGATGACCCTTGTGGTCCTTTCTAACCCTATGATTCTATGATTTTAAGTCTTTGACAAGCATCGCAGTTAGTTGGTACCCATACACCATTCTCCAGGTAGGCGGCTTGGCCGTGAATCTTGTACACGTTGCAAAGTAGACAGTTCTTAAGGGCCTTAGTCTGTGGCCATTACACAGTGATTTATGTAACAGGGTCTGTGTGGGGGTATACAGCGCGTCCTTGGTCCCTCTGGAAGTCTGGCCAGCAGGGTCTGTGAGTGATTATGGATGGCCTTCCTATTTGTATTGGAAGATGCCTAGCTCACTCTTGGATGATGATAAAATCCCAATTGGTGCATTGCTTCCACTCTTAGGTGTGAGGGGTGCTAGAGGGATTCCCTTCACCCACTCCCCTGGTTCTTGTCATGCAGACAGAAAGCAGAAGACCAGAAGTCCGAAGTGCAGGCAATGCGATGTTTATTGGGGTAAGCTTCCAGCAAGCATATTCATAGCTTTACACGCCGCAGAGTCTGTTTCCTAGTGTTTCTTTCCCAGCTCTGATGCCGCAGAGCATTTCCCCTGTGTCCCCCTTCCCAGCTATGACACCGCAGGGCCTTGCCTGTGTCCCACCTCCCCATTCCCACCTCCTCCTTCTTAGCAGGCCCAAATATACCTGCAGGGCACGCCCCTAGTTACTCCCCTTAGAACTTATGGTCATGTTTTGTTTTGGAAGGTTGTGAGTCTGGGGTCTTCGTTCCACCTTTTTTGTATTTTATGGGAGGAGTGAGGTAGTGTTCTGGCTGAGGCCAGGCTTTTCTTTGGCTTTTAGTGTTTGATGCCTTGCCCCTCCTAATTGGTTGCTTGACCTTGGCTTGAGAAAGGAGCCAAGCAGCCTTTTAGTGTATGCTTATATATTATACTTCCACCATACCCTGTAACACTTTAGCTCTATACCTTATCGCTTCCCATTGTACTAAAAGCCCCATCTGGTTGTGAAGAATGCAACACAGTGTCCTTGTTTTATACACACATTAATAAAAATATAAAAGTATCAAAAGTCAAACCCAAAATTCTATTTCAGGCTAACAAAGAAGCCTATATACTAACAAGGGGTCAAAACGGGGAATGGGGCAGAGGCTGGCGTTGCTGTCGCCAAGGGGAAGTGAACTGGCCGTGGTCTGTGGCCATGCTGATGGTACTTAGATGAGTAAATCAGCCATGGTGCAGTGGTAGGTGTATGAGGCTAACTGTGTTGAAAGTGTCTGGATTTGATGGCTGATGGCTGTCTGTCTGGAGCTATTCATTTCCATACAGTCCACTTCTTGCCCCCAGTGTTAACCTTAATGCTGGATTTCCCATTTTTCCAATGCTTGTGTGTAAACCCCTTTGAAGCACACGTGGCTTGAAAGAATCAATAAACAAGAGAATTCGCTTTCCTGACTGTAATCCCCTAGTCTGGTTCTTCATTAGCTATAAGTAGGTGACCTGATCTTACTTCCAGTTTACTTGGCTATTTGGAGCTGTGGGTTTCCAGCTGCTTTTCATAGTGGTTCTCCTTATTTGCTCATCGTCTCTGCTTACATGACCCCCTGTTGTCCATAGCAGCTCCTCAACCTTCCACTTCTGCTTTTGTGATGCCTGTCAGGAGTGTTGTGCTTCTGAAACCAAAGGTGTAGAAATGTCTGTCTGCAGATGGGGTGGGGGTGCTGCTACTTGAAAGGTGTCCTCAGGGTAGCCACCTTGGTCACGAGCTTGCAATGCTGAGAGTGAACTGATGGCCTAGTTAGTAGAAATTAAAGCTGGCTGGGAACTCTTTGATTAAACGCGTTTCATCAGAAAATACTGATTTAGTTGAAACCAAAAATGCTGTGGGAATGGGTTGGTTTCAACAAACTTCCTATTTCAAAAGCTCGTTGCAGGGAGAGTTCCGAAATTGTTGGAACATCCCATTTTGATGTTTTCTAAATGAAAAATTCAGTTTAGGTTTCAATATTAAGTGGTTTTGGACTGAACTGATGATAAAGACAAAAGTCAAAATTGAAACACATAATTTGATTGACCCGATCCAAAAATTGTTTGGATTTTGGGGGGGTGAAAATTGAGGGTGTTTTTGTTTGTTTTTGTTTTTTAACTCTTTATCCCAATCTTGGGCTGGAATTATTATTTTTTTCGAATCTGATGTCTGCAGAACAAGGAAACAGTTTCCCAAGCTGGTTTAGTAGAAATGTTTTTTCTCTGGACAATACAATTGCACGTCAAGTTTTTTAAAAAGTGGAAAATGATGCTCATTGGTGCTCTGATAATGGTGTGCTTGGGACACCGCATGCTGCCAAGCATCAGGGTTTAATCTGTGAGGTCTTGTTCTACACATGGCTATTCCACACGTAGAGGTCATGGCTAAGATTTTTCAAAAGTGACACTAGTAATTTTTGGTGGTCCAACATTTGAGAAGCCTTAATGGGACTTATTTTCAGAAAATACTGAGCACCCACTCTCTGAAGATTGGGAAAGCCTCTTTAAGGTTTCTCAAGTTAGACACCCAAAATATGGAGGTGCCCAAAATCTCTGCCCACGTGAATGCGGCTGCAGGAAAAAATGCCATCAGAACTCAATGACTTCTGTGTAAAGCCTTTTATTTATTTATTTATTTATTTATTTATTTAACTTACATGATTGTGAGGGGTTGGGGGTGTTTTGCCATTTGTTATGATTCTAGACTTCTTTGACAGCATAAAACTAGTGCTTCCCTGATACATACAAAATCTGCTGTGGGAACTTAGTAAAAATCCTGACTAGCCACTTAATATGTTGGTGTTAGCCATACACCTCAGGTTTTATTGCTGACAGACTAAATTCATGTGATCTCTTGTGGATTTAATCATTTCTTGTTCTTGTCTCTAGAGCCTTCTTGAGACAGAGAAACCAGTAAATTCCACAGCTCGGACAACAAACCATAGGATGGATCCTAGATGTAAAACAGTAGATCCAGATAAGGTAAGGAGCTGGTTGTATAGTATTTGCAGAAGCATGTTGGCTTCTCAAACACCATTACTTTGCTCAAATGATCTCCAGAAGCTAAGGTGTTTGATCACTGTTCTGTGTCTGAAAATGGAAATCTCCCTTCTAACCCGTAACGAAGGAACACAGTCCAAATCCAGATCAGGAGCAGAGATGTTCCAAATAAACACAAAGTAGGACAAGAATGGAGTTTTGCAAAGTTCATCTAGATCCTGCAGGAAGGAGGCTGGATTGGAGTCACAGCATCTCCATTAGAAAGGCTAGCATAAGAACCATGGGCATTGGTGAGGGTTATACACATGGCAGGATACCACACAGTACCTTTGCTGGTTCTGACCTTAGGTGAACGTAGTTAGCGTGCTTATCAAAAGTGTTAGACTGACATCTTTTTCCTCCAGACCAGCCACTGTAGCTTCCCTTGTGCTGCCCTACCAACATGCCATGCCTCCATCTCTCGGAATGAGGAGGGCATGCATTTTCCAAGCCCCTTCAAACCAGAGCCTCTCTGAGAAGTGCGCACCAGCAAAGGGGCACGTTGTGATAACTCCTCCATTATGTGTTGGCGATCCACACGCTAGCTTTGTGTAGGTCACCAAATAGCCAATGAATGATAATCACTAGTTGCCTGAGCTGCATTTGAGCTGCTGGCCTAGGGTAAAAGACTCTGTTCCCCCTCCTGCCTCTTTTCCCCTTCCCCAACATCCAACTATGCTGCTTTTGTCACCATGATAAATCCAGATTAATTGGAAGAGTGCTCCAGTATCCCAAGTGCAGTCCTAGAGGTCATACTGTACCCTCGCACATTCTACGCTCTCACGAATTGTCCCGTTGTGACTATGTGAAGGAGAGCTTTCTTCGCTGCTGTACAGCTCCATGCTCTGGGATATATAAACAGTGGCGGCATTGTACGTAAATGGCAGAAAATTATTGTAGGACTAGAGGAGAATATAGTGATGGCCAAAATGGAATCCAGGATACTGTTCTAGTCCTCTTATTAGAAGGGCAGCTGGAGTGCAACAGAGACTGACTTCCATAAGAAGGTTATGGAAAAACTGCATCTGGTGGGAGAAGAGGAGGCTGAGGGTCCCTTGTAGAAACACAGCTGTGAAGGGCAGGATGGACTGATAATACAAGGCGATATTTTAGTGTCCGGACAGCAAGAGTTGTGGCTTGGTGCTTCATTTCGTTCAACCCTCAATACCCAACTGATGCATTTTCATGTTTTTTGTTGTACACGTTAACTAGCCATTGTCTTCTGATCCACCACCCCTTAGAAGGAAATTTCTAAGTTGTTACATTTCAGAAATGGCCTTCTCATTTCAAAAGAACCTTGGAATGCAGAAAATGGTTTGGCCTCCGTAGGCTCAGTGTTGCCAACCCCAGGCATTCAAAAATTATGATTCAGATCCCCCAAATTCATGAGATCTAGATAACTTGCATAGTTATCTGCAAGTTATGTATAGAGGAGCTGGGGAGGCTTAGCCCAAGTTTCATCCTGAGCTCCTGCAGTAGCCGAGTATGCTTGGCCCGGGTGCTGCTGGCTGCAGCGTCCTTGTTCATTGCGGCATTCTAGAGAGTCTGGAAGGAGCGGGGGTCTATTTAGGTAGCCGGCAGACTAGCCCATTGAGGGCTTTGAAGATGACCTTGAATTGGATCAAATATGAATGAAGGTCCAGTGTAGCATGAGGGAGCTCTGGTGTGACTTGTTCTCATTTACCTGTCCTACGTGGATGCCCTGCCATGTTTTGAAACTGCCTGCAATGTCCGTGTGGCTTCCCCTGCTTTCCTCTACCCTACTGAGGCCACGGCTTTGCCCATGAGGAGTGGGCACACATTTGGCCGGTTGGAGATGGAAAGAGGCCTTCCTGGCCACTTCTGCAGCTTGTGCCTCCAGACACAGCGCAGAGCCAAGAATGACTCTGCACCTTCCTGATGTTCTACAGACAAACTCATGTCCTAGTGTTTGCGAGATCTCCTGCTTGTCCTCCGCCCACCAGTATCGCCCTTTCCTGTCTGAGCTGAGTTTGAGTCGACTGCTTATGTGCCGCATTCCCCATTGCCAGCCCTCATCTCAGGGACTGACACTTAACTTGCTAAGAATAAGCCTCTCACCACAATGGACATTGTGGGTTGCTCCTGGTGCTTGGTAAGAGAACTGCTAGTGCTCAAGTGACTGAATGGATACAATGACCTCGCTACGACAGGAGCTCTGTGATTAGTAGATGCACGTGTAGATCCACAGCTGGCCACCCTTCACGAGCAGGGCCGGCTTTAGGCCGATTCCCCGGAATCGGGCCCCGCGGGTAAGAGGGCCCCGTGCCATAGGCTCACCCAGCGGCGGTCCGCTCCGGCGGCATTTCGGCGGTGGGGGGTGTGTGTGTGCGTGTCCTCCGGGGTCTTCGGCGGCGGGGGGTCCTTCAGTGCCGCGGAAGACGCGGAGCGGACCCCCCGCTGCCGAAGTGCCGCCGAACGGGCCCCGCAGGTCCTAAAGCCGGCCCTGTTCACGTGGGACAAGATTTGCTTTCCTTTGCAGTAGTGAGTGTACAAAGTGCTACGGACATTAGACACTAGGCTTGCCCTGACTGCGTAGTGCTCTCCGGTAGCTCTGTCAGTCTTGGACGCCGGAGCCTGGGTAGAAATGCAGGGGAATGCTGGCCGGGAATGCTGGCCAGGATGCTACTCCCCTTTGATGTGTACCTTTTTATGATCTTATGCTTGAAGGGTAAAAGCTGAAGAAATGCCTCTTAAAATGCAGCCTGGCCCTCCTTCTGTACCATGCTCCAGCGTCACCACTGGATATGAGCTTGTCATTGTGCAAAGCGTGAACCCATGACTGACTGCCTTGACTCAGGCAAGCAAGTTATACACTGATATGGTTGTTCTCTCGGAGACGTATGTAGTTAGTGTGCAAGAGGCTTTTCCCTCCTCCACACCCATCCACTCCAGAGAGTCAGCATGCTACAATTCTGATAAGGCACTTTCAGCAGGAGGCTGCAACCTGCCCACCTTTGATCCGCTCCCAAGTGCTTACTTCCCTGGTTTAACTGGTGGTGGCTTTCTGGCGGCAGAAGCAGGATTGCAGTTCACCGCTGCTTCCAGACTGCTTGAGATTTGCTAGGCAGCAGCTGCTGTGTGTCTCGTTCATCTTGAAATATACATGACTGAGTCAACTTGCCTGCCCCGCCCCACCAGCTGTTCGGGCTGCTTATGCTTTGTCACCCAGGTGTGGCTAAATAATGCAGCAGGAGTGATTAGCAGGAGGTGGTTTCTTTGACAGCAGCATCTCACTGTGTGCAGTTCCCCTGCACACTAACCCTGAGCATCAGCAATGAGACCCGTGTTGCAGAGCCAGGCTGTGTCACTTCTAACTAAGAACATTGGCTCAGCCTCAAGCCCTCTGGCTCCTTTGAACCCCAGCCTAAGCAATACCTCCACCGAAACACTATAAAACCAATCCTCCCCATCTCCCATGAGGAGGGACAGCCACATGGGAACAGACTTCACGTTTGGAGTGGAGGTGTGTCCAGAGTCACTTGTTTGTCCAGAGTCGCTCTGATGCATGGAACTGTCCACTGCCTACGTCAGTGGCTCTCAACCTTTCCAGACTACTGTACCCCTTTCAGGAGTCTGATTTGTCTTGCGTACCCCCAAGTTACACCTCATTTAAAGGTTTCAGAGTAGCAGCCATGTTAGTCTGTAGCCGCAAAAAGAACAGGAGTCCTTGTGGCACCTTAGAGACTAACACATTTATTTGAGCATAAGCTTTCGTGAGCTACAGCCCACTTCATCGGATGCATGCAGTGGAAAATACAGTAGGAATACACATACACATACACATACACACAGAGAACATGAAACAATGGGTGTTACCATACATACTATAAGGAGAGTGATCAGTTAAGGTGAGATATTATCAGCAGGAGAGAAAAAGAACTGTTTGTAGTGGTAATGAAAATGGCCCATTTCCGGCAATTGACAAGGAGACATAAGGAACTCTGTGTGTGGGGGGAGATAAGCATGGGGAAATAGTTTTACTTTGTGTAATGGCCCATCCACTCCGTCTTTATTCAAGCCTAATTTGATGGTGTCCAATTTGCAAATTAATTCCAATTCAGCAGTCTCTCGTTGGAGTCTGTTTTTGAAGTTTTTGTTGTTGTAATATTGCGACTTTTATATCATGTATATCATATGCCATCATGTGCCAGCAATGCCCCTCTGCCATGTACATTGGCCAAACCAGACAGTCTCTACGTAAAAGAATAAATGGACACAAATCAGATGTCAAGAATTATAACATTCAAAAACCAGTTGGAGAACACTTCAACCTCCCTGGCCACTCGATTACAGACCTAAAAGTCACAATATTACAACAACAAAACTTATGCTTATTTCCCCCCCCCCCCTACAGTTTCTTACATCTCCTTGTCAAGTGCTGGAAATGGGCCATTTTCATTACCACTACAGTTCTTTTTCTCTCCTGCTGATAATATCTCACCTTAACTGATCACTCTCCTTATAGTGTGTATGGTAACACCCATTGTTTCATGTTCTCTCTGTGTGTGTGTATGTGTGTAATATATATATATTCCTACTGTATTTTCCACTACATGCATCCGATGAAGCTTATGCTCAAATAAATTTGTTAGTCTCTAAGGTGCCACAAGTACTCCTGTTCTTTTTACCTCATTTAAAAACTCCTTGCTTACAAAATCAGACCTAAACATATAAAAGTGTCATAGCACACTAGTACTGACAAATTGCTTATTCAAATTTTTACCATATAATTATAAAATAACTATTGTACTTACATTTCAGGGTATAGTCTATAGAACAGTATAAACAAGTCATTGTCTGTATGAAATTTTAGTTTGTACTGACTTTGCTAGTGCTTTTTATGTAGCCTGTTGTAAAACCAGGCAAATATCCAGATGAGTTGATGTACCCGGCTGGATGACCTCTGCGTATCCCCAGGGGTACACGTACCCCTGGTTGAGAACCATTGCCTGAGATCATACAATGTGTTAGGCAACGCAGGCTCATTTGCATCAAGTTGAACGCTCACCATAGTCATTACGGAACTTACCAGATCAGTTCCACCCTCAGGCATTAAGCACCACACCCTGGCAAACCCCTGCTCCCTGTGAAGGCCACTCCTTGCAGCACTATCGGATAAGGCAATAACAAAAAAGAAGGGCTGAAGAGTGGGGAAGTGAATGATGATTCAAGTCCCCTCCTCCGTGATCTTGCACAGTCACTCCCGGCCTTATTGGCCTTTCATAGCTGTTCCAACTCTGTCATCCTTCAGCGTGTACATAAAGGGAGTCAAAGTGCAATCTGACTTCTCTACGCTGAACAGTTATTTAAAAACAACTCCTTTGCTCCGAGATGAAGGTGCTGAATTTATTCATAGGTGCTCCGCTCTGCAAAGTTGAGGCTGTTTGAAAATGAGGGTCACTAGCATAAGGGTGTGAAATAGAACAGTGCTTTTCTAGAGAACATGCCCATGCCCAGGAGATCAAAGGTAGGTAGGGCTTTGCCCTCCCCTGCCCCAAACAGTGTGGAAATGAAAAGCGAAGGTTCCCCTAATACTCAAAGCTGTGTCCACAGTTCCAGTGAGAGTGACCTGGTGTGGAGGGCAGCGTCTACATATGTTAAATTCTGGGTAATCTACCTTGGCAGTTTGGCCACAAATCCAGCTGGGGAGACACAGGTACCATTTTGTACTGTACAGCTGTGATTTGGGCAGGCACACACTTCTAACCAGAGAAATCAATACGACTGTCCAGCATTTAAGACCCTTGCAGATGCAGGGAGTCTCACCAGAGTGTGGTTAAACTGGCTGCATAATAACTTGTCAAACATAATTAGGTGTTTGAGCAAGGTGCCCGCAGTAGGTGGAGTGGGAGGACAGGGCGTGCATAGGGTGTTGGCTAAAGGTGTGTATGTGTACTCATACAAACTGCTCGGTGTTTGAAGCTCAGCCTCTAGTTCTTTTGGAGAAAGAAAGGACACGCGTTCTCTCTCCCCGTGTCCAAGAGAACTAAAAATAGACCACAAAGAAATGGCATAACTGGCTTGAAAAAGTGTGCCTAGTCTTACAGAGCTGTGCTAGATCAATGCAGAGTTGCTGTCCTGTGGTGTGGAGCCACGCAGTCCTGCAGTCAGTGCAGGTACTCTCTGGGAGCAGGCAGTAGGCACTTCATAACCAGCGGTGCCGCAGTGCAATGCATTGTTACCTAGGTTACTGGACCATAGCCCTTCCTGAGCTGTAAGCCCTGGAAATGGATTTCTCCAGTGGCTCGGGAAGTCTGAGTGCTCTAACTTTACAGAAAGGTTGGCAGTAAACAAGAAGCTGATACTGCTCTTGTTTGGAAGAGAACTGGCTGGACGACCCAAAAGCTCCTTTCCAGCACTCCCAGCTAAGAAACTCTTGGCTGCATCCTCCACCATAGGATGCAAGGGTTGTCCTAGGCAGGATCCTGATACACAGACGTCTCTCCAAAGCAGGCTCCCCCAGTGTGTCTGGAGCCAAAAGGGGTGAAAGGCTGAATATGAGCCCACAGCCTGACACCCCTGGATGGTTCATTATTGGAGTGAGATGCTGCTGCCCCAGATAGCTAGTGAGAGGCTGTTCAGGCTCCTTAATGGATAAAGCCCCATTGTCCACACTCCCTTGTAGACTGGTAGCTGTGTTTTGAATGTGTCTGCGGGTATCCAGAATTGCACATATCCCAGTGAGTTCTCTCTAAACCAATATCTCTTTGCGCCCCCTGCAGAGAGCCGGGAGGCACCTGAGGCCTGGAAAATCTGTCTGGAACATACTCGCATATTAACTGTTAGCGTAACTCCAGAATCCTGCCCGACCAGCCTCGTTTGTCTCCCCCCTTTACAAGGAGATGCTTCCTCGCCTCCTTTGAGCCTCCCTCACCATTCCAGACTCCAGTTCCCTGTCATGTGGCCAGTCTCTCTCTCCTGCTCAGCCTGCCAATGCGCAATGGTCTGTTTCCAGGTAGACGCACGCCCTCACCATAACCAGGGCTGGGCAAGTAGATTTTGTTCAATATGCAGGTTACATCCCTCAGCGTCCCCTCATGACATACGGTTGTCAAGTGTCCTTATTAACAGAGCTGGGGGAGGGCAGGGTTGCATCTCCGCCCCCCACACAAACCGTTTGACCTCACTAGCTGTTAGGGCTCTGAACTGAGAGGGTTGCGCAGCTTCCTGGAATGGACCCTTTGCAGCGATGAAGCAGATACGCTCTGAGGCGGGGTTATAAATCTGACCGTGGGGGGAGACTCGAGGCCTGCAAGTGCTTTGGATAGGAAGTGTTGGAAGTGCAAAGTCCAATCACGGTGTCTGGCTGCGTTTAAAAGCCAGCAGGGAGGGAATGGCTGTGGAGAGGAAATTCCCCTCGCCAGGGAAGGAAGCAACGTTCCCTTCTGCCACTTACGCTCCGGCCACAAGCATGGCTGGGAGTGACACTGCGAACATGGAGCTGGTTCTGGTTTGCCTGAAGCAGCCAGACTTAAAGCAGCTGATGCGAATTGGCCCTAGTCCGTGGCTACTCCTGGGGCCCATCCTGTGGGTAGAGCTAGCAGCCTTCCCTCTACCCACCGTGGGCCCATTCTCTGCCTGGGATGCAATTCGTCCTCTCCTCTTCGGTGCCATTCCTGGCATAGCTCTGTACAGCTTCTGACAACTCCTCCCCACCTTTCCCTAGGGAACTCCAGTCTGGAACACACTGCTGGCTGGGCCAGTTCTCTCCTTCCCTGGGACCTTCGGGGGAGAGGAGGGAATGACTTAACCCACCCACACTGCCTGGAGCAAAGCAGCCTGGAGAGTGTTAGAAATGTGGCTGAACCAGATTGCGGTTGCAAAGTGATTCTGGAGAGGAGCGGATGAGAGTTAAACGCTTCCTGCTGTAGTCACTGCTTTAAGCCCCAAGGAAATGTTGTTGGTCTGGAAGACTAAATGCCTGGGCATCTTAGCACTGCCTGTGGCTCTGGAGAGTTGTGTCCCCCCCCCCCCCCCCCCCCCCCGCAGGGAGCAGCCAGGGTGGGACAGAAAGGAGCAGGTCCAGCTCTTGTATTTCATGAATGAACTCATCTACGTTAGGGGGAAGGGTTTGATGACTTTGTTCTTAAAAGTTTTAAGTGTGAAAGATTATAAATGACGAAACCTCCCTTACCTAAATAAGGGCAGTATCGGCCAGGTGTGATCGCTTCATGTATTAGCTGAGTTCTAATGTTCTGCCCAGTCTGGGCCATTCTCCCCCGGGTCGGAGAGCCAGGGCCCTGACTGTGTAGACTGGTGTGCTGGTCGCTTTGCTGGTGCTAGATTCCAAGGCCAGAAGGAACCATTGTGATCTACCCTGATCTCCTGTATAGCACAGGCCAAAGACCCGCCCCAAAGTCGTTCCTAGTGCAGAGCTGGTAGAAAAACCTCCCATCTTGATTTAACAATTGTCATTGATGGAGAATCCACCATGACCCCCGGTAAATTGTTCCAGTGGCTAATTGCTCTCCCTTAAAAAGGTACCTTGTTTCCAGTCTGCATTTGTCTAGCTTCCATTGGATCCTGGGGCGGGCAGGGGGAGGGGGGAATCAAAGCTCCAAGGGTTGAGCCTCACAGCCCAGCTCCACAGCTTGTACACCGAGAGCAACCCACAGCTGGCCCAAACGTGCCGCTCACCACGTCCCACTGCCTCCAAGCACGGAGACTGCAGCTTCTCCCTCCGAAACTCCACTGTTCGCTGCCTCTGGTCACGGCTCCAGAAGGGAATGGTTCCATGGAAACCACTCTCTGGGGTGTGAACTTCCACAGCCTGATGGGAACAGAAACCACCTAAATATTGGGCTCGAGTGACTGGCCAGCCTCTGTCTCACTGCAGGCAAGGGGACGAGTGCATGATTGGAACTGCCTGCTGCAGTCGCATGACAGACAGCCTCGAGCAGAGACTGCTTGTGGCTGTGGGAAGTCCCCTGCAAGCTTCCCTTGCTCCCTACAAGAGCATGAGGGCTGCACACATTTCCATGCTCTGCTTGCACTGAGGAGACCTGCTGGGATCTTGTTGGCAGGCTGCTCTGCCAGGGTCTACAGGTGTCTAGGCCCAGCTCTGATCCTAAGAACTGAGTGCTTTTTTTGAAGCAAATTGCATGTTCTCTCCCTTATTTGCTGGGCTGATGCTTGCTCGTAAACAATTGTCCTGGGTGGCAGGAACTCTAGAGCAAGAACGGTGTCAGGAACGTCAAACTTTTCCACTAGTGTCTGATCTACTACCCAGGCATGCAGCTGTGGATGAGGGGACCATGAGGCAGAAGCTGTCGAGAGAATTATACGGCTGTCCCACGGCTCTGTCCTCACTTTGCAACTCCTTTCTCCTTCCTGTTTCATTGCACTCTGGCCCATAGAATCCCCATGTCCCAGCCAGGGTGGCGAAGCAAAGGGAAAAAAAAAAAAAAAAAAAGCTGCTTCTGAACGGCCGCCGAAGAAGTGGGGGAGGGGGAAGCCAGAGTGCTGCCCCAAGAACGGACGGAGTGCCGCCCCTTCAGATTTGCTGCCCCAGGAATCTGCTTCCTTAGCTGGTGCCTAGAGCTGGCCCTAGTCCCAGCAGCCAGCACCTTTCTCCACCCGCAGTCACGCTGCTCCAACATCTGCTTCCTCTGCGCCGAGCTCCCGTGTGGGCCTTGGCCTTCCCACAGCCATGTGCGTCTCTTGCCCACACCATCCCACTGGCTGCTTCCCAAGCACTGCTGTCAGAGGCAGGGGCTGGAGGAAATCAAATTAGTGCTCAAATTTGACTTGGGCATCAATGAGAGTTATGCTGAGACTGTGTGAACCTCCCTGTGGCAGGGGGTGTGGGAAGGAAATTTTCCCTGTGGCAGGGGGTGTGGGAAAAAACAAGTGACACTGACTTGCTCCCGAGATCTGGCAGCTAACACATGCTGCATCGCTCTGCCAAGTGACTATGTACAAATTAGTCTAGGGACCGGGAAGAGGAGTTCTGGACATGAACTCGGTGGACTGATCTTGTGCTGACAGGCCTTTTCCATCCTCCTGTTCTTGTAGGTTTCACCAACTGGGACTGAGAGGGATGGGAGAAGCAGAGAGTGATTTCCTCTGTGGCCAGGCCCTTTGGCAACTACAATACATGAAGCTGTTGTCACTGTAGCATGAGTGAAGCCTCCTGTGTTGGCAAGTTGTCGCAGGTCTAGACAATTCCTGTCTTTCACTCTGGTGTACAGAGAGACTTTGTTTTTCCTACAGGTTTCTCTTTCCCCCATGTGCTCTGTTTGTAATGGCTGTCATGCCGGGGTACTGTGTTTACACACTAGATTTGGATCCCAGTTCAGATCCAGGATCCAAACACCTGCTGACTTCGTGGGAGGGAATCTTAAATCCCTGGGTCTGAACTCTGTGGGCACAGCCCATCTCTATGCTTCAGAAAGAAACCAGGTAGAATCCACATAGAACCCTTTTAGAAGCGTTACTCTGGCCTGGAAGTGCCAGTCGTGGAGAGAGTGGCGGTGAAACTCGGTGGGGAGCCGCTACTGTGGCATTGAGCATGAAGGGAAGGCTTGGGGAGGTCACAGCTTGGTAGTTCTGAAGTGCACTCGTTTGTGCAGCAAAGCGACCCTACAGAAGATGTCTCTGAAGCCCACATGTGTGATGATGGTGGGAAAAAGAGAACGGTCCTGCTGGTGGTGAGGCCAAGGAATAGTGATTTTATTTTTTTCCAATTCACCTGCCTGTCTCTTCATTGATTTTTGCACTGAGATTCAGGGACCTCTTGATGCCACCAGGCAGAGGGCAAAAGGGGGTGCATAAGGGTTACAGGAATCCCCTGGGTCTGGTACGTGCATTCTGGTTCACCAAAGAATGTAATGTGAGATCTCTGATAAAAGCCCATGTCACACTGGTCATCAATACAGTTGTGAAATGCACGTACGGCTGTCACGTAAGGAGCTGTGTATATACACTGACAATTACACTCTTACAGCCTGTGTCTAGGGTCTAGTCACCGGTAAAGGTGAAAAGTGAATTTTCTTTCAGACAAGAGCTGTTTATCCATCTATCTGTTTACGTGTAACCTGAGCATTGTTTGGCTCACAACGGCAAATGGGCAACCATCGGCATTCCAAGTCAAATGCTTATGAAGAGCAGGAGGGGACTTCAGAAAGAAACTCACAGGATGAAGTAAACAGTGGAGGGAACCCTATCTTGAGGGGCACATCAAAGGTTTGTTTTGGGGAGGCAAAGAGGACACCCTGGAATCCTTTACTGAGGAAGTAAACAGGCAGGGAGTTTGCTTCATGAAAAAGGGATCCCAACCATGTTTGGGACTTTGAGACAAGCTTCTTTAGACAGGAGGAGAACTTGTGAGCTAAGTTTAATCTTTATAAAGCATGTTACTGATTTTTGTTTTTACATGAAACCATTTGTTGCCAATATTCGTACTTGCTATCACTTGAATCCAGGGCTTTGGAGCTGTGCTCCGACTCCGGAGCAAGCTCCAGGCAAAAACCTGGAGCTGCTTCGCCCTTCAGCTCTGGGCTCCACTCCAAAGCCCTGCTTGAATCTCTGTTCTTTGATCATAAACTCCATCGTTGTTGTCACTATACATTAGATCTAAGCGCTGTGCAAGGTATAACTAGTTAGCTGTGGTGCACTGCTCCTTTGGGAATATCAGGCCTGGTAATTCCGTGAGTGTTCTGTGGATAAGGGACTGGACTTTACCGAGAACTCCGAGGACTCTTAAGTCAGTGTGTACCTATCGCTACCTGTATAGACTCATAGACTTTTTAAGGCCAGAAGGGACCATCATGATCTAGTCTGACCTCCTGTACATTGCAAGCCACCCATCCGCTCCTATAATAGACTGAGGGCTTGTCTACACTACCAAGTTTTGTTGACAAAACTTATGTCAACACCCAAAAGTCGACAAAACAAAAATCGCCAAAGGGTGTTCACACTTGCTCCCTCTGTCGACAGATCATGTCCACATTGGGGACACCATCATCGACAGGGTGAGCAATGCACTGTGGGTATGTATCCCACAGTGCAGTGATGTGGGAAGAGGGCTGGATTAAACTTCTGTGGGCCCAGCGCCAAACATATTTGTGGGCCCCCATGGGGGCAAAGGAGCATGGCGTGGGGAGGTCGGTCCCCAGAGCAAGGGGACAGCCAGGGGCAATGGGGCATAGCATGGTGGGGCTGGCCCCGCTCCACCCAGCCCAGTGCAAGGGCACTGTACACAAACCAGCAGTTGCCAGACTCTCACTGGCCCGCCCAGCCCTGTGCTGCCAGCGTGCCCCTTCCCCTCGGGGGTGAGCCCATGCCGTGCCACACAGCCCCCGACTCCCTATGCCCAGCGTCCCCTGGAAGTGCTATGCCCAGCAGCCCCACACACAGACTCTCCACCACAAATGCACAGCGGCCTGCACACCACCACCCCTGCCCAGCACCCCCCACACAGCCGCACCACTACTGCCCAATGCACTTCCCCACA
Source organism: Platysternon megacephalum (assembly GCA_003942145.1). Taxonomy (NCBI): domain Eukaryota; kingdom Metazoa; phylum Chordata; order Testudines; family Platysternidae; genus Platysternon; species Platysternon megacephalum. The sequence continues at coordinate 473,987 of QXTE01000383.1, read as the reverse complement.
GCCCATCGCCACCACTACACAGCACCCCACTCAGACCCCCCACTGCCCAGCATCCCAACACACAGCCCTTCCCCACCGCCCCCCAAGAGACCCCCCCCGGCCAGCAGCCCCCCACACACCTCCAGAGACCCACTCCCTCACACCCTGCCCCCTGGCCACACTCACCGGCCCTGCTGGAAGGTGATGGCATTTGCCAGGCTGAGCTGGCAGCGCTGCCGGGGCCGGTCCAGTGCCAGGGCGGGGAATCGCTCCGGCCCCTTGGGAGTGGTGCGATTTAGCCAGGTTAGGGTCTGTCCCCGCCCTGGCCGGACTCCCTCAGGACCCACTTGCCTGGAGATAGGGTGACCATACGTCCCCGTTTGGCCGGGACAGTTCCCTTTTTAAGCTCTGTCCTGACTTTTTTTTGACAAAAACGGGCATTTATCCCGTTTGCTCTTCCCAACTGATCAGTTGGCAAGAGCAAAAGAACAAATGCCCAGTTTACCAAAAAAGTCCAGTGCGCCCCCCTAGCAGGGCGTGGAGGAACGTGTACGTGTGTGTGTGCGCGCGGCAACGTGAGGTGTCAGGCAGCAGGTCTTGGGGGTCAGCCCCAGCCCCAGGTAGAATGGAGCTTGGGGGGTTAGGGGCCAGCTCCAGCCCCTGGCAGTGGCATGTGGAGCTCGGGGAGGGAGGGGTCAGCCCCTGGCTGTGGCGTGGGGAGCTGGGGCGAGGGAGGGGTCAGCCCCTGTCCTGGCAGTGGTGTGGGGAGCTGGGGCGAGGGAGGGGTCAGCCCCTGGCAGTGGTGTGGGGAGCTGGGGCGAAGGAGGGGTCAGCCCCTGTCCTGGCAGTGGTGCGGGGAGCTGGGGCGAAGGAGGGGTCAGCCCCTGTCCTGGCAGTGGTGTGGGGAGCTC
>QXTE01000383.1:382605-469939 GCA_003942145.1 Platysternon megacephalum | reverse complement strand
GGGTTGGGGGCAGGAGGTTGGGGTGTGTGGTGCTTACCTGGGGCAGCTCCTGTTTGGTGTGAGGGGTGCAGGTGGGAATGTGGGGGGTGCAGGAGTCAGGGAGGGCAGGGGGCTGGGGGTGTGGGGGCTTGCAGGAGTCAGGGGGCTGGGGTGTGTGTGCAGGAGTCAGGGGGCTGGGGTGTGTGTGCAGGAGTCAGGGTTGGGGGCAGGAGGTTGGGTGTGGAGCACTTACCTGGGGCAGCTCCTGTTTGGTGCGAGAGGTGCAGGTGGGAATAGGAGGGGTGCAGGAGCTCCTGTTTGGTGCTCAGGGTGGCGGTGGGGATGTGAGGGGGGGTGCAGGAGTCAGGGCATGGGGTGTGGGGTGCTTCCCGCCCTGCCCCCTGCCCTGAGCGGCTCATGGCCCGGGGGTGGTGGTGGTCTGTGTAGAGGGAGTGCGGGGGGGCCCTGCCTTTGCTCCGCCCTGCTCTGATTTCCCCTCCTTGCCCCAAGGCTCACCCTGCCTCTTCGCCCAAGTGCACTGCGACCCCGCTCCTCCCAGAGTGCTGGCAAACAGCTGTTTGGCGGCGGGGGAAGCATTGGGAGGGAAGGGGAGGAGCGCGAACACAGCATGCTGGGGGAAGAGGCAGAGAAGAGGCGGGGACGGGGGGAGCTTGGGCGCCGGTGGGGGCGGGACAGAGGCGGGGAGGGGGAGAAGAGCTGGCGGGGCCTTGGGCTGCAGGCTGGGCCGGGGCCCCTCTGTAGCCTGGGCCCGGCGCCATGGGAAGGAAGAGCTGATCGCTGCCCATCTTGGGATTCTCTCCGAGTTCTCCCACAGCCCCCTCAGCTGCTGAGAGCAGCATCACGAGTAGCTCTGTGAGCTCTCCATGTTGAGGAATGGCAAAGCAGCACAGCAGTCTGTCCCCCTCCCCCTGCTGCTGTGTTCCTAGTGCCGGGCAGAACAGGAGCAGTCCAATGATTTGCTCTTTGTTTCCCAAAGGGAGCAGCACACAGATACTTCCCGGAGCTTTGAAAGGGGAGGGCACATGCCTGCAGGGCAGCAGAGATCAAAACACTGAGCAGAGCAATCAGGGCAGGCATTGTGGGATACTGGCAGAAGCCAGTTCTGTGGACAAAACAATCAGCAGTGTCTACACTGGCTCTTTGTCGACAATAAAGGGAGGGGAAAAGACAAGTCTCTTGTAGGGGTGGAAGTTTTTTGTTGCCAAAACTGGGCGTTTTTCGCGACAAAAGTCTCATTGTAGTGTGTACGCTCTTGCTGTTTTGTTGCAAAAAGGAAGTTTTTGGCAACAAAACTTGGCAGTGTAGACAAGCCCTGAGTTACTGAAATCTTCAAATCTTTAAGTCAAGACTTCAAGTTACAGAGAATCCACCATTTGCACTAGTTTAAACCTGCAGGTGACATGTGCCCCACGCTGCAGAGGAAGGCGAAAAACCCCAGGGTCTCTGCCAATCTGACCAGGGGGAAAATTCCTTCTCAACCCCAAATATGGCTGTCATTTAGACCCTGAGCATGTGGGCAAGACCCACCAACCAGACACCTAGGAAAGAATTCTCTGTAGTAACCCAGAGCCTGCTCCATGTGGTGCCCTGTCTCTGGCTGTTGGGGATTTTTGCTACAGGCAGTCACCGATGGGCCATGTACCATTGTAGGCAGTCTCATCATGCCATCCCCACCATAAATTTATCAAGCTCAGTCTTGAAGCCAGTTAGGTTTTTCCCCCCCACTGCTCCCCTTGGGAGGCTGCTCCAGAACTTCACTCCTCTGATGGTTAAAAACCTTCGTCTAATTTCAAGCTTAAACTTGTTGATGGCCAGTTTCTATCCATTTGTTCTTGTGTCCACATTGGCACTTAACTTAAATAACTCCCCTCCCTTCTTGGTATTTATATATGTGAGGTATTTATAGAGAGTGATCCTATCTCCCCTCAGCCTTCATTGGGTGAGGCTAAACAAGCCAAGCTCGTTGACTCTCCTCTCGCAAGGTAGGTTTATCATTCCTTGGATCCTCCTCCTCTGCACCTGTTCCAGTTTGAATTCATCTTTCTTAAACATGGGAGACCAGAACAGCACCCAGTATTCCAGATGCTTGTATAATGGCAATAACACTTCCCTGTCTCCACTGGAAAGAGAGGAAGTGAGGCCTGCGGAGTTCTGGAAGGCCGGGCTTGTGCTGCCAGAGGCTGGGGACAAAGCTGTCTCATGCTGAGGGCAGGTGCTGGCGAGGTGCCTCACAACCATGGGTGGCGGGTGAACGCGTCCCTGGAGGAGGCTAGCCTCTGGCCTCTCCCGCTCTGCCCAAGGCCCCCGCCCCTGCTGGAGCCCAGAGCGAACAGCAAGCAGGAGGCCTGGGGATGGCGTGTGAGCGGGGCCACACCCGGCTGTTTGGGGAGGCACAGACTTCCCCAGCCTACAATACCCGCCACCTATGCTCACAACCCAGGGTGCCCCTGGGGAGTGGCACAGGCAGGCACTGTTATGAGCTGGTACGTGACACTACAGTCCATCAGATAAGCCAAATGACTCATAACTTGGCCTGGATGCCGTTGTCATAGCGACACTCTGACTTCCTTGGGCAATGCGGAGCCGAGTATCTGTGCCGGAGCGGTATCAGTCCTGAGCATGGGAGGGATAAAGGAGGAAGCGATTTTTATCTCCCTAGATTGACTCGCCTTTCACACAGTCAGTACCGTGGGACATGGTCAGCAGCCAGGCGGCTTCATTAACCAGCTCTCTTCAGCGGGCAGAAACGGATGCTGCCGGCTCAACTCTCCCTCTCCTAAGAGTCCCAAAGTTACCTCTACTCCACACACGCTTGGTGGGCCCTCTATTACTGACAGCCAGTGTGTCTCAGAAACGGAGCCTGTCACTCACACTGAGAGGAACGAATCCCATGGCACTTGCTTCTGGCATGTGTAACTTATTGTTTTGTGGCCTTCAGTTTGGGCGACGCCGTTATAGCTCCAGTTGGGGGGAACAAACCCTGTCCCTTCAGCGAATGTCCTGGGAGCTCTTCGCAATTGTTAGTCAAGGAACTACAAACTCTAGTGAATGCTGTAAGCTCCTTCTCCTTGGGTAGGGTGACCAGATGTCCCGATTATATAGGGACAGTCCTGATTTTTGGGTCTTTTTCTTATATAGGCTCCTATTACCCCCCCACCCACTGTCCTGATTTTTCACACTTGCTGTCTGGTCACCCTATCCTTGGGGTCCCTGAAGGCCAATCTAATGGTCACTAGAAGAGGTTCTTTCAAGTCGTGCTGGCTGCTGACTGCTTCAGTGTCTCTAAAATGGAACATCTCAGGCTGCTGTTGGCACCTTTGCTGTCAGTTTGTTTCCTTGCCCTGTCAGGATTCGGACGCCTGGAAACGTGCTCCGGCACAGAATGATCCAGCAGCTTCACCTTGAGCCTGTGGAAAGTGCCTGAGGCCTTGCTGTGTTTGCACACGAGCACCGCAGGTTATCTGGCTCACCCTGCTGTTTGTGGGAGATAGGGTTAGCTTGGTCGGCTTCGCTGACGTGCAGTGGGCCTCCACCACCTGGCACCATAAAGCCACCTGTGCTTCCTTGCCCTGACCCTAATACCACAATTGGCTAAGGCGTGAAACTGCTGCTGGCTTTGGGTGGGACCATGTGCTACTGGGCTGCCATCTAGAAACACCCTGAAGCTGTGAGATGAATTAGTCCCACAGAAGAAATGACTGCGCGCTTACACTGCTCAACTAGCTATGGGCAGCTCAGGGTGACACAGGCAGATCCCACCAGCCTAGCCAGACATATGGAGCGTGTCTGTGCACAAGGACATTGCTCTGGGCATGCTGCACGCACCTTCTGTGTCAGTGGAGCAGGATGTGGAGGGGCCACTGTGCCACCATGGGAGGGACTGGATGGAAGGATTCATTTGGACAGCCCTGGAACCCTGTGTGTATAGCACTCCTGGCAGCTCTGAGCCAAGCTGTACCTGCAGCGTGTGCGCCAGGCTTCCGTTGTCAGAGCCACTGGCCCTTGCTGAGGCTGCTGCTCTGGAAGCAAATCTGCAAACTTGACTTGCAGCATCTCTGGGCACATCTACAGTGCAAAAAAACCCAGCTCAGCCAGTCTGAGCCCAGGTCAGCTGCTGCGGGCTCCTGCTACGGCTCTAAAAATAGCAGCGTAGCCCTTCTCACTCGGGCTCTGAAACCGAGAGAGGGGGGTGGGACTTAGAGCCAAGGTGGGAACAGCTCTGCTGCTATTTTTAGCCCCGTAGCATGAGCCCCAGGCAGATGACCTGGGATCTGAGACTCACTGCAACTAGTGTGGTTTGGTTTTTTTGGTGTCTCTTTATTTTTTGCCATATAGACATGCTCTTTGACAGCACAGATTGCATCTCTGCAACCCTGCTGGGTGTACCAAGGCAGAGCTCTTCAATCTGGATGTGAAGGGGCACTTCCTCGGCTGTGCCCAGGCAGGCAGGGGCCACCTGCCATCGTGAAGCAGCTGCAGTCTTGTTTGTCAGATCTCCTGGAATTCCAATTGCTGGTCTGTATTAGCGCCCAGGGCACGAAAATGCCTCTCTCTGCAGAGGGCCTGGACTGCTTCAAGGGCCGAGGAGTTTCCTTGCTATCTCAGGCTGCTCTGACCATGCCACGTGGACAGAGTTTCTCAAACGCAGTCTGAGATTTTTCTGCACTAAAGTGTTTCCTTCGCTGCCTCTCAGGGCGGTAGTAGTGCACACCCAGGGCTGCCTGCATGACTCCACTATGGCTGTTACACACAGTGATCTCCACCCAGGACTTAAAAAATCACTACTCCCCTTTCTGCTTGTTGTCCCCGTTGTGCTCCATTCCTCGCCCACTGGAGCTCACGCTCCAGCAGTCATTTCATCTATAGCAGGGGTAGGCAACCTATGGCACGTGTGCCGAAGGCGGCACGTAAGCTGATTTTCAGTGGCACTCACACTGCCCGTGTCCTGGCCACTGGGTCCTGGCCACCGGCTCCTGGCCACAGGCTCTGCATTTTAATTTAATTTAATTTTAAATGAAGCTTCTTAAACATTTTTAAAACCTTATTGACTTTACATACAACAATAGTTTAGTTATATATTATAGACTGATAGAAAGAGACCTTCTAAAAACATTAAAATGTATGACTGGCACGCGAAACCTTAAATGAGAGTGAATAAATGAAGACTCGGCACAGCACTCCTGAAAGGTTGCCGACCTCTGATCTATAGTCACCAGTTGGTGCAATACCTCCCTAACAGATCCCTCGCACAAGTGTCCCTCGCCTGCTCTTGGTAAGCACCAGGTATCTTTGAGAAGGGGGAATGAAGACATTGAGGAGTAAGCTGCTCTCATGTGCGGCAGCCTGGAATAGCTGGTCCACCCCGTTCCCGCATGTCTCCTGCTCACTTCCAGTGCAGCACTAGGACGGCATGATGGACAGCGGGAGGCGGCAGGTGCTGTGGTGTAGTCTGAGCGAATGCACAGCAGAGCTTGCTTAGGAGAGCGATGTCAAAGTGACACTGTCAGGTGGCTGAGCCATAAACCAGGATGTAATTGTTCCTGTGAAATCTGGGCATTCAAACAGTGCAGAGGATTACGGTGTGTGGCACCTCCTGGCACAAAGAACCAGCCAGGGAATCTGAGCAGCCCCAGTGATCTAGCCACAATACCTTGATCTCTTGTACTCGCTGCCCGTGATAACGCAAAGGTGGGGATGCTGGTAAGTGCTCTGCCTCCACCGACTTCAGGGAGAGCAACATCAGGGCAGCACTGAGCACGTTTTAATCATCCCCACCCTAAATTGTCTTCCCTGTCCCCCACCCAGCTGCCAGACCTCCTCCTCCTCCTGCCCCACCAGCGACTCCTGCAGTGAAGCTCTTAATTGTCTGTAACCCAGGGGTCACAGCACTGTTCGGGGGGGTCACTTTCCTATTCGATTTTAAAAGCTGCCACAGAACGTTCATCCTGCTGCACAAACCCCCAGGGGCTGCAGGGGGCTTTGCTGCATAACTTAGGGGCCAGCTTGCCACAGGGATCTGTCTATCTGATCACAGTGTGAGGGAGGGGGGGTGTCTCTCACAGTGCAGGTAAACACAGTGTCTTACAAAAAACCCTCTGGATGCTTCCATACTTTTAATGCTAGAAAAAAAAAATCTGGCCCATAGAACAGCTCAATAAATAACACGAGTGTTAAACTGAGCAGCAGTCAGCATTTCCGATACTGAGAGTTGATTCTCATTCTGTTCTGCCATCGTTTAGCCAGCAGCACGATATCTCTCCTGCACCCTCCGGGCTTCCGAACCCCCTGGCCTTTTCTCTAAGGGAGAGGTCCTTTCTTACCCACCTGCCTCGAATAGATTCAGCTCCTTGAAGTGAACAGCTCAGTCTACGATGGACATACGATGTTACTATTTTTAGTTTTTGCATAACCTGTCAGCTCCCCGGCCTGGGGAAATGTCCTAGCTCATATTAATGTAGCAATCTTACCCTTGAGCCTGGGTAAAGCCCCTTAGGTGTTGCTTTGTATGGAGGAGAAGTTATTGGATGCTGGTTGCACAAGCTATCTGGCTCACCCTGCTGTTCCATGGGCGATATGCACATCAACCAGTAATATGCAGTAAGGCATTGTGCTAGGTGAGGAATGTAAAATGGCTTAGTGACTTGATTGTAAAAGATCTCACCCCCTGCTCTCTGCTCCCCTAGGATCTCGTGGACTGGCACAAACCATTGCTCTGGCAGGTGGGCCATTTGGGGGAGAAATATGACGAGTGGGTGCATCAGCCTGTGGACCGGCCAATTCGCTTGTTCCACTCAGATTTCATAGAGTCCCTCTCTAAAACAGCATGGTAAGTGTCGTCTGAGGGAGGCTTGCAGCAGGTCTGGCCTTGTCTGACCCCTCCCCCAGGGCTTGTGCTTCTTGGCACGTCCAAAACTAGAATCTCGAAATAGAGGTTCATTGTGAGACCATGTCCGAAGGGGAAGGAAGCTGGGCCTGTTGGATGGACAGGGAGCTCCTGGGGTCCAGCAGGGAAAGCCGTCTCAGTGCGGTGACTCCGCGATGGGCTGAGCTCAGATAACAAGACACATCCCATCTGGGAGCTTCTTGGAGCATCCAGGTGTTTCTGGAGCCCTCAGGCTCTCTGCCTCGTCACCTTCCACCCTCCAGTCAATATTGTATCCACAGTGACCGTGGTGAGACTTGCTTCTGCGTCCCTCAGCGCCCCTCAGGAGATGAGGCGAAGGGGAGCAGCTGCAGAGCCATGTGAGGTGCTTCCTCCACAGCATTCCTAGGATGGGAAGCAAGAGACCTGGAAACTGAGCCTGAGTCTCTGCTATGGTCACGCACAGCAGGCTGACTCCCCTGCAAAGCAGCCTCTGGTACCGGGGCCTGCTCCTTTAGGTTGTAGGATTGCTGCTGCTTAAAGCTCTTCTCCCAGTAGTTTGTATTGGGTCCCCTCCTCCCTCTCTCTGAGCTTGAGCAGGAAGCGACGGCCTGAGAAGTGTAGAACAGCCAGAACGCTGGCTTTGGGGCCACTGATACAGCTGCCTCAATATCCCCCGAAGCATGTGCCCTGTTTGGAATAACTAAGGGCTAGTCTGCACTAGACGCACCACAGTGGCCCAACTGCACTGGTGCAGTGCGTATGGGGAGGATGCTCTATGCCGAGGGGAGAGAGCTCTCCCGCTGGCACAAGAACTCCACCTCCAGGAGAGGCGGTAGCTACGTCTGCGGGAGAAGCTCTCCATCCACTCTGGCATTTAGCTCAGGGTAAATTACCTCACTCGGGTGTGAGTGACGTACATTTTACCAACACAAGTGGTAGTGTGCACAAGCCCTAAGTTTGCCATAGAGCATGGAGAAAGCTTGTGAATTTGCTCAAATGAATTCCTCTCTTCCATCCTGTAGGTACATCGTTATCATGGTGTGGATCCCCGTGGTGCTGTATCTCGGCTGGTTCTGCTACGCGTCTCTTGCGCAGGGAACTACCAGACTCTTCTCGTCATTCACAACAGGTACTGAACTCCAGTGCAGCTCCACCTGTCCCTGTCTAATCCGGGTCCCTTAAGCCCTAGAAAGGCAATTGCACTCACCTGCATCCCAGCAGTCCCGCTTTCCTGATGGGAGTCACTAGCACGTACATTGGCACAAGCTATCCCACTAGCATGAAGGGGTCAAATCTGTGTGTGCGCGCGTGTACACATGTGTTGTACGTAGAGGGCTGGGGGGCTGGCTGGCTTGCTTTCCACCACCCCACCCCACCCGTGCATGTTTGAAGCTACAATTAGTTGCATGGAACAGCAGCAAATTAACCCTTTTTGTCAAGTACAGCTTTTGAAATAACATCTAGTCTCCTTTAAACCCAGTCATAGCCACAGTTGTCTGCATCCATCCCCATTCTGGGCTAAGTGTTACAGCTTGTGAGCGGCACCAGATCACTGGCTTGTTGCAGAAGTCTGGTTGCTGGGGGCTGTGGTCTGGGGCAGCTGTAATCCATCCATCACGGTGGGGCTTTTGGGCAAGGTGTATCAGAGGAAGAAAATATTGTACCAGTCCAGTGACTTGTGCCAAGTTTGCAACACTCCTCTGTTGTCAGTCCAGCCCCCAAAGCTTGTTACCGAGCACATGCACGCGGGCTGCAGTGCTGGAACCAGATTCCGCTTCTGTGGTGCTTCACTCCAGACACATCTGCGCAGGCCTGCTTTATCCAGCTCCCTACGGCCGGACCCTGAGCAAAGACACAAGCCATTTCCTCTTTCTCACTTCACTAGAACACCTTATTTGTCCCTTTTGGGTGTCTCTACACAGTGGCCGGGAGATGTAATTCCAGCTTGGGGAGACGTAAAAGTGCTAGCTCTGCTGGAGCTACCATGCTAAAAATAGCAGCAGGCACCCAAGTACAATCCCGTCTGACCCTGTAAATGGGGGAGTCTCTGTAACTTGAAGTCTTTAAACCATGATTTGAGGATGACGGTGACTCAGCCAGAGGTTAGGGGTCTATCGCAGGAGTGGGCGGGTGAGGTTCTGTGGCCTGCGATGTGCAGGAGGTCAGACTAGATGATCATAGAATCATAGAATATCAGGGTTGGAAGGGACCTCAGGAGGTCATCTAGACCAAACCCCTGCTCAAAGCAGGACCTAATCCCAACTAAATCATCCCAGCCAGGGCTTTGTCAAGCCTGACCTTAAAAACCTCTGAGGAAGGAGATTCCACCACCTCCCTAGGTAACCCCTTCCAGTGCTTCACCACCCTCCTAGTGAAATAGTTTCCTAATATCCAATCGAATCCTCCCCCACTGCAACTTGAGACCATTACTCCTTGTTCTGTCATCTGCTACCACTGGGAACAGTCTAGATCCATCCTCTTTGGAACCCCCTGTCAGGTAGTTGACAGGGGCTATCAGATCCCCCCTCATTCTTCTCTTCTGCAGACTAAACAATCCCAGTTCCCTCAGCCTCTCCTCATAACTCATGTGCTCCAGCCCCCTAATCATGATGGTCCCTGCTAGCTTTGGAGTCTGAGTCTGGGTATGTATTTGTGTGGCTAGTGGTCCCACTGCCCATGAACTAGCTCCAGTAGTCAGCATGTGTACAGCTCCCCGAGCTGCGGATTACCCCTCCCAGCTTCAGTATGGAGGTACCGTTAGTGTAACAGAGGTGCACTCGCCATCTTTAGCTGTGTTTCTAACTAAATGGGGGTGTCCTCATGACTGTTTCTGCCAGTGGCTTGCTGTTCCCCCATCTCAGATGGCGGGGTCCCCAGAGCAGACCTTGGCTCTTTGCCAGGGTGGCAGATCACTGTGCCGCTGATGCTTGCTCCCAGTGCAGACAAAGATGTAAAAAAAAAAAAATCACTGACTCCAGTCTCGGAAACCCTGGCTCTCGTGCCCTGTGTTTTTCTGGCCCTCTCTGCATTCATGTGTCTGAAGTGGAACCATCCTGGTGTCAGGTAGATATTGAGTCTCTCCAGATTTGAAAGGCTATAGGTGTCCAGACATCAAAGCCCGGCCCCCCAGAGGGGTCTGTGAATTGCTTGTGATTCCTAGTTAAGGCTAAGGTTTTATCATGGTTATTTTTAGTAAAAAGTCATGGACAGATCACAGGCAATACACAGAAATTCACAGAACCCGTGACCTGTCCGTGACTTTACTAAAAATAACCGGGGGACAGGGCTAGGTAGGGGGAGGAATGGAGCCCCGTAGTGGGGGACTGCCAGCCAAGCCCCCCGCCATGGCGAGGGGCACAGCCCCAGTTCCAGCAGGGGTCGCACCCACGGGGGGCACACAGCCACCGCTCTGGAGCTGGCCGCAGCTGCAGCCCCCGCCAAGCCTGGGGCACTGTGGGGCTGGGGCGCATGGCCTAGCTGCAGCTCCCGGCGGAAGCCGCAGCGCTGGGGCTACAGGGTCCTGGTTCCAGCCAGCCCCAGTTGCAGGGCAGGGTGCACAGTCCCGCCTCTGCCTCCTGAAGCCCTGGAAGTCCCAGAGGTTTGGTAAAGTCACAGAATCCGTGACTGCCATGATCTCGGTGACTAAATCGTAGCCTTCTTCCTACTAGGAATTGGAGACAAGTTCCTGGGAGGAGTCTGCAACAATTCCAGCGTGGACACTGTCTAGTTATCTTTACAAAGAAAAAGTCGAGAAATTCAGCTGCATAAAAGCTGAGATTCGACTTTTTTGGGGTCCCCCAAATCAAGGGAACCCACATGGGGCTTTGGGGACTGCAGAGGCCATCTCTGGTGGCTTCTAACCTTTTGTGGGGCATGCTGCTCGCCACTTATCCCTGTCCACTTCTGCAGCTGAATGGAAGCAAAAGAACGGCCAGCACTCTCGGTCTGTAGCCCTGTATGGTTGTTTGACAAGCCCATCCCTCAGTGCTGCTGGCGCTGGGCAGACCTCGCACAGTGTGTGGCTTGTTTGTGTGAAATCCCCCACTGGCCACCCTCCTGCCAGCAACAATTGCAGCCAAAGCACGTTGCCGCCTTTGTTTCTAATGTGCTGTTTTCCTTCCCTGAGCTGCATTCCTTTGGAGATGCCATTTGGTATCAGCGTTGGCTGTGTCCAGGGGTGGGTGAACGGCGGGAGAAGGAGAATCTCCTCCTCTTCTCATGTGGCCGTGTCCCACCAGAGCCTGCCGTGGGTGCAGCTCAATGGGCTGGAGGGGGCACTGCGTTTGGAGCAGATCACTGGCAAATGCTGTTCGCTGGGGTCTTAAAGGGACATCTTCAACTTGGAATCTAGGTGTGGTTTTTTGTTGTTTTTTTTTAACTAGTCTCAAGTAGCTTGAAGTGCTGCCTCTGTGCCCCACCCCCAGCCAGCCTCTGTGCCCCACCCCCAGCCAGCCTCTGTGCCTTTTTTATGAATAATCATGTTTGTGACAGCAGTGCCTAAGGGCCAGCTAAGAACAGGCCCCCACTGTGCCAGGTGCTGTACAAACGCAGTAGCCGATAGTCTCTGCCCTGCAGAGCTTACAACCGAAATAGACCCGGCGGACGCGGGTGGGGGAAGGGCTAGACCACACGAGCAGGGTGAACGGTGCGATGGCAGCAGAGAGCAGGGTAACGCTGTGATTTTTATTATTTTAGGGGCTGGGGTTGAGTGAGGCGGGGATCAGCTAAATGGAAAGAGCAGGAATGGGGGGGGGTGAGAGGGACGGGGTTGGGGGGCAGAGCGTGAGAAGGGCAGGTGTGAAATGAAGCTGTGGTGAAAAGACCATGAGGCCGGGAAAAGGTTGGTGCAAACAGCCAGTGATGCAGAGCTCAGGAAGTCCAGTCAAACCTGTAGCTAGATCTCCAACTCGAGAGGATCCAAACTCCCTGGATTAGGAGCCAGCCGGGAGGGGCAGAAGCAGCCCTTGTCAAGGCTTTGTGACACTAGGCAGACTTCCTAACATGTATCTCTTGGTGCCCCCATGCCCACTGCAGTGCTCTCAGCTGGGTTAGGGAGAGCGCTTCCCCCTGCACCGCTACACACTGGCAGAGAGTCACCCGTGCAACCGATTTGTTCTGGGGTGAGGCTTTCTCCCCTTCTTCCCCCCACCCCCCAAAAGCTAATTGTGAATCTTCGGTGCTGTCTGAGGCCTGAGCCATGACAGACCGTCAGTCACAAGAGAGGGGGCTTGTCATGCCCATTTTAAAGATCTAAAGTGTCAAACCAGTAGTAGTGGGATTCCTGGCCTCAGCTGGTAGCAAGCTGAACAGTCTGTAGCCGGGGGGGTGTTGCCTTGTTCCGTTTTCAGTAAGCACTACTGTCTGCAGGAAGCATCCCCTCGGGAATGGGGCGGGGGAGCACCGTAGGGGCGTACTCCAGACTGAGGGCTGCATGTATCGTGTGTCACTAGAAGTACGAACTACAGCAGCGTTTAGTGGGGAAGCAGGGAAGCCCCACATAGCCCGAGTGCTAGGGACTCTCACGCTACCTGGCTTCCCTCTCCAGTGAACATTCCCCACACACCCCAAGAATCTGGCTTTGCTTCTGCAGAGTAAATGACTGGGGATCATACAAAGAAGCATGTTTGAGCCACGCCATGGGAAAACAGCCCTCCCATTGTTGTGCTCTATGTCCTGATAGAGGCAGATCTGTCTGTGGAACAATGGGAAAGCGCTCCAGCCTGGCAGCAGCCTCCACGCGACCTTCCCTTTAAATACCCAGAGAAGACGATGGCAGAAGCATCAGCTGCTCAATTAAAAATCTGGTTGGGGGGCGGGGGGTTTAGTCTTAGCTGGGAAACTCCATGGTACAGATGGTGGTTCTGCTGCTGCAAGCAGATTCAGAGGGGCTCTGGCCCTTTCCAGTGCGAGGGGTATCAGGAAGTCAGGAGGGGGTGAAGGAGCCAAAGGGTGCAATGGGCGGGGCGCAGGAAGCAGGGGTGCGAGGGAAGAGATGGGGTGAGTTAGGCAGAGTCTGGAGAGAGGAGGAGATACGGAAGGAGTGGAGATCACTGAAAGCATCTGAGGGGGACGGGGCGGGTGGACATGGTCAGTGTTGCTCCAGGGGAGGAGGAGAATCTTGACTGTGGCATTTGGAGGGTGGAGAACTGAGAAACTGGAGGTGTTTGCAGTGGCCGAGTCAAGGATTGACGGGCTTTAGCAGTAAGGCTAGCTTGTTGCCAGAACAGAGCCTGGCTGGCAGGGGAGAGGAGAGGAGACTCCTGGCCCTCCTAGAGGATCTGGGTGGATATGTCTGAAGCTGCTAAAGGGGAAATACAATAAATCTGGGAAGCACAAAGTAAACGTGAAAGAAGCAGTGACATGTGGCGTGATCCCCTGTCTTGCTCGCTAGCCGTGGTAGTGATGCATGGTTGCTGATAGCTGCATGTCTCCTTGTCGTGTAGAGTATTCCATCCCTGTGCACAAGTACTTCTTCCCATTCATCTTCGTGCTGGGAATGTTCCTGTGGTCCTTAGTAGAGTATCTCATCCATCGCTTTCTCTTCCACATGAAGCCGCCTGCTAGTAACTATTATCTCATCACACTGCATTTCTTGTTGCATGGCCAGCATCACAAGGTGAGTAGTGCTCACCCCTGCTTGCAATGTAGGGAGTGGCACAACAGATCTCTGGAGATAACAACCTCGGGCATGGGAATTGTGGAGCTTAGTTATGCATGTCAGCGTGACTCGTGGCATCTCTCTGATTAGGAAAGAAGCACCATCCAGTGCTATTAGACTTGCCCAGAGCAACAGCCTTGCCACGAAAGCTAAAATTCAAGGTCTGAGCGAAGTTGCCGAGCCGTGCTTAGACACGCACAGGGCCAGCTCCGGTGGCAGCCTGCCAGTCTCTTGGCACATGGCATCGCAAGCCATATGCAGCAAGACTCCAGATGTAGGGGCGTTTGCCTAGAATTTCTCACTGGTGACTGGAAACACGTTAGCACCTGCGAAGGCTGCCGACGCAGGGTTGTGTTTCTCAACGACTCAAAGCAGGGTGAGGTGCTACATCCCTTCTACAACAGTAGATGCTTTAGCACTAGTGATGGGGAAATACGGAAGCCTTGAGTCTTGTCGGGTAACTAAAAATTGGGTGAGTTGATTTGTGAATTTATTATCCCGAATCCAGCTTCTTGGCTGGCAGAAATCAGCATCACTCGATTGAACTCAAAGGAGCTGGGCCAGTCTGCACCGGGTAGGGGTCTGACCAGGTTGAAACTTAGATGGTTAAAAGTAGCTTTTAACAACTTACCCTTCTGTGGGCACCTGAGCTGCTTTGGCAACCTCTAGCTTCGTTAGGGTTGGGAACGGTGGCAAAGTAGCTTTAGAAGCGGCCATTGCTGCAACTAGAAGACCCCTAACCCCCTGAAAGGCGGAGGGGCCAAAATCAAAATCAGCTTCCCCTGGGAGCTGGCCAGCGTAGCCAACCTAACACCCCTGCACCTGCAACAGGTGCTTGTAGACGCTTCTGACGCTGCTCGGAAGCTCCCTCATGATGCCTTAAACACAGCTCCTTTAATGGTCAGAGGTTCCACCATAGCTGTTTGTAGACCCCAAGAGCAGAGGCAGACGTGTTTGTAGCTTCTGAACTGATGGTAATTGTTCACGTTGCCCCTTCTCTCTCTGGGTCACGTGAACCAGGAGAGTATCGCACCTGGATTCCTTAAACGCGCTAGGAACTCATCTTGTCCATTGTCCTTCTCTGCCTCCAGTCTCCATTTGACAGCTCCCGTCTGGTCTTCCCTCCCGTGCCTGCATCGCTGGTGATTGGGTTTTTCTACACTCTCTTGCGCCTGCTCCTGCCTGAAGCAGTCGGCATGTCCATGTTTGTCGGCGGGCTGTTTGGTTATGTTCTCTACGACATGACTCATTACTACCTGCACTACGGCTCGCCAAAGAAAGGCACCTACCTGTACGGGCTGAAGGCTTATCACGTGAAGCACCACTTCGAACACCAAAAATCAGGTACCTGCCCCTTTCTCCTCCTTCCTGCTGCCCCCTCGGAACAGACATGTGACCAGCCAACACCGCTGACCCCCTGGGGAGCCTGAGACAGCATGGCCGAGCCGAGGTCAGACTGTGCTCGTTAGGGCTGCATCATTCATGGCTTGGGGTGACGTGTCTCTGAACCATCATTCATCTCATAACCCCCCCAGGCTTTGCTCTTCTCCTCTGAGTCAGCTGGAGCTCCGCTCCTGTGTGCGTAAATCTCCTGCAGACTTAAAACTGGGCCCACGCTTTTAATCACAAGGGCCTGACTTTCGGTGCCCAAGGCCACATTTAGGTAAAGAAAAAAGTGGCCTGATCCTCACAGATGTTGAGCCCTGGCAGCCCCTCCCAAGGTCAAGAAAAGCTGCAAGTTCTCAGCAACCATTTATTGTGGTGCCTAAACATGGCCTTGGGTACCTAAAGTTAGGCACGTCCGATTAAAAGTGTGGGCCCAGTTTTGAGTTTCCAGGAGGTTTATGCATGCAGCAGAGAAGTTTCAGACTGGCGGTAATTGCACAGACGCATACGCCACCCCAATGTGGCTTTGCAAATGGTGGTGGTACATTCTCTTGTCAGTCTCTGGTTTCCTCCAGTTACTGTCTGACATTTGAAGAAAGCTTGGGACGCTTTTCTCCCTCTTAATTCACTTTCTTCAAACTTGCTGTTAATCAGGGGGGCTGAAATCAAGCTCAGGAAATTCTAGTGCATATGGCTGACTACTGAGCCTTAACTCTGCCCCTGTTTGTATGTGCCTTGATTAAGGCAAGTTGTGTACTTGAGTCAGGAAACTTACTTTGATTTATTAAATGTGCAGATTTAATACTCTACAATTACATGCAAACATATACAAAAAATTAATTTGAATCAGTTGCAAACAGATGCTTCCTAGTCTACCAAGAATCCTATTTCAGAGCTTTTTACATTTGAAGCAAACCTTAACTACTTCCTTGTGTGTGCAGACATAGGTAACGGGGACTGTGCACAGATGCACATGTGTACCTGAAATTGTAGACAGTTTCCTTGTGACCAGAACACTAGTATGTGAGACGAAGTTGAGCTTGTGTGATTCTATTGGTGCAAGAGGGCAGAGTTAAAGTGGTGCGTTCAGCTGTGACTTCTGAACTTGGGAGGATTTTAAGGCTGTAAATAAAACTATGGTAATGTAGAGGCTGGGTGGATTTCAATAATCATAGAATCCTAGAATATCAGGGTTGGAAGGGACCTCAGGAGGTCATCTAGTCCAACCCCCTGCTCAAAGCAGGACCTAATCCCAACTAAATCATCCCAGCCAGGGCTTTGTCAAGCCGGGCCTTAAAAACCTCTAAGGAAGGAGATTCCACCACCTCCCTAGGTAACCCATTCCAGTGCTTCACCACCCTCCTAGTGAAAAAGTGTTTCCTAATATCCAACCTAAACCTCCCCCACTGCAACTTGAGACCATTACTCCTTGTTCTGTCATCTGCCACTACTGAGAACAGCCGAGCTCCATCCTCTTTGGAACCCCCCTTCAGGTAGTTGAAGGCTGCTATCAAATTCCCCCTCACTCTTCTCTTCTGCAAACTAAATAACCCCAATTCCGTCAGCCTCTCCTCGTAAGTCATGTGCCCCAGCCCCCTAATAATTTTCGTTGCCCTCCACTGGACTCTCTCCAATTTGTCCACATCCTTTCTGTAGTGCGGGGACCAAAACTGGACAGAATACTCCAGGTGTGGCCTCACCAGTGTCGAATAGAGGGGAATAATCACTTCCCTCGATCTGCTAGCAATGCTCCTACTAATACAGCCCAATATGCCGTTGGCCTTCTTGGCAACAAGGGCACACTGCTGACTCATATCCAGCTTCTCTTTCACTATAATCCCCAGGTCCTTTTCTGCAGAACTGTTTCTTAGCCAGTCGGTCCCCAGCCTGTAACAGTGCATGGGATTCTTCCTTCCTAAGTGCAGGACTCTGCACTTGTCCTTGTTGAACCTCATCAGATTTCTTTTGGCCCAATCCTCCACTTTGTCTAGGTCCCTCTGTATCCTATCCCTACCTCAAGCATATCTACCACTCCTCCCAGTTTAGTGTTATCTGCAAACTTGCTGAGGGTGCAATCCATCGCATCATCCAGATCATTAATGAAGATGTTGAACAAAACCGGCCCCAGGACCAACCCCTGGGGCACTCCGCTTGATACCAGCTGCTGACTAGACATGGAGCCGTTGATCACTACCCGTTGAGCCCGACGATCTAGCCAGCTTTCTATCCACCTTATAGTCCATTCATCCAATCCATACATTTTTAACTTGCTGGCAAGAATACTGTGGGAGACCGTATCAAAAGCTTTGCTAAAGTCAAGATATATCACATCCACTGCTTTCCCCATATCCACAGAGCCAGTTATCTCATCACAGAAGGCAGTCAGGTTGGTCAGGCATGACTTGCCCTTGGTGAATCCATATTGACTGTTCCTGATCACCTTCCTCTCCTCCAAATGCTTCAAAATGGATTCCTTGAGGACCTGCTCCATGATTTTGCCAGGGACTGAAGTGTGGCTGACAGTCTGTAGTTCCCTGGGTTCTCTTTCTTCCCGTTTTGAAAGATGGGCACTATATTTGCCTTTTTCCAATCGTCCAGGACCTCCCCTGATCGCCATGAGTTTTCAAAGATAATGGTCAATGGCTCTGCAATCACATCAGACAACTCCCTCAGCACCCTTGGATGCTGTAGATCTGGACCCATGGAGTTGTGCACGTCCAGCTTTTCCTAATAGTCCTTAACCTGTTCTTTCACCACTGAGGGGTGTTGCCCAGTGCAGCAGTGTGGGAGGTGACCTTGTCTGTGAAGACTGAGGCAAAAAAAGCATTGAGTACTTCAGCTTTTTCCACATCATCTGTCACTAGGTTGCCTCCCCCATTCAGTAAGGGTCCCACACTTTCCCGGACCACCTTCTTGTTGCTAACATACCTGTAGAAACCTTTCTTGTTTCCCTTCACATCCCTTGCTAGCTGCAACTCCAATTCTGCCTTGGGCTTCCTGATTACACCCCTGCATGCTCTAGCAATATTTTTATTCTCCTCCCTGGTCATCTGTCCAAATTTCCACTTCTTGTAAGCTTCCTTTTTGAGTTTAAGCTCACCGAAGATTTCACTGTTAAGCCAAGCTGATCACCTGCCATATTTGCTATTCTCTCTGCATTTTGGGATGGTTTGTTCTGGCATCCTCGATAAGGCTTTTTTAAAGTACAGCCAGCTCTCCTGGACTCCTTTCCCCCTCGTATTAGCTTCCCAGGGGATCCTGCCCTTCAGTTCCCTAAGGGAGTCAGTCTGCTTTTCTGAAGTACAGGGTCCATATTTTGCTGCTCTCCTTTCTTCCTTGTGTCAGGATCCTGAACTCAACCATCTCATGGTCACTGCTGCATAGGTTGCCACCCACTTCTACTTCCCCTACCAATTCTTCCCTGTTTGTAAGCAGCAAGTCAAGAGGAGCACGGCCCCTGGTTGGTTCCTCCAGCACTTGTACCAGAAAGTTGTCCCCAACACTCTCCAAAAACTTCCTGGATTGTCTGTGCACTGCTGTATTGCTCTCCCAGCAGATGTCAGGGTCATTGAAGTCCCCCATGAGAACTAGGGCCTGTGATCTGGAGACTTCAATTAGTTGTCCGAAGAAAACCTCGTCTACCTCATCCTTCTGGTCTGGTGGTCTATAGCACACGCCCACCACGACATCGCCCTTATTGCTCTCGCCTCTAAACTTAACCCAAAGACTCTCAACAGGCTTTTCTCCAGTTTCAAACTGGAGCTCTGAGCAATCACACCACTCTCTTACATACAATGCAACTCCTCCACCTTTCCACCCGTACCTGTCCTTCCTGAACAGTTTATACCCATCCATGACAGTGCTCCAGTCATGTGAACTGCCCCACCAAGTTTCTGTTATTCCAATCACATCATAGTTCCTGGACTGTGCCAGGACTTCCAATTCTCCCTGCTTGTTTCCCAGGCTTATTGTGTTCGTGTACATGCACCTAAGATAACTAGCCGATTGCCCTACTTTCTCAGTATGAATCAGGAGGCTTCCCATCTTCTACCCTCCTCCTTGTGTTTCCTCCCAGTATCCCATTCCCCCACTTACCTCTGGGTTTAGGTCACCATCCCCCGGCAAACCTAGTTTAAAGTCCTCCTCACTAGGTTAGCAAACCTGCCTGCGAAGATGTTCTTCCCTCTCTTCGTTAGATGGATCCCATCTCTTCCTAGCAATCCTTCTTCCCGGAACAGCATCCCAGAATCCAAAGCCCTCCCTCCGACACCACCTGCGTAACCACGCATTCACCTCCACAATTCAACGGTCCCTACTGGGCCTTTTCCTTCAACAGAGAGGATGGACGAGAACACGACTTGCACTTCAAACTCCTTTATCCTTCTTCCCAGAGCCACATAGTCTGCAGTGATCTGCTCAAGGTCATTCTTACAGGAGCGCCGCCAGCTTTTTTGGTGCCCTAGGTGGCGGAAGGTTCCGCCCCCGAAATGCCGCCCCCGACAGCGGCGGCGGAAGGTCCCGCCCCCAAAATTCTGCTGACGACCGGGGCGCCGGCGCCCCCCAAATAGTAGCGCCCTAGGCGACCGCCTAGGTCACCTAATGGGTTGCGCCGGCCCTGCATTCTTAGCAGTATCACTGGTGCCCACGTGGAGACGTAGGAAGGGGTAGCACTCTGAGGGCTTGATCAGTCTCGGCAAACACTCCATCACATCCTGGATTCTAGCTCCAGGCAAGCAGCACACTGCTCTTTGTTCCTATAAACTTAAGCCATCTAGTCAGCTGCAGCTCTGCAATGGCTTGACAGGTATGTGAATGGGAAAATCTAGGTGCTGAGAAGTGGGTCCAAAGGTTTTAAGGAGAGGCTGCTGCTTTCTGAATTGGCACTAAAATGCAGCAGTGCTAAGGGCACTGTCCCCATGGGCTTGTAGCCTTTCTGATGGGGTGTAATGCAAGTCCTGACTACTTCTGGTAATTAAAGTGCCTGTTTAAATGTTAGGCAGGGTTCAGGGTGTTGGCCCCAACGACCTGTCATGCTAAATTTCCACCTGTAACTTTGCTTGGGTTTTTGTAGAGTTCGCTTCCTGCTAAACTGCTGTGTGCATCAGCTGCTGCACTCTCTTCCTCAGAGGTGGCTGCATTTCAGTGCTGGGAGAAGTAATTGTGGCTTCTGCAATCCTCAACACATTTTTGTTAAAGCTCTGAGGATATGTCTATTCTGAGCACTCCTTACAGTGACGTGGCGAGTACATACACTGCATGCCCAGCTAGCCTAAGTACAAAGAGCAGTGTAGAGGCTGCCAGTGCCGGAGCCTTTCCTCGCTGCCTCCCCCATGCCAGAGCCTTTCACTGACACATGTAGCGACACACCGCAGTGTGGCTGCATCTTGTTTCACTGCGGTGTGTAGCTACATGTACCCTACGTGCTGCTGTCAGTGGTGTGCACTCCTGCCACTGTTTCATTAGGGTGAAACCTTCGTATAGAAATTAAAGCTCAGATTTAGCCTGCGCCATGGAGTATGAGGCTTATATCCTCGGGCGTTGCCTAGCCAGCATTATCTGACCAGCCCTGGGCTCTCGGCATCTTCCTCTTCCATTAGCCACTGAGGACACGCTACCTGAGCTGCCTCCAGGATATGCAGATGGAGAGGCACATCTCAAATGCCTCAGGCTGGGGGAAAGGTCAGGATCCAGGATACCCCTTTCCGCTTCTCAAGTGATCATTGGCCCAGGAGCGCAGTGGTTATCTCCATTTTCCAGATAGGGAAACTGAGGCACACTGGGAAGTGACTTTTCCAAGGCTACACTGTCACCAAAGAACAGGCACCTTAAAACCCTGCTGATAAGTCTACATCCGTACTCTGAGGAGAGGGTGAGGTCTCCAGACAGGCATATCTCTCTGCCTGGTTTCCTAGGAGAAAAGTGCTGTGCGTAGGTAGCTTTTGTTGTCATGAATGCAGGACAGCTTGGTGGTCAAACACTTTCCCCTCCCACAGGCAGGCAGGCTTTGTTCTCTTCTCTTCTCCTAAGGGAATGGATTTCTCTGTGCCATGCAACGCTCGCAGTCTGGGACTGTTTCTAGAGGAGGCCTGGGTTGTTCAGGCTGGCGAGGGTTGGCTGTGTTAGTGGTGACCCATTTGGGGCCCAGAGGGAGGGAGCTGGTCCCGCCTCTGCTTCTCATTCCATGGTTGCTTTTAGTCTCCGAAGTGCATAAAAAGCCTCCGGCTTTCCCCAGGAACTCATGCAATTCCCTGGAAATGCTCTGCCCCTCCCGCCTTCTTGGAAGAGCCTCTAAAGGCCAGTGCTGGGTTTTTAAAAACTCCCTCTCTTCTTACCAGTGTCTCTTTTTCAAATGGAACGATTCCATAGATCAAAGGTATTCCTCCCGGTCTGCAAGGCCTTAGTCCCCTTGCATTCCCCGCTCCACTGGGAGTGGTGGGGAGCGTGGAGGCCTAGCACTATGCACGAGCCCAGTGCAGAATATTCATTGGGTATTGTGGGTAACCATGCCACGGAAGGGTTGCTAGCCGGCGTCCGGGTCTGTGCCGCTGCATCAAGCACATACCCAGGGTCCCCAGCGGACTCATTGGCCTGGAGCGTGGGAGGAGCTGTGCTAAATTTAATATCTTCAAATGCAAAATGAGCAAACGCTCTGGATGGTGCCCGAGAGCTCTGCTGTGTTCAGCAAAGCAGCAGTGACCCTTGGAGCAGCACTCAGACATGCCTGCTTTTGGCGGGGGGACACTAGCAGTCGTGCAGCTTTCTGAGCCATGGCAACTTCTCCCACCACTGAAATGCAGCCACCTCTGAGGGAGAGTGCAGCAGCTGATGCACACAGCAGTTTAGGCAGGATTCAGGAAGTGAACACTACAAAACCCAGTTGAATATACGGATGGAAATTTCTCATGACAGACTGGTGCAGAGCGCTTGTTGCCACAGCTTCCCTCACTGTCCATGCTGAATGTCTAGCTGGGGGGAGAGTGGGGCGGGAGATGCAGCCGATTCCGTAATGTTCTCCCTCCCTCCGCCTGAGCCAGGAAAACCCCTTCCAAACAGGAGCCACCGCATACAGTGCCTGTGCCGGGTGACCGTTCTCTGGGAATGCCCAGGGACCTGGCGCCAGCTCTCCCCTGGCTCTTGGGACTTGGCAGTGTGAGGGAAATCTCCCGAATCTCGCGCTGTGTCAGAGAAGTCTCAGGCTGACAGCCGCTCCTAGGCAGCTCTCACTCGGGGGCTGAGGCATGTAGGCCCGAATCTCCTCCCATCGCCTTGGTGGCCCAGCGCGTCGGTTGTTACTTGCTCAGAATCCGCTGGTGGCTGCAGTTAGTCTAAATTCACCTCTGGGGAGCAGCAGCGTTCCACCCAGAATGCACCTGGCTGTCTGTGCTCCCTGGGCGTCTCCGCTCTCACTGACTGAGGCAGGAGGAAAGGGGGGTGGGTCTAATGGGCAGGACGCGAGACTGGGCCAATTCCCAGTTCAGCCCCAGCGAGACCTTGGGCGAGTTCCTAACTCTATCCTGTGCCTCCCCGGCTGTAGAATGGGGACCCTTCCCCACCACTCAGGCTCCATTAATGACGGTGAGGTGCTCAGACAGGAAATGATGAGGGCCATAGAAGACATATCAGGTGACCATTTTTTGAATGCCAGTTCACACAGCCTCTCTCTCTTCTCTCTCCTCTCCCCCCCACCCCCAAGGCTTTGGCATCACCAGCCGATTTTGGGACCATCCATTTAAAACACTAATTCCAGAGGAAACCTTTGAGAAAGAGGATTAACATCCGTGGCTCC
Source organism: Platysternon megacephalum (assembly GCA_003942145.1). Lineage (NCBI taxonomy): Eukaryota > Metazoa > Chordata > Testudines > Platysternidae > Platysternon > Platysternon megacephalum. The sequence goes on along the minus strand of QXTE01000383.1, from coordinate 447,244 downwards.
CCTGCTTGGCATCTGGCTCCCGTGTCCCTGGTGCGTCACTCTGCCACCTCCCTTTCCACCAGCCGCAGGACGTTGCGGGGGGGCGTCCACCTTTGCAGAACTGAATGACGGGGGGTAAAAGCCCCTTGAGCACGGCGGGAGAACTCTGCTCTGTGTTGCTGACCTCATGGCACTCTGCCCAGCTCCTGGGAGGCAGCGTCGCCTGTGAGTTAAAGGCAGGTATTTCTCCCGAGAGGGATCTGCACAGTGTTCTCTAATGATGCCTCAAAGGTCGTCATGCCACTCAGCGTGGAGCAGTAACTTTGCGTGTTTGCAGCGAGTCCGCCAGGAGAAGAGGTGGCTGCTATGTAAATGCTCTGGGTTTCTTTGCTCTGAGCTCATCAGCAAGGAGGGAGGGAGGAGTGGGGACAAGAACTAACTGCCAAGCCATGAGCTGCATCTAAACCATCCTTGCAACCTGCATTGTAAACACCAGAGCAGGCTGCAGCCAGCTCCGGTGGGGAGCTGTGGCTCAGGGAGACTTCAGATCCCATGATGCACTAAATTCGGCATCAGACTGTCCTGGCCCAGTGCTGAACTGGCTGCTTTGGTCACGAGGAAGCATTGCATGCTGGGACCTGCATTCTCTATGGGCAGCATCTCCCCATTAAAGATGGGAAAGGGGAGTCTGGGCCTTAGGGGAAGACTTGGCAGGCAGCCACACACAGCCCAGCTGTTGGCGCTGGAGTGAGGGGATGGATGCTTCAGCTCTCCAAATGCCAAGGGCTGGCCCCAACCCCAGGGGCTTGTTAATTCCAAGTAAAGCATGGCAGTACACTGAGGAGGAGGGGCTGCCGCTCTGTTGGACGCTGGCTTCACATCCTGCTCAGCAATCGGGGCCCAGTGGGAGGTGAGGACCCTGTGCTGCCATTTGTCCCCCAGTGCATTAGCTGTGCAGTCAGAATCCCGCCCACCCAGTGCGCACACACGTTGGGTACAAAGCTTTTGGCTTTGGTGCCACATGGCAAAATCGTGCCTGCGACACTGTCCCCCCTGGGAAGCAGCCCGTCCATCATGGCCCCTGCTCTGTGTGCCGGAGAAGGTGCATGGGCTGCAGCACCAAAAACCAGTAGATCGCAACCCCTTCCTGGGGGGCTGCCTGCCCTCCAGAGAGTATCCCGGCTCGCTGCACTGCCAGTCTGACACATCTCCTGCTTTGGTGTCTGAGTGGAGAGGAGCCTGTGGCTGAAGGGAGCTCTCTGGGCTTGGCAGGCAGAGGGAGAGGAATTGCAGCAATGATACTCCGGCTTCTGCCCCTGCTCAGGCCCCTTCCCTCTGTCTAGTGGGTTTGTTAGGGGTGGGGGTAGGATGTCTGTTCTCCCTGCCCCAACTCAAATCCTTGTAACAGCCCAAGCGAAGGACACTCCCTGTCCAGGCCAGACCCACTGGAAGCTAGGAGTCCCTGAGCCCAGGGGAGGAGGAGGGTGCTGCAGTGAATGGCTGCCTTAGGGCCTGCTGGGAGCAGAACCCCCTCCTTTCCCATCTGATCTCCCCAGTTGTGGGGCCATGGGCTTTCCTCTGGGGCTCCAGAATGGCCGTGTCCTTCCTGGCTAGGTGGGGTGTTTTGAATATGGATGCCGGTGAGGGTCCCTCTGAGCCAGGCTGAGCTCTTGGGCCACGGCACGGCCTGCGGAGCTGGAACTGCCCTTCCAGCTCTGTCGGGGATGGGCAACGCCCACTGTCTCCTGCCTCCGTTGGCTCTGCCCATTCTGCCTGGCGTCTGGCACTGGTGGCTGAGTGCAGACACAGAGCGCAACCCATGGGTGGGGCACTGGGACTCCCCGATGGGCGCTCTGTGCTGTGGCACACCTCTGGGCCTCTTGGCTCCCTCGTAGAAGAGGAAAATGGTGCTGCTGTCTTTAATTTTCCTCTCCTCTTTCCCCTTGGCTCTCAGTTCCATGCCTTTACCTGCCCCCTCCGGTAAGGTGGGAGGAGAGGGGTGAGGGAAATGAGAAGGGGCTTGTTTGGCTCGGTCATCTGGCCACAAAGCAAGTGATGAAGCCAGCAGCCTTTGCCAGGGATCTGCTGGGTCCTACCCCAAGACCCTTGCTTTGCGTCTGCTGCTCAGAACAGATCCCTTGTGCTGCCGGCAGGTTCGGAAGCATCTGGCTCACACCCTGCTCCTTGTGGGACCCAGGTGTTACAGTAGCAGAGGTGCCATCTGCTTTCTCTGTGAGTGCCACCCCTGCCCAGTCCCATCCTGGAGACACGCCAGCTGGGCGAGTGCTCAGAGTTCCAGGAGAAGTCTCGCTCCCCTTAGAACTAGCTTAACATCTGGCGCTGCTACGCCCTAGGCGTGGGGCCAGTGGGGTAGGGGGCTCTGTGAACTCTGCCCTTCTCAGAGTGGGCCAGACTGGCCACAGCTGACTTGCCAAGGTAGGGGATTCTTGGATCCCCAGACTTCCCTTCCCCTCCCCCATGGTGGGCCACTGATACACGGGTGGAATCTGCTGCACAGCAGGGCCCTGATAGATGAAGTGGCAAATGTGCCCCCACCCCACGCTTCCTGCCCTCCCCTTCCTGGGGCTGCTGCAGGCAGTGCCACTCTTTCTGCTCCTCCTCAGCTGGCAGTGTTCTCTAGCTCTCTCTCTGCCTTGCCAGCCCAGCAGTCTCCTGCTGCTCTGCGGGTCCCCTTGCCATGCGTCTCCTTCCCAAATTCAGCACCTTGCTCCACAGCTCGGGGAAAGAGCACCCAGCCGCCGGAGCATCCAAAGTGTAGCTAGCTGCCTCCAAAGTGTCCCGTCCCCCCAGTAGCGGCGCCAGCTTTGCCGGCGCCCTAGGCGGCGGAAGGTCCCACCCCCGAAATCCCGCCCCCAACAGCGGCGGCGGAAGGTCCCGCCCCCAAATTTCTACGGGTGGCGGGGGTGCAGGCGCCCCCAAAAGAGCAGCGCCCTAGGCGACCTGCCTAATGGGAGCGCCGGCCCTGCGTCCCCCCCCGTCCTCCCTCCCCGAGACGGCACTGACTGCTCCCTTGAGGAGACCGTGTTCATGTGGGGTCCAGTTACCCCACCCCCCACCCCTGACGTTGGTGGGAGGAATCTGGGCCGTCGTTGTTAAGCATCGTGCAGTGTTCATGACCTTGATGTTAAATAAGCTCCTAGAGTCTGGAAGCTGCTGCTAACATGCTTGCCACAAACCGTCAGCTGACTAACCCCTGGACATATGACAGCTCCTGTATTGCAAACTAGGCCGTGCCCTGGCACTACCTTCCCCGCCCCAAGATCTGAGGCATGTAGCACTTGTGACATTGACCAGATCACTTCAGAGGGGGCTTTTTTCAAGTCACCCCCCTAAACTGGGATCTGGGGTGGATCCCAGCTGGGGGGGGGTTGCTTGGGGAGCCCAGCTGGGCCAGGGGTAAGGGTCTTGCAGTTTTGTGTCTTGCCTTCTTCTAACCCAGTGTACAATATCTTTTTTGCCAGATTTATCCCGTTAATGTTTTTTGTAGACATTGACTACTTGAAACTTAAACTCCAATGAACATAATTGCTAAGAGGCCTCTTATTTTTGATGATCCTATGATTTGTTTTTCCCTAATGTCTACTGCTGACATTTAAAGGTTTGAAATAAAGTTATCCATAAAACTGTAGACGTGACATAATTGTAAATAAACTGTATATTTTGAAAAAAAATGTTTTACTTCTTGGGATGCTCTTGGCCTGGAGGGGGGGCAACTAGACTGGGTCTTCGGCAGCAGTTTGGCGGCGAGGGCTTCTTCTGTTCTGGGTCTTCGGCGGCAGTTCGGCGGCAGGTCCTTCACTCGCTTCGGGATCCGCCGCCGAAGTGCCCCGAAGACCCGGAGTGGAAGGACCCCCGCCGCCGAAGACCCCAGGCCCCCTGAATCCTCTGGGCGGCCCTGCCCACGCGGCTGGGATCATGTTCTCCATGGGTAGCCCCATGCCCTGGGAAACTCACCAGCAGAGTAACGACTCCAGTGGTTAGACCAAGTGAAGATGCCCCAGGCCTGGTGCCTCAGGGAGCCAGAGCCCAAGGTAGGCGGCACCATCTGGGCAGGGCGTAGAGGATGGCAGGGGGGATCAGGGCTGGGGACTGGTAGTGGAGCAGGCTCCTGCAGCATAGCCCCGCCAGGCAGCACACCAGAGGCTTATGGGAAGCGAGCGGCAGCCAGGGCCGGCGCAACCCATTAGGCGACCTAGGCGGTTGCCTAGGGCACTAACATTTGGGGGGCGCCGGCCACCCCGGTCGTCGTCGGTATTTCAGGGGCGGGACCTTCCGCCACCTAGGGCAGCAAAGCTGGCGGCGCTCCTGGCAGCAGCTGGCAGGATGGTGTGGTTGGAGACGTGGGCTCGGCCCCCCTGGCCCCACTCCTGCTGGGGAGCTCCCGCTGCGAAGTATGCTGCTCCCGGTGGGCTGCCCTGGCTCTTTGCTCCAGTCACGACTCAGGTATCTTGGTCACCAGCTAACAGCCAGCCTTGCCGCGGGGATGCAGGGTCACCCTGCTACAGGCGCGCCCCTCAGCCTACCCCTCCTGCCCTGTGGGGCTGTTGGCAAGGATGGGGGAGCTGTAGGGACAGTAAAAACCATCCGCCTCCCGCTGGCAAAGGCTGGATGGGCTGAGCTGGGGGCCCCAGCCCCAGGTTTGGGCAGCACAGCTGGGAGCGCTGGACTAGCCATGTGGGGCTGGGGCCTGCGCTGTATCCTGCCCAGTGCTGCACCTTGGCCCTCCGCTCAGAGCCGCCTGAATGGCTCTAGGGCCGAACACAGGTGACGATGGCCCAGCAGCTGCTGACCAGAAACTGCAAGATGGGCCAATCCCCCTACTCTGCCACGGCCCCAGGAGACCGTGGCCTGCCAGCATGTGGCCACGGATGCCCCAGAGCCAGGCCACAGCCACATTAGCCTGCAGCAGTGGGAAGGTGTTTTGAGTGACTGGGCGATTTGCAGCTCATCCATTCCTGTCAACCAGGCTCTCTGCCCCGCAATGCCCAGCCGCCCACCGACACAGCCCTAACCCTGGTGGTGCCTCACAGCCTCCCTCCCATCACGGCTCCGTGGGCACAGTGGGGTGAGCTCCTGGGGCAGGATGCCACGGCCCACAGCCACCATAGCCGCATGAGCCCCCGTCACTGCGGGGCATAGGGACCAGCATGGAGACTCGGTCAAGAGCCCAATGCCCTGGCTCAGAGGTGAATGCTGGCTCTCACCATCCCCTAGGTGCTGACTGGCTCTTGGGCTGTAGTCACCGTATTTATTTCTGGGTGTTACGAGGGTGTTCACACCCCCCTCCCCCCAGTGTATCATAGCCCCTCACAAAGAGCCACCAGTTCATCTCACAACAGCCCTGGCAGGGTGTAACGATGCTGGTTCTGGTGGGACCCAACTGAGAGCGCCAATTCAGGACAAATTGCTCAGAGCAGGGCAGTTACAGCCCAAGGCTGGGGTTCCTTTGCACACCAAGGCAAATCAAACCAGCCAAACAGAGAAGACTTCGGCTTTACCCCACTGGCCAACCACACGTCACACAAGCAATTCCCTTAGACATTCCAGTTTCCCAGTATCACCACCAGTGCCACTCGTTATGGGGACAAATGGTTATGAAAACCAATACCCCAGTAAAAGGAAAAAAAGGTTCTCTCGAGCCCAAAGGACCAAGCCCCAGGCCCAGGTCAATATACAAATCAGATCTTGCCCACAAATCACGCTGTTGCCAATCCTTTAGAATCTAAATTCTAAAGGTTTATTCATAAAAGGAAAAAGATACAGAGGAGAGCTAGAATTGGTTAAATGGAATCAATGACATACAGTAATGGCAAAGTTCTAAGCTGCAGGTTCAAATCAAGTCTCTGGAACATCCCCAGATGGGATGGGTCATCAGTCCTTTATGTAGAGCTTCCGTTTGTAGCAAAGTCCCTCCAGAGGTAAGAGGCAGGATTGAAGACAAGATGGAGGAGCTGCAGCAGCTTTTTATAGTCTCTTGCCATGCAGCCTGTGCTTTCTTTGTCCCAAAGACAAGCTGCCCATCACATGGCATGTAAAAACCTCAGAGTTCTGTCCATAGGCATGTCCCTGCATGCCTTGCTGAGTCACACGGTGTGTCTGCCTTCTCTCAATGGGTCAGTTGTGTAGCTGATGGTCCTTAATGGGCCATCAAGCAGGCTAGGCAGAGCTGACACCAACTTGTCTGGGATGTCACCCAGAAGCACAGCATAAGTTTGAAATACAGACAGTATAGAGCCTGTGACGAAGTGAGAATGTCTTGTGGTGTTCTTTGGATACTGAGGGGGAAGATTGCCGGGGAGCTGCTGTTTCATGTCCCTTCGATAGCTCAGTTGGTAGAGCGGAGGACTGTAGAGGGACTGCCTGCATTGGGGAAGGGAGATACCTGAGCATGTAACATGAGAACCCAGGAGGGGGGTTGGAGGCCAGGTAACACCTTTGACTGGGAATTCGGACAAAGGAAAAGGCTGGGGGAGGAGCCGTGGGGGAAGGGAGAAAGGAGACGCCTGGAAGGGGTTTTTTTTTCCCGTTCTTGGAAGCTGGATAGGAATGAAGAGGGACTCTGATGGGGCTTAGGCTTCCCAGCGAGGCCGGGGCCTCCCTGGGCCCCCCAGATGGACCTAACTAAAGGGAATCCTGTTGTCTGTACTGGCAAGACCTGTTTTGGACTGTGTTCCTGTCGTCTCAATAAACCTTCTGTTTTACTGGCTGGCTGAGAGTTATGATGAATCGCAGGAACCCCAGGGGTGCAGGGCCCGGACTCCCCCACACTCCGTGACAGAGCCAATATTCATAACTTCAACTACAAAAATGATACACACATAGCATAATTATAACCAGCCAATCATAACCTGGCCATAGATACCTCACATGACAACCTTTGTACAATATTTGCTGCAAATATATAACAGTGGTTGCAACAGTGAGCTATATGGTTACAGATTCTGTCAATAACATCACACGGGGGTAAATATTACCCTGTTTTGCAGATGGGGAAACTGAGGCATGGAGTGGCTAAGAGTTTGCAGCTGTGCTGAGCACACAGAACTGCACCTGAAGTCAGCAGGGAGTGGAGCTGCTCAGTGTAATGACACCCCTGCAGGCACTAAACCTGGATCTAAAAGCACAAGTCTCTAATGCCAGATCTATCAACTTTGCTTCAGTAACAGACTCACAAACGTCATTACATGGGTCAACGGGAGGGGGACAAAGAGCCGCAGTGGGGGCTGATGTGGGTTAGACCATACTCAGCGCCTCTTGTTATTTATAGGTACATGGGCTCAGGTCTGTGGTGGGTGGAGACAGGCCTCTAGCTCCACCCCACTACTTCCTGGTATAAATTGGATTTGCAACATGTCCCTACCCACAGCCACCACCAGGCGCAGACTGAGCTGCCTCCAGGCCTTGCTGGACCAATGGGTTTGCCCCATCTGAGGAGAGCAACGCAAGTGACTTTAGAGTTAAGCTTTGTCCCAGTCCAACCATCTGATGTGCTAGGATGGTGGGGCTTTGGGCCCCTCTAGTAGCAGGTGGTAAATGAGGCAGGGGATTTCAGGAAGAGAAAGGAGCATCTCACAGTTAAAGCAGGTGAATGCTGACCTGGAGAACTAGATTCTATTCCTCTCTCTGCCACAGAGTTCCTATGGGATGCTGGGTAGGTCACTTAAACCCAACTTTTCACAGGTGGCCATGGATTTAATCGTGTGTTCCTCATTTTCTGGGTGCCTGACTTGAGACTGTGACAGAGTGCATGAACTTTCACATGGGTGGGGGAGAAAGGAAAAAAACAGAGCAGCTGTAGGCAGTGGAACCCCAGCAGATGAGACCTAAGGTGTGGTCCAGCTGGTGCTCATCAACCACCACACCCCACAGAGGCTACTGGGAGTGGGAGGAGTCTCTATAAATCAGATCCAGTTTATTGAAGGTGGTTGTAATAGTGTGCCATGCCCCAGTGTCTAAGGAGATGCAACATATTGGAAAAGCAGGAACTAAATTAGGGAGAGTTTGGGAACAGGGCATGGAGAACTTATGAGGAAATGGGTCTAAAAGGAAATGGGTGTAGATGACCAGTAAAATAAATACTAATGCATCCCTTCTTGGAGCTCCAATCTTCTCTGGCTTCCTTCCCTTCCCCCCGACCCCCATTTCTGTGGTGGTTGCATCAGGCTGCTCAATAACCTGAGGACAGACCCTGGGGTGTGATCTGCAGTTGTGCTCAGCACTGTCAATGGGAGTTTTGCTTTGCCTATCTAAGGGGCTATCTAACGCTAAGCACTCTGGAAAACAAACTCCTGGTTGTCTTCCACTGGGCACCCAAAATCAGTGGATGCTTTTGACCTTGAGCACTTTGTCTCTCAGTTCTCCCTCTGTAGAATGAGGCTGTGATACCCTCTTGCCTAAGGGAGGTGTTGTGAAAATAACTTCTTTAATGTGTGGAAAGCCCAGCCATGCTGCAGCTGGGAGCGCCCTGAGGAAACTAGTAATTCTGCTCTCAAAGCAGGGTTTGAATAGTGACCTGTCAATAAGGCCTGAGACCACCCACTGAACAGTGAGGAGAAAAGAAAACATTGCCCAGCTGCTCATTCAGGGAGCCCTGTCCCGCCTGGGCACTGAATGAGACAGGGGTCCAGTGGGAAAAGCGCACGGGATCATAGAACTGGAAGAGACCTTGAGAGGTCATCTAGTCCAGTCTCCTTCACTCATGGCAGGACTGAGTATTATCTAGACCATCCCTGACAGGTGTTTGTCCAACCTGCTCTTAAAAATCCCCAATTATGGAGATTCCACAACCTCCCTAGGCAATTTATTCCAGTGCTTAACCACTGACAGTTGGGAAGTTTTTCCTAATGTCCAACCTAAACCGCCCTTGCTGCAATTTAAGCCCATTGCTTCTTGTCCTATCCTCAGAGGTTAAGAACAAATTTTCTCCCTCCTCCTTGTAACAACCTTTTATGTACTTGGAAACTGTTGTCATGTCCCCTCTCAGTCTTCTCTTCTCCAGACTAAACAAATCCAGTTTTTTCAATCTTCCCTCATAGGTCATGTTTTCTAGACCATTAATCATTTTTCTTGCTCTTCTCTGGACTTTCTCCAATTTGTCTACATCTTACCTGAAATGTGGCACCCAGAACTGGACACAATACTCCAGTTGAGGCCTAATCAGCACGGAGTAGAGCGGAAGAATTATTTCTCGTGTCTTGCTTACAATACTCCTGCTAATACATCCCAGAATGATGTTCACTTTTTTTGCAACAGCGTTACACTGTTGACTCATATTTAGCTTGTGATCCACTATGACCCCCAGATCCCTTTCCGCAGTACTCCTTCCTAGGCAGTCACTTCCCATTTTGTATGTGTGCAACTGATTGTTCCTTCCTAAGTGGAGTACTTTGCATTTCTCCTTATTGAATTTCATCCTATTTACTTCAGGCCATTTCTCCAGTTTGTCCAGATCATTTTGAATGTTAATCCTATCCTCCAAAGCACCTGCAACCCTGCCCAGCTTGGTATCGTCCGCAAACTTCATAAGTGTACTCTCTATGCAGNGTTTTTTTTTTTTTTTTTTTTTTTTTTTTTTTTTTTTTTTGCCACTTGGGGTGGCAAAAATGCTGGAGCCAGCCCTGTCTCTGTGCCATTATCTAAATCATTGATGAAGATATTGAACAGAACTGGACCCAGAACCAATCCCTGTGGGACCCCACTCATTATGCCCTTCCAGCATGACTGTGAACCACTGATAACTACTCCCTGGGAATGATTTTCCAACCAATTTTGCACCCACCTTATAGTAGCTCCATCTAGGTTGTATTTCTCTAGTTTGTTTATGAGAAGGTCATGCAAGACAGTATCAAAAGCCTTATTAAAGTCAAGATATACCACATCTACCACTTCCCCCCTATCCACAAGGCTTGTTACCCTGTCAAAGAAAGCTATCAGGTTGGTTTGACACGATTTGTTCTTGACAAATCCATGCTGACTGTTATTTATCACCTTATTATCTTCTAGGTGTTTGCTTAATTATTTGCTCCATTATCTTTCCAGGTACAGAAGTTAAGTTGACTGATGTGTAATTCCCCGGGTTGTCCTTATTTCCCTTTTTTATAGATGGGCACTATATTTGCCCTTTTCCAGTCTTCTGGAATGTCTCCCGTCTTCCATGACTTTTCAAAGATAATCGCTAATGGCTCAGATATCTCCTCAATCAGCTCCTGAGTATCCTGAGCATTTCATCAGGCCCTGGTGATTTGAAGACATCTAACTTGTCTAAGTAATTTTTCACTTGTTCTTTCCCTATTTTAGATCCTGTAATGAGAGACCATACCATAATGCGGATGCAGACAACTTGAATTCTGGCACTTCCTGACTCTGGAGAGCTTGACCTCACACTGAACTCGACTCTACACTGTGTGTGTTCCAGTGGCACCCTAGGGGGCCAGCTGCTGCACATCGTTTACAGGCACTGAGTCAGGTCCTGCCTGGAAGATCCTGCCATCCAGTTGGATGAGAGAGAAACGGAGGGGAGGAGAAAAAGGAAGGATTGTCCCCATTTGATAGACTGTGACTCGTCTAAATCACATGGCGTCTGCGACAGAGCTGGCCGATCTCCTGAGCCACATGACCATCCTTTTGCGGTGAGTGTGTTACGTGATTGTATACAACCATCTGTGTCATACTGAGGCTCGTGCAGCAGGGGGCAGAACTCTGGCAGCTGACTCGGACTCGCACTGCAGGGCAGTATAGATGTTTGTGCGCATGCTGGAGCCCAAGCTCCAAGACCCTCCAGCCGTCGCTGCCGCAGGATTAGCAGCAGAACCCCCTCCAAACAACCAGGCCTCTTTAAAGCCCTGTGCGCCGGGATCTAGGTCACTCCCTGCAGAAATACCATGACACTTTGCGCTAGCTCTTAGAGCCTGGGATAACTGATTCCTTTGTCCATCCCATGCTTACAATGCCAGGTCTTCACCAAGCCAGCAGCACAGAACTCCACACCCCTGCTGGGGTTGAAATCCTGAATCCAGGGGCTCCTGATCACTCCCAGCCAATCTCTGGGCAGCCTGGCTGTCCAGATGACTAATGCAAATTTCTCCATTGCTGCTGCTGCTGTCTCCCTTTAGTTTGTGCTTTGCCCTCAGACCAGTACCAGATTTACCATGGCACCGGGCCCATTCTTCAAAGGGGCCCCGGCCCGGCCTGCTCTTCTCTGCCCCCTGCCAACCACTCTCTCCTGCGGGGGGCAGCGGGCAGAAGCTTGGTCCTGCTGGCTCCTGCTGCAGGGCAGGCTCTGCCAGCAGCCAAGCTCCCCCCACCCCGCCTCTTCCCCAGAGCGTGCCGCGTCCCTGCCCCTCCCCTTTCCAACGCTTCCCCCGCTGGCGCAAGGGAGGGGAAGGAGCGGAGCCGCAGCGCACTTGCTCCTTGGGGGAGGAGCCGAAGAGGTGGGGGCGGGGCCCTGGGGAAGGGGGTGGAATCGGGGCATACCCCCTCCAGCCCCCTGCCGTGAGCCACTCAGGGCAGGGGGCTAGGAGCACCCCCATGACCCCAGCCCACACCCCCAGCCCTCTGTCCTGACCCCTTCACCCCCTCAAACACCCCCAACTCTGACTCCTGCACCCCCCCACACATACCCAGCCCCCCACACCCCATGCTCTGACTCCTGCACCCCCCACACACATCCCCACCCCCACCCTGAGCACCAAACGGGAGCTCCTGCACCCCCCACCCCCCCCCCCGCCCCCGGCCCGACCCCGCACCCCCACCCCCAGCCCCAACTCTGAGCCCCCTCCCTCACCCTAGCTCCTGGCCAGACCCTGCACCCCAACCCCCAGCCTGCTCTTGCACCCTAACTTCCTCCCAGACCCTGCACCCCCAGCCCTGTGCTCAGTGCACTCCCACCCTCAGCTCAGTGCAGAGAGAGACGAGGAGAATGGCCTAGAACCAGGGGAGAAGGTAGGTACCGGCTCTATGTGGGCAGGGGTGGGGGTGGGATCCTGTTTACCCCCAGCCCTGCTGCGCTTGCAGTTTACCCCCGGCCCCTGCCTTGCTCCAGTCAGCAGGGACTAATCCTCCCCCCATGCCCCACTGTGCTCATCTTGCCCCTGGCCCCTCCCTCGCTCCAGCTCGGGACCAATCCACCCCCCCACCCCACCCCGCTGTCACGGTGGATAAAAATCAATGACTTTTTTAAAAAAATCAAAAAATCAGATTTTTTTTAATTTAAATTGGATTTTTGAGGGAAAAAACCTATCTAAAGAAAGTTTTAATTAAGATACATTATATCTCATCATGGAATAGGGATTATAAATTCTAATTCTATAGTATGAGACAATATATTGATGTAATGTTTAAAAAAAGTTTTGTAAATGAGTTCTAATAGTTCATGGATTAGGGACCCAATTTTATGGGGTTCTGCAGGCTTCTGTATAGATTATTTCGGTTAATCTTTCTATCTACCCAATGGGACTCAGTGCTCAGTCTAGACGATACCATCAGAGATGCTTAGTTTTGCAGTTCTCAAACAGTGGATTTGTGTCTCCAGAGGTAACATGCTTCTTAACAGCAAAAATGTTTTTAAATAAATAAATAATATATAGAGGTGAGAAATAACAGACCTCAACTCTATTGTCCCTCTGCAAATTTGTGTACACAGAGTCAATCCCTTACCTCTCTTTAAAAGTTTCAGAAAGTTCAATGAATAGAAGATTGTTGGGGGCGGAATAGATCTGGACAAGGAGAAGAAGTCTGGAGATAAATGTGAGAAGGGAGGGACATATGCTTTTTTGTTAAAATATTATGTTTGCTGTTGAAGAAAAAAATCCAGAATTCTTAACGTTGTTGTTTTAGTTAAATAAAACAATTTAAATGTCTGTCTGGTGATGTTCTCCTCCTAATACAGCATGGCAAGAAAATCCTCCAAATATTAATGATTAACCTGTTGAATTGGAGATAGTTCACCTCCCAATGACATCATAAATATCTGCTTCAATTATCTTTGGTAAATGAAATAACCAAACAATCATTTATTTTCTGATATAGCTGTAAAACTCCTCTGAAAAGTTTTCAAAATCAATCACTGTTTAAAACTGTATAGTGTGTACCTTCTAAAAGTGAAACCTACATCTATCTCTGAGTTGTGAAGAATATGTATTAAGGTTATAACAACCAACAAGAATGCACTTTTATGTAGAAAACCATAATTAAATCGAGTCTTCCTGACTAGTGATTTAAATCAAATCCATCCTACCCGCTGTGCTCTTGCCCCTGGCTCCTTCATTCCCCACGGGGGCCCACAAAAAGTTAATCCGGCCCTGCCTCAGACTGCAGCTTGCTAGCAACAAGGACTCACAAACTGGAGGCTTCAACCTTCCACCACTGATGACCTCCTGAGGTCCCTTCCAACCCTGAGATTCTATGATTCTATGACTGCTGAGCATCCACTTCTTGTTCTTGTGTTACTGCTGCTCCTTGAGTACTTCAGGAGAGGGGTTGCTGTCCTGCCCCTGGCTCCTTGGGCATCTCCAAAAGATGCCTCTTGCTCTGATCTGCTCTGGGAACATGGTTTTGACATGTGTGTGCCTTACCAGACTGTGGGATTTAGCAGTGTCCTCTTTGGCACCTCAAGTATAAATGCTTTCAGAGGAGATTTCCTTAGCAAAACCACACGAGCTGAATCATGACCTCCGACCCACCCAGGCTTCTCTGCAGGGACTGGGGAGATGGGCTCCTCGTTCACGCTGAGGAGCTGCTCCACAGATGTGCCTGCCGCCCACAGAGAGGGGCGCGTCTCCAGCTCTCTGTTCTTCCCGTGGACCCCTTCCTGTTCTTGGCGTATTCTCTCAGTGGACATGACTTTTAGGAAATATCATCACTCCTTTCCTGCAGCCCCTGCTTGTGGAGGAGTCTCTTTCTCCCTGAAGGGGTGGTACAGCGGCTTTCAGGGGCTACATGGAACATAGATGCTCAGGCAGGGTATAATAGAGGTGGCTCAGGGCAGTGTAGCAAACAGATGCTTCCCCTGATGCTTTCTGTCATGTTCCAGAATCTGTTTTCATGTCAAAAAAAGTTCTAAGTCTCTCTAGCTGTGTTCTATTGCAGTGGTTTTCAAACTTTTTTTTCTGGGGACCCAGTTGAAGAAAATTGTTGAAGCCTATGACCCAACAGAGCTGGGGATGAGGGGTTTGGGGTGTGGGAGGGACTCAGGGCTCTGGGGTGGGGATAAGGGGTTTGGGGTGCAGGAGGGAGCTCTGGGTTTGGGAGGCTCAGGGCTGGGGCAGGGGATTGGGACACGGGCTTACCTCGGGCAGCTCCCACTCTGGGACTGCACTGGCCAAGGACAGCAACTGTGAGTTGGGTGTAGAGAAGGGATGGGCACATTAAAGGGACTTTTGGGTTGCTGGACTTAAGACCCTGAGGGGAAAAGGACACTGCCCAACTTACTTGGGGGTGGGTCTTTTGCTCAAGGTTTATGTTTATGAACCCTAGTTGCAGTGTTTTCCCAAATTAATGCTGTTATTTCCCTCCTTTTATTAAAAGTTTTTGCTACATTCAGACTCTGCTTGCGAGAGGGGAAGTATGGTGTCTTCGAGGTGCCCAGGGGGTGGTGTGTAATTGTCCCAGGTCACTGGGTGGGCGCTCGAGCAGGTTTTGTGTTGTATTGTTGAAAAGGAATCGCTAGATACTGAACCCGGCCCTCGTTGCTGCTGTCTTCACCTGGCAGAAGGGTTACATAAGAAAATAATATTACGCTGAAATTTTATTTTGATGTAATTTCTGTGTTCTGTGAAATATAACCTTTAGTTTGGGGAAAAAACATTCAAAATGTTGAACCAAGCATAAACCAATGTAGAGATCTGCCTGAGTCAGCAGACCTGAAACAATAGCTCTGAGAGAGGTCAACTGCCCCCTATCTCCATGAGATGTTGACTCTGAAGTTTAATGAAGACAACATAAGAACATAAGAACATAAGAAAAGCCGTACCGGGTCAGACCAAAGGTCCATCTAGCCCAGTATCTGTCTACCGACAGTGGCCAATGCCAGGTGCCCCAGAGGGAGTGAACCTAACAGGCAATGATCAAGTGATCTCTCTCCTGCCATCCATCTCCATCCTCTGACGAACAGAGGCTAGGGACACCATTCTTACCCATCCTGGCTAATAGCCATTTATGGACTTAGCCACCATGAATTTATCCAGTCCCCTTTTAAACATTGTTATAGTCCTAGCCTTCACAACCTCCTCAGGTAAGGAGTTCCACAAGTTGACTGTGCGCTGCGTGAAGAAGAACTTCCTTTTATTTGTTTTAAACCTGCTGCCTATTAATTTCATTTGGTGACCCCTAGTTCTTGTATTATGGGAATAAGTAAATAACTTTTCCTTATCCACTTTCTCAACATCACTCATGATTTTATATACCTCTATCATGTCCCCCCTTAGTCTTCTCTTTTCCAAGCCGAAGAGTCCCAGCCTCTCTAATCTCTCCTCGTATGGGACCCTCTCTAAACCCCTAATCATTTTAGTTGCCCTTTTCTGAACCTTTTCTAGTGCTAGAATATCCTTTTTGAGGTGAGGAGACCACATCTGTACACAGTATTCGAGATGTGGGCGTACCATGGATTTATATAAGGGCAATAATATATTCTCAGTCTTATTCTCTATATAATATAATATAATCATTAATTATTTCCTTGTTGGTCAGAATATGTAAGACACATGGACATTAATGATTAACTATCTACTAGGAGTGATGTCATAGCAACTGAAGTGGGTAGGACCTGGCAGAGTCAGTACTTCCCTCCCCTCCCTACCATCATACTAGGATAAAGCAGCACATCCTCACAGCACAAGTAAATGTTGTTGGTCTGCCACACAATAGTAAATAATTAAAAATGTCAGCTGTAAAGCAGCAGCAGCAAGTGGCTCAAAGCAAATCATCTCAGTGGGAGGGCACAGCTTTGGCTATGGCTTGAGGGGAAAAGGAAGTAAGCAGAATTTTGTAACCAGTGCCAGTGAAGCTGAATTCATCATGTGACTTACAAATAACTTAGGGAAACCTAGTTAGGCCATTCTTCTTCTTAGTAGTATTACAGCAGCACCTAGAGGCCTGAACTGAGATTGTTAGGCACAAATACGTAGTCAGAGGACTGCCCTCAATTGGCTCCCCATCTAGCCCAGGGGCTCTCAAACTGGGGGTCATGGGGTTGCGAGGTTATTACACGGGGGGGGGTTGTGAGTCAGGGGCAGCACCAGACTCTTCCCAGTGTGGGAGCTGAAGTGGGACCAGTGGTGAGCAAACTGGGAGGTGTGCCAGAGGTTCTTGGGGGGGCAGGGTATGAAGAAACTTTGTCAATATCACTTTTCACAGCAGACTTAGCATCCCATTGCTACCCTTACTTCTGCGCTGCTGCTGGCGGCGGCGCTGCTGTCAGAGCTGTGAGGCTCTGAAAGCAGTTCTGCGCTGGCTACTGGCAGGGTGGAAAGGGGTGGCCAATACAAAAGTCTGAGAACCACTGATCTAGACAGACAAGACATGCAAAAAAAAAAAAGGGTGGGAACAGAGGGGAGGAAGGGACGTGCTCAGGGTCACACAGCTAGCCTGAAATAGAACATAGGCTGCCTATCTCCCAATCCAGTGCCGTATCCACTGTGACTGGGCCATAGCGTCTCACTGAGATGCAGGACATTATCTTAAATATGTATAGCCCCAGTTAATTCCATCAAATGCTGCCTTATCATGGATTTCTGCTAGCACTGGACAGTCAGCTAGGCTGTCATTGTGAAAGCGGAGAGAGACCTTTAGCCTCCTTTTCATAGCACCAGAGCCTTGTCGACCCACAATTAATCCTGCTGATCCCAGGAGATCAAAATTGCTACAAGCAATTCTGATGAATGATCCTTTATATCACAAAAAGAGCAACACATGCCACACGGGGGAAAGGCTTTAGTGAGCTAACAAGCCAAGATTCAGGTAGTTCAGTTTTTTTCCAGTATGTGCTCAGCAGAGGTGTAAATCTTACCCGTGGGGGAATTCTGCACCAAAAAATTAAAAATTCTGCACACAATATTTTAAAATTCTGCAAAATTCTGTATATTTTATTTGTCAAAATAATGCAATATAATCACTCTGTTTTAAATTATTTTAGTAATTTTATTTAAACTATAATACAGTGGATGTAGAATAGGAGTGGGGAGCATTGGAGGAAATCCCCCACCCCCCTTGCCTAATAGTAATGGAGCTAGGTTTGACCCTTTATTTCTAGTTATTAGTCAACAAATATATGCAGCCATATGCTCAGTGTTATATCATAGGCAACCAAAGAGCAAGTGAGGGCTGGAGACTCAAACTAACAATTTATATTGGCTACTGACCATCTCCAGAAAGGTCAGTAGCAAACAGTTCATGGAGTACATTTTGATAGGAATTTTTTTCAGTACAAAAATTTAGACCAGTTCTAATCACGAAAACACCATAAGCATTTATAAGGCTATACTGTCCTTAATACCCCTCTGGCAATGTGAAGGAGCCTTAAAACTTTCACAACGACAATGGGAACAATTCATTAAGCAGGCAGGCTGCTACATTCTGCTCTGCCTGAGGGGACAGAGCCTGCCCCATGCCTACCTCCTCAGAAACACCCTGAAGTCTCTCTCTCTATATATATCACTTGCACGACTGACTCCCCCCGCCCCCGGCGGTGATTTACGTCTCTACCGGCTGCTCCAGACACCCGAGCCAACCTGCCTGTGCTGCCGGGGAGGGGCGCATAACCGCTCTTGCAGCTTCCCTTTCCTTTCCCATCAGAAGTCATTTTTCTGCAGGGAAGCAAAGAAATCTGCAGGGGACATGAATTCTGCGCATGTGCAGCGATGTAGAATTCCCCCAGGAGTAAAATTTGCCAAACAATATTGAGACCTTTGCTCCAAGCCCATCTGGGCCTGGTACTCTGTCGTCCTCCTCCTGGGAATGAATTACTTCACCAAGTTCCTCCGCTGTAGCAAAGCCAAGGCTTGATCCTTTGAGATCGCTGGGAGATCTAAGGCTCTTTAGAAGCTCCATTATTAAAAGTCTTCTGCTGCAGCATTTTGTTTGCTGTATAACTTGTAAATAGTAGCAAACTCCCCAGTCATTCCAAGTAGATTGGGTTCAGTAAAGTTCCCCTTTTTGTAACCTGGCTGTGTGTGCTAGTCCTCTTGTAACATCCATCATCCCTACAGAGCTGTTCCTTTTATGACTAACTGCATGCCAGACTTGGCAGGGATTCCATTAGCACCCCATGTATGACTGGGCTTAGAATGAAGGGGGAGGGGAGGCAGGGAGGCATGTGGCAGGAGATTCAAACCATGATGCAAGCCGGGAGCTGTTTGAAATTCCTCTGGAGTCAAGCCTGCTCCACGAGGTGAAAGCAGATGAGCCGGCTGATGAAGGGAAAGGGAGCTTGGGGTAAGCTTGTGCCTGAATTAATCCTTATAGTAACTTCCCCTCATTTTTGTTTGCCTGAAATCTCACTTCCCTCCTCCTCCCCCCCTCCCCACACTGCCCTTCACCATCCTATCTGCAGCTTTAGAGAACAAAGGCACTCACTTTTTGACTAACTCACTTACTAGTGTGTTAGAAATTAAAATTTTTAGAGAACCATAGAATTGTAGGACTGGAAGAGACCTCGAGAGGTCTCTAGCCCAGTCGCCTGCACTCTTGGCAGGACTGAGTATTATCTAGACCATCCCTGACAGGTGTTTGTCCAACCTGCTCTTAAAAATCTCCAATGATGGAGATTCCAGAACCTCCCTAGGCAACCTAGAATCCATTCCAAAAGATAGCAGGCAGTCCAGTTATACACCCACATTGGTTAGTGTCTTGTGCCTGGACAGATAGAAGAAACAGATGGTCGGTGTCCGCTTCTCAATTCTTTGGCTTGTTGGGCTGGGCAGTGACAGGCAATGTAGAGTCCACTGATCACGTGAAGAGGGACATCCCTTTTGTCTTTTTGAGGGAGACTGCTGGAACTTTTATGGAAATACTCTGAAATTCTCTCCCTCTGAAATGTCTTCCCCCCCGATAGACTTTCCCACGCCATTCTGCAATGCATTCAGCTGGCACCACTGCAATGGGCTAGCAGCATAGGGGCTAGGGCAGCTTCAGGACCCCAGTGGCAGCTGGGTTCTCTGTGCCTTTGTCACCCTCGGCCAAGATCACCACTACGTGTGACAATTGTCAGTATTCACTGCACTTGCCCTATACCCAGCTTCTGAAGGTTCCATGCAAGAGAATACCTCCCCTCCTCCCGGTAGACGAGGCCATATTGCTATGGCTTGAGCTGGGAGCGGTGCTGTATCAAAGCACTCCAAACTAAAGTGACCATGAGCCTAGCCTAGTAAAAGCTGTCTATAGGACTCTTGCAAGGGCCTTTGAGACCTGACTTCCCTCTCTGGGACTGTAAAGCTAATGCTGTATCTGTCTCAATCAGTAGCTTTTGGTGTGGTGGCCTTGATAGGCGTCCCTCCCTTCCTGCAGATGGAGAAAGAAGATCAGAAAGGATATGGTCAGCCAACTCCTCCAATCCTCTACAGCTTCAGACTGGGAACACCGGGCTTGGAGAGGCCACAGGACTGAGACCATGGAGAAGGACTGAGAATGGAGGAATCAGCTGTTGCAGGAGAGGGAAAAGGACTGAATGGCTCATTGGGAAATGCACCAAGCCATCAGACATGAATGTTGCAGAGCATTGACCTACATGCCCAAAGCGCACTCCACGACAGTCTTTCCAGGTCTTACAGACTCCATGGTCACTCCTCCATACACCCCAACGCGTCAGGTGGTATCACAGGCACAGCTGTACACCAGACCACTCCACGACGGAGGGAAAATAAGAACCACAGCTACACAAACATGTGAAAACCACAGGATCAGACAATAGTTGTTTCATTCCATTTTGTAGATGGGGATGTAGGGGGGGCATGTGGTGTCAAGTGCCCCCCCCCAAATTTCTACTGGGCCTGATAGTGGGGAGGGAGAGGGGCACATTTGGCCCCTGTTCCTGGCACCCAGGCTTGGGCGGGGAGCTGAATCATAGAATATCAGGGTTGGAAGGGACCTCAGGAGGTCATCTAGTCCAACCCCCTGCTCAAAGCAGGACCTAATCCCAACTAAATCATCCCAGCCAGGGCTTTGTCAAGCCTGACCTTAAAAACCTCTAAGGAAGGAGATTCCACCACCTCCCTAGGTAACCCATTCCAGTGCTTCACCACCCTCCTAGTGAAAAAGTTTTTCCTAATATCCAATCTAAACCTCCCCCACTGCAACTTGAGACCATTACTCCTTGTTCTGTCATCTGGTACCACTGAGAACAGTCTAGATCCATCCTCTTTGGAACCCCCTTTCAGGTAGTTGAAAGCAGCTATCAAATCCCCCCTCATTCTTCTCTTCTGCAGACTAAACAATCCCAGTTCCCTCAGCCTCTCCTCATAACTCATGTGCTCCAGCCCCCTAATCATTTTTGTTGCCCTCCGCTGGACTCTTTCCAATTTTTCCACATCCTTCTTGTAGTGTGGGGCCCAAAACTGGACACAGTACTCCAGGTGAGGCCTCACCAATGTCGAATAGAGGGGAACGATCACGTCCCTCGATCTGCTGGCAATGCCCCTACTTATACAGCCCAAAATGCCGTTAGCCTTCTTGGCAACAAGGGCACACTGTCGACTCATATCCAGCTTCTCGTCCACCGTAACCCCTAAGTCCTTTTCTGCAGAACTGCTGCCTAGCCACTCAGTCCCTAGTCTGTAACAGTGAATGGGATTCTTCTGTCCTAAGTGCAGGACTCTGCACTTGTCCTTGTTGAACCTCATCAGGTTTCTTTTGGCCCAATCCTCTAGTTTGTCTAGGTCCCTCTGTATCCTATCCCTACCCTCCAGCGTATCTACCACTCCTCCCAGTTTAGTGTCATCTGCAAACTTGCTGAGGGTGCAGTCCACGCCATCCTCCAGATCATTAATGAAGATATTGAACAAAACCGGCCCCAGGACCAACCCTTGGGGCACTCCGCTTGAAACCGGCTGCCAACTAGCCATGGAGCCGTTGATCACTACCCGTTGAGATCTAGCCAGCTTTCTATCCACCTTATAGTCCATTCATCCAGCCTTAGTACCATGGCAGGCATGTCTTCAAACATTGTTTTAACATTTTACTAAAGGTACAGAAAAGAAGAAAAAACAGTTAATGCTTTACCTCTCTAATGCTTTAAGTAAGGCTTCTATGTTAACAGCATGTTTTGTTCCCTTTTTAGAGAGAGTTTTACTCCTGAAGGAATTCTGTGCCAAAAAATTAAAAATCCTGCCCACAATATTTTAAAATTCTGCAAATTTTATTGTCAAAATAACACTACATAATCACGCCAGTTTCAATTATTTTGGTAATTTATTTCAAAATACCTGTCAGCAAGTATGTATTGTACAGACACACAAAAATTCCCCCAGAAGTAGAGAGTTAAAGAAACCCCTATGACAACCCAGTTCCTGTTTCTCTGCCCCCTTCCCCCCCCTCAAGACCAGCCAGGGGGCCAGACACCCACAACTCTTCCCACCGAGAGCCCAGCTGCGGGGCCCCTCAGACAATACACCCGAACCCTCTCCCCCCAGAGCCCAGCCATGGAGACTTGCCGCAGGCCGTATGAAATTAAGCAGCAGGCCGGATGTGGCCCGCGGGCCGTAGGTTCTCCACCCCTGCTCTGGCTCCCTCTTCCCCCCAGTCTCTTCTATGTGTGAGCTGGGCTCCACCAGGTCCAGTGGCCCCTAGTGGCGGCTAGCAGCACTGCAGCCCACTTTTGTGGGGGGAAAGGAAATTCTGCGTGCATGTTAATTTCTGCAAAATTCTGCATTGCGCAGTGGTGCAGAACTCCCCAGGAATAGAGTTTTTAGAAGGAACCCCCCGCCGCCGGTTTGACAGGCTCTGAGATGGTATTAAATATGTTAATAATGGACTCCTTGGGGAAAAGAAGTCACTTGTGATGAGTTGGAGCTGCTGTTAAAGTCCCATCCCATTTCATCCCAGGTGGTGGTTAGGATGCAGCGGGAGCCAGTAGGGGTGTCAATGTCATCTGGATTCCTCTCTTTGGCTTGATCTGGTCAAGACATCCCTCAGGATTAGGACAAAGAGAGTCTGGGGTCCCAGAAACAGTGGGGGTGGCAGCCATAATGGCGAAACTCACTCCAATAGCCTCTATCTGTTCTTTCTTTTCCCGCCCCACCCCCCCAAGGCTTTCTTTAAAGATACACAAAGGGAATTGCAGGTGGAATAGCTGGAATAGCCCATCCCCTCATTATTTTATCCACCAATGAGACCTAATATCTGACACACCAATTTTGGCTCTTGAACTTATGGCTCCACATCATGTTTTTAACATGCATCATTTCAACAGTCCTTGAATTATATCATCGTGGCTGGTTTGGTTTAGGCTAATCCCATTTCTCTGTCTGGTTTTCTTGCACCTGTTTATAACATTCTTTACTGAAAATAACTTGACCTACTTTCCATGGTAAATTTCTTAACAGGCAAATGTTATAGATCAATTGTTCCAACATCCCTCACTGTGGATTTTCCAATTCCAAACTGATGGCCCACTGACCAGCAGCAATCCAGAATCCCAAGCTTCTAGAGTGTAATTGCTACTCACTTCTCTGCTGGCAATGCAGCTCTGATTTTGGTGTCCCTGCGCCAGAGGGCTGGCAGATCCAGGAATATGCCCTTTTGCATCCAAAAGTTCTGCAGCCACAGGCATTTCTAACCTGCATTATAATGCAATGGCACCAAGCAGTACTCATTTCTCAGAAGCAGCAATCCACTGTGTGGAGCTGCTCTGTGAATGCTTGCAACAACCTGGCATTTTTTTGTTGCTATGTCCATCAGCTTTCAGTTATTTTGCTTTAACATCACTGTATCTTCCTCCTCTGTTGTGGTGGTAGTCGTTTAGGATCTACAAATACAGTAGAATCGTGAGTCCTATGTTAGCATTGCTCATGTGAATTGCACTGAGCTGTGCAGGGTCCATGCTTCTGCCAGAGCGATGGCAGAGACTGAAAAGCTGCATGCAGGATGGTGGGAGTTTTTAAAAAATGGTGCAAAAATTATGGGCTAGAATAGGCCTTATTGGATGGAGAGAGTGGCATGGTGAGAACTTGACCTCCTCCCTCCCAAAACTCTCTGGGTGAATGAGTGGCGTCCCACAAAGCACTGCAAAAATATCCCCCAAGGCCCTGAGCCAGACTCCAGCCTGTGGCACACTGGGCTGCCTATCTGTGATGCGCCGATGCAAAGACTCATGGTGAGGATGCGCAGCATGGATGCGAGGAGCCAAGTGTGCAGGCACCCAAGTGACATGACGTGCATTGACTGAATGTTGTAGTGCAGCCATTGCCTTTAACACAAGAAGCAACTTCACTGGTGAAAGCTGGGCTTGGAGAGGATTAACCAGCCTTATTGATACTATATCTGGGTACATACATCAGCATTTTAAATAATAATCAGCTGGTCCCAGGGAGCAATGGATCTCCAGGAGTACACATCAGTAATGAGGTCGGACCCCTTCAATCCACCCCTGAGGGCTAGTGGAGTCTGTCTCCTAATGATGCTTATCCGCATGGCCTTCCAACAGGTGCCACCCCTCCCCACTGCACAGAACCTGGCCAGTTAGCCCACAGGCTGTTCTCCAATACACTCCAATGGCCATACTGTTTATAACCTAGCAGAGCCTCAGAATCCAACCTCTGGCCTCCTACCTGGGAATGATTAACAACCTATCTCAGACTCGTCCTGGGCTCTGCCAGCCTTATATAGGCCTGCTCCTGGAAAGCCCTGAAACATGTGCTCAAGTCCACCCCTTTTCAGGACAGCAACTAAGCACAAGTTCATAGCCCATAAGTGCTTAAAGAGTGTCCTGAAAAGGGGTGGTTCCCTCAGTTGGGAACCACAGTTCCCCAGGCAGGTTAATGGACAGGATCTCAGCAGACAGCAGCAGTGTGTTGCACAGAGAATGACAGCAGCAGTGTGTTGCACAGAGAATGACTGGGTTTTGTTTCTTTGTTTTTAATAATGTGCTCATTACATCTTTAACCACTGCATCGTACAGCACTTGCGGACGAGGACCAGACAGCTCAGTGGTCACCTATGGAGGCTGCTACTGTAGCTGGGATTCACTGTAGCATTTCACAACTCGGGGCCTAGAATCAGGGCCTGCAGCAGAGCCAGTCTCTGAGCAACCTAATCAGTGCAGCTGGCCTGTAGGAGTCTACCTGATTGCTTGGATGAGTCAGCAGACTAGCTCTTATGCCCAGCAGCAGCAGCAATTCAGTGGCTGCTCAAAGCATTTACTCATGGCCGTGAGTGCCTGAGCTTGCTTGTTCCCGGCCTTGCTTCTTCCTTGGTCCAGCCCTGCCTCGCCTCACTCCAGGTAACCCAGGCCTGAGCCTCAGCTTTGATTCCTGACTTCCAACTTTGGCTCTGACCCTTGGCTCCGATTCCTGGCTATGTGCTTTGACCACTGAACATGAACTTCTGCACTGTNGGTTTGTTTACCTTAACCAAAAGAAGGCTGAGGGGAGATATGATTGCTCT
Organism: Platysternon megacephalum; assembly: GCA_003942145.1. Taxonomy (NCBI): domain Eukaryota; kingdom Metazoa; phylum Chordata; order Testudines; family Platysternidae; genus Platysternon; species Platysternon megacephalum. The sequence goes on along the minus strand of QXTE01000383.1, from coordinate 422,656 downwards.
CTTTAAATATATCAGAGGGATAAATACCAGGGAGGGAGAGGAATTATTTCAGCTCAGTACTAATGTGGACACGAGAACAAATGGATATAAATTGGCCGTCGGGAAGTTTAGGCTTGATATTAGACGAAGGTTTCTAACCATCAGAGGAGTGAAGTTCTGGACCAGCCTTCCGAGGGAAACACTGGGGGCGAAAGACCTCTCTGGCTTTAAGATTAAGCTTGATAAGTTTATGGAGGGAATGGTTTGATGGGATAACATGATTTAGTCAATAGGTCAATAATGTGCCATCATTGGTAATTAGTACCAATGGCCAATGATGGGATATTAAAAGTTTTTTTCCTGAGTGTCTGGCTGGAGAGTCTTGCCCGCATGCTCGGGGTTCGGCTGATCGCCATATTTGGGGTCGGGAAGGAATTTTCCTCCAGGGTAGATTGGCAGAGGCCCTGGAGGGTTTTCGCCTTCCTCCACAGCATGGGGCAGGGGTCGCTTGCTGGCGGATTCTCTGCAACTTGAAGTCTTTAAATCAAGATTTGGGGACTTCAACAACTGAGTCAAGGGAGAGAGTTATTTCAGGAGTGGGTGGGTCAGCTTTTGTGGCCTGCATCATGCGGGAGTTCAGACTAGATGATCATAATGGTCCCTTCTGACCTTAAAGTCTATGAGTCTATGAGAACATCATGAGTCCCACCCCGAAAATAACAGGATTGGTTTAAAAAAACATGAGATTTTTGGCAATGATTTTTGAGGTTGACTGTCCATGCTCCTAAGTGAGGTGGGAGCTTTGGAAAATCCCATGCACTATGTTTGTGGCTGTAACTTTCCCATTACCATCTCTCATGTCAGGAGTGGGGTCCTTTTTGACTGTTCGCTCACTTGCTTTCCAAGCAGTCAGTCCAGACATGCTGCCAGCTGGCCAGTGCTCGGTGTAGATCTAGAGAAGTGCAGGGACTGCTATTGACCCACTGAAATTTCATTTGTTCAGAACAAACATGCAGGACTGGGACAACTTCTTCAAATGCCCTTTGACAGCTGCCAAGCCACTCCAGATCCAGTGCGCTGTGTAGGTCAGAAGTTGATACCTGTGCTTGTATAGGGTTGTCTCTTTACCCACAAATAGGCTACTGAAGTCAATGGTGTTACCTGTGCATTAAGGTGCTACCCAACATGAGTAAAGAGATCAGAATCTGGCCCTATGTTTTTGGCCTGGGCCTGAGAGCGCATTTGAACCAGCCCACTTCAAGCCTTGCCCACATCTTTCACCCCTCAGTACCCAATAGCAAAGCAGCCCAAGAGATGGAGTATCTGTTCAGCGGTGCAGGAGAATCTTCGCAGCAGCCGCCCTCTGCCACCCTCCCTCCTGGCACAGGGCATCCTTGTGTCTCGTTGATTATCTGCTGCTACTGGATCCGTCCTCAGGGGTCATTGGTAACTGGCGCAGGGGCGGCAGGTTTGTAGAAATTTTGGTGGTGCCCAGAACGCCCAGAGCCCGCGCCCCCCGCCAAACTTCACCCCCCACCTGCCTAAGGCTCTGGGAGGGAGTTTGGGTGGGGGGAGGAGGTCTGAGGTGCAGGCCCTGGGCTGGGGCAGGGGATTGGGGTACAGGATGGGTGCAGGGTGCAGGCTCTGAGAGGGAGTTTGGGTGCAGAAGGGGTGAGAGGTTGGGCTCTGGGAGGGAGTTTGGGGGGGTCTGGGGTGCAGGCTCTGGGATGGAGTTTGGGTGCTGGGTGCAGGCTCCGGGCTGGGGCAAGGGGTGGGGGTGCAGGAGGGGGTGAGGGGTGCAGGTTCTGGGAGGGAGTTTGGGGGCAGGAGAGGGTGTGTGGGAAGGGTGTGTGGGTGCAGGCTCTGAGCTGGAGCAAGGGGTGGGGGTGCAGGAGGGGGTGAGGGGTGCAGGCTCTGGGAGGGAGTTTGGGGATGGGAGGGGGTGCGGAGGGAGGGGTGCAGGCTCTGGGAGGGAGTTTGGGGACGGGGTGTGTGGGAAAGAGGTGCCGGTGCAGGCTCTGGGAAGGGGTGGGCGGGTGCAGCGCTTACCTAGGGCTCCTAGGCAGGGCGGGCTGGGGGGCCTCCGTCTGCTGCTACCCACAGGCACTGCACCCGCAGCTTCCTATTGGCTGCAGGGAGGGGTCGGCAGCCACGTGGAGCGAGCAGGCAGGAAGCTGCACTGCCAGTGGTGGGTGGGGGCCCCGGGCCGTTTTAAATCGCCCGGGGGATGCGCGGGGGGAGCGCCCAGGGGCGGAAGGTGGGGCGAAGGAAGAGACCCGGCCTCAAACAGTGCTGGAGCCGGGCCCCGGGCCAGTAATATTCCTGGTGCCCAGGCACCACGGGCCCATAGAACTCGCCGCCCATGAACTGGCATACAACAGAGCAGCCCAAAGTCTGCTCTAATTTATACTGGAAACTGACCCAGTTTCTAGAAGCTCCGAAACTGGAGAGGCACTGAGGTGACTTAAAATCAATCTTTGCCCAACCCCCCAGGACTTGCACCTGCTGCTCCTTGACTGATCTGGTGAATCCTGCCCCTAGTGTTTAAAGAAGTTTAAAATGACATTAAGCTACATCAGAACGTGCTATAGCTCAGTGGTCTCCAAAGTGGGGTGCGCAGGAGGATCCTTGGGGGTGCGCAGCAGGAGGAGCGCTTTTTTTTTTTTTTTTTTTTTTTTGCTTCGTCAGTTCGGGCGGGAGTCCGAGTGGCTTTTTTTCTTGCTTTGGCAAAAATGGTAGAGCCGGCGCGGCGGGGGTGCGTGCTCAAAATTGTTTTACTGATAGGGGTGCGCGATCAAAAAAGTTTGAAGACCACTGCTATAGCGCATAGAGAGGGGCTGATCTCTCTGGAGAGTTCTGGTCTCTAACTAGGTCCTTGTTAAATGAGCTTTTCCTCCTGCATTATTTCTTACCACACTCTTTTATTTTAAAACAACAACAACAAATGAGTGATGCGATCTTCCCTGTCCCTTTTCTCTTGAGGGCCAGAGCGAGAAGAGCCACAGACAATTTCCTGCATGAAAAGAAAAGCCACTAGATTCCGCCCATAGGTGGCTGTAAAAGAGGAAACAGATTTGCAGAATTGCATAATCCTAAACTTTCGTCAGGGAGGAGGGGCCAAACTGGGGGAGAGACAAGCAGAGGGACTTTCCGAAAGTTTGCTATGATACTCGGTCGGTCTCTCAGACAAGAGAAGGGATCAAGGACAGAAATAGCTTGGCAGGGGATCAGGTAAGTTTGGCTGTTTGATTGCTACGCTAAAGAGAGGAAAGAGCTTTGAGCTGGGAAGTGCCAGGCTGATCTCTGAGGGGAAGAGAAACTGGTTACAATTTTAAAATGCTTCTGTTGAACCTCTGCCCTGACCGAGACACAAAGTATGGAGTTATTAGAGCCAGGCAGGCTCCTGGGATGGGCTACGGCTGCTTCCAGCCAGCTCTCTCTTTCCTGCACAGCTTTGGAGGAGTCGTCTTCTGGCTGTAACCCCTTTGGCTAGCATCAAAAGTGAAAGAGAAGGCAGATGGGCAACAGAAGGGAAAGCAGCCAGAAAGGCTGCCTGGGATTCTGGTGAGCCGGTCCCTGTGGGTGGGCTCCTAACATGCAAATAATGGCTCAGAAAGGGGGTGGCTAAGCAGGGGCATACTGTGCCCTCAGAGGGCCAGCGGGGAGCAAAGCATTACTCAGTTGTGACCGTATGGCCTGCTAGTGACAGGCTTCACAGGGAATTCTCCTCACCCAGTGCACATTTGTCTGGGAGGAAGGGTGGGCCGGGTGGCAGCAAAGCAGGCCCTCCGATAAAAGGGCACATGTGGTCTATTCGTTTTGATGATGGGCCAATCCCTGAGGTTCTTATTCTGTATTGACTCAGGCTAAACACCCACTGACTCTGCGGTGAGTTTCACCTGAGTAAGGGCTGAATCACAAAAATGAGTGGGGAGCTCAGAGTGGGGCAAATCAGACCAGACTTTCAGCTACTGTAAATCAGCGTAATTTCATTGAAAACAATGATGATTTACACCAGCTGAGGATCTGGCCCCTGGAGACTGCTTTGAACAATGAAAGATAAAGTCATCCTGTAGCAAGTCACACAGCAAGCAGGGTGTGCAGCCTCATGGAGGGAATGTCCAAGGCACAGCAAACGTGTTTGTCTTGAGAATGTAACTCAGTAACCTTGACACTGCATTGGTGTAGCTATAGAGTACAATGCATTCATGTGTCAATTAATAGCCTTCCTACGCAGAGCATATTTCCTAGCAGCAGCGCAAAACGTGGTGAGACATGATAGAATATAGTACATGATATCTAAAACGCAACTGTGTGAAGACGTATGGTAAATAAAGTAAAGTGCTCTGTTATAAGAATAAGGGAGGGAGGGAGAGATATAAAACACATATGCTAGGCAAAGGTATTTTCAGAGTCTGTCTGGAAAAGTCTATGAGGGATGGGCAGATTGATCTGGGAAAACATAAATATCAGAAGCCCTTTCACCCCCTCTAATCTCTGGGGCCTGATTTTTAGAATTGAGCTTGCAAAAAGTGTGTGTGTGTGTGTGTGTGTGTAATGTAAACGTGCCAATCTGGTAACTGAACAGTATGCCCAATCCTGGCCCTTGTCCAGCTCTACAGCTTAAGGTTTTGAAATATTTGGGCACATCTTTGGCCCTTGCAGTTCCTGCCTTGGTTGGTGCACAGGGCTTGCACTACCAGCCTCAGAAGGGTTGGGTGGCTCAGACGAAATCGGCAGAAGAAGCTGACTGCTTTACGTGCTCATCCAAAATGAACCCCAACTGCAAACCTGGGGTGAAAGCCTGCCCAAGCCCATGGCACCCTGAGGACTTAAGTTGGACTTAAGCAGAACACTGGGGCTCGTGCTAGCCCTCTGCATAGGCCTGAATTTCAGCTCCCTGGGAGGTTCATCTGTCACTAGTCAGTGAGGCATAGGTACAGGGAGGCTGTTCCACATGGCAGGGATTGCAGAGGCGAAGGCTCTTGCACCTAAAGGTAGGAAGGGACTGAGAGGGGATTTATCTAATATAAATCCTATCACTTCAAAACAAAAGCATTAAAGGAAAATAACATCCTCTTCCCATGCCAAAGGGGTGGGGGATTCACCATCACTGGCCATTTTTAAATCAAGGTTGGATGGATGCTCTAGCTCAAACAGCAGTTATTAGGGGGTAGGCCTGTGGCCTGTGTGATACAGCAGGTTACAGTAGATGGTCATAATGGTCCCTTCTGGCCTTGGGAGCTAGGAATCCCCAGTACAGGGAGTGCCGTGTTACTGATGGATGAATCCCATTCCTTTCAGATATGGAGGTAGTGGAGAAGGTCCTGAGTGTGGCCCACATCATCTACGCCCAGTGCGAACAAGTGAAGTGCTGTAAGCACCAGTGCCGCCGTCTCGTGTACCGCGTTCACATCCTGCTGAGGCCTGTGGAGGTCCTCAGGGCACAGCCTCCAAAACAAATCTCCTCCCAGGTAGAAGAGACGCTGCAGCAGCTGCTGGAGACCTTGGAGAAGGCCCAGGAGCTGGTGAAGAAGTACAGCCAGACGCACTGGCTGCAGAAGTTCCTGAAAGCCAGCAATGTCATGGAGGGGTTTGCGCGGGTGAACGAGCGCCTTGGGGATGCCGCTCAAGGGCTCTCGCTCCTGCTGCAGGCTGAGCATAAACAGCCCTTCCTCGAGACCTTTCAGCGAGACACCTGCAGCAGGGAGGACAGCCAGGACACCAAGGATGACAAAGCCCTCTGGGAGGAGCTGCTCACAAGTGAATAGGCATTTTTAAGACTCTCGCGTATCTTACAGTTGGGAATTAGCTGGGATGGCTGGAGCCAGCATGTCTGGCTCCACTTCCCCTGGCTGCTGCAACTTTCAGCTTTGGCCTGAGGGTTGCACATTCAAACAGGACAGGCTAAGCCTACAAGGGACCCAGATCAATGACGTGCCATTTATGTCACAATGTTGTGACGTTGGTGATGCGGTTCTACCACTTCTGTGAGCCCTTCAAGAGCACAGGACCCAGAGCTATTCCTCTACCCTTGATCCAACTGTACCAGCAGATCTATTGGCAGGCTAGAGGGCACCGGCACCTACTACACAGGGCACTGGTGTGACCGCTGCTGGAATCTTGTGTCCAGTTCTAGTGCCAAACAACTGAAGAAGGATGTTGATAAATTGCAGAGGGGTCAGAGAAGAGCCACAAGAATAATTAAAGGATTAGAAAACCTGCCTGATAGTGATAGACTCAGGGAGCTCAATCTGTGTACCTTATCAAAGAGAAAGTTAAGGGATGACTTGATTACCATCTATAAGTACCTATATGGGAACAAATATTTAATAACGGGCTCTTCAGTCTAGCAGAGAAAGCTCTAACACGATCCAATGGGTGGGAGTTGAAGCCAGACAAATTCAAACTGGAAATAAGGAGTTAATTAAGCAAGACTAATTAACCATTGGAACAATGCACCTGGGGTCGTGGTGGATTCTCCATCAGACAATTTTAAAACCAAGATGGCATATTTCCCTAAAAGATCTGCCCTAGGGATTACTGTGGGGCAGGTCTATGGCCTGTGCTCTACAGGGGATCAGACTAGATGATCACAATAGTCCCTCCTCTCTGAATCTAAGAGAAACCTCAGGACTCTGGCTTCTCTGAAGTGATACACTCCCGGTCCAGAAGGGGCTGGGGTTGGACTGGGGTGGTGGGAAGCACAGCGCTAGAGCTGTGACCTTGCAGCCGCAGATTCAGGTTTTAAAGTAGCAAAATAATGGCCCACAAGGAGGAGGTGTTTGTCAGATGTGAACCAGGAAATGACTGGTGCTGGAGGGTGGGATTTTCACAAACGTCTATGTAACCTAGGAGATCCAAGTCCCATTGACTTTCAGTGGGCTCCTAAGTTACAAAAGTGCTACTAAAAATGCCACCCTCAAACCTTCCAAAAGATATTGAGGGCTGGCAGCTTTCTAAGACCTGGCACAGCGATGGAGGGGGCGATAGCTGCCTTGTATAGCACAGTTCTACTCTGAAAAGCAAGGATGAAAAAATGGCCCCTTCACACTCAGCAGATCTGCTGCCTCTGTGTATCGGAGCCAGATTATTATGCTGACAATGATACGTTCTTCTGCTTTTTACTCCTGCGTTGGCCCTGCTGAATCAACACAGCTATGGGAGAGGGAGCTGGAGTTGATTCCTTCTTGTGCATCAGTGCTTAGGTACCATGGTGATAGGTGTCTGAGAAAATGGACAGATCCGCTGCATTATTTACTATGTTCCAGGCAGTTACACTGAAGACAATTGGGTTGGGACAGGTGTTGCTGAGATCCTAATTTGGCTGGCAAGACTTTGAGTCTCAGTGTTGACATGGAAGAAGGGAAGAGCCTAGCGTGATTCTCAGATCCAAGTTTGCAGGGCAGATATTTTCCCCTTGTACACTAAGCACACTGGCTCTGGAGTTGCTAAGAGAAAATGAACAAGGAGCCCGGCAGGGCCATTCTGATGGAGTCACTTTTCAGAGCAGAACTGCACTTTAAGCCGGGTGAAAATTTGGCATGAAAGGCCAGTCCCACTAAACCTCTCTGGCAGCCCACACAGCCCAGTCTCAGGGCACATACAGTCAGTCCCCTGGTGCCCAGACCATGTGGAAGGGTCATATGCCATGCAACAAACCCCAACGGTGCTCAACAAGCATCCGTCCCACACGTTCCTTTAACAACCTTGACTTTCTGCTTCTTCCTTTCCCCTAGGAAGTACAGAGACCAAAGATGCAGTGGATAACGTCCACGATGATGTCAGACATGTGGGAACAAAGGTGGAGGATGTGGGAAGCAGGATGGAAGAAGTTCACCAAATGATGCAAAAGTGTAAGTTACCATCAGGCCTCTCTCCCCTTGGGCATACCCCTCCCAGGGAAAGGGTGGGCTGCGAACTGCCGACAATGAATATTCATCCTGCAGGCTCAGGGGCAGCAAGTTCACTGGAGGGATTTGCAGTCCTGATGGATCGGCTTAAGAATAGGTGGAGTACTTGGTGCCTCCGTGGGCACCTTCCAAGCTCAGCTCTGCTCCCCATGCTGGATGGCTCCTTATTTACCTTGTCAAGCCTGCAAAACCCCACACAACATCCGTCCAGGGTCCTCATCCTCCCCACAGCAGAAGCCTTGTTACCATGGTGGGGAACGTGATGGGAGGAATCATTAAAGGCTAGATGTCTCCACTGCCACAAAGCATCCCCCCCACCCCTTCCAGGAGGGCAGGGCTGAACCACCTTCAAGGAGTCTCAGTACTGCTCCGTGCTGGCCACCCTGAGTCGTCAATGATGTGACTTCAGTCTGTTCCTTTATGTCTGGTCAGCGCTAAGAGCCAGACACAAGCAGACTCAGCAGTTCCCACCTGGCAGGGCACAACATCACCCCCAGGCTACTAGGCTAGCTCCTGAGACCCAGCTCCTGCAATATAGTTCTGGTACCTTCTTCTTGATATTGGGCATTAGTGACTCATGATAGGAGAGAAAGTGGGAATAGATGCGCTTTTAATGATAGCAGGAGTAATAGAAATGGGATGAAATTTGATAGTCCAAAGTGCAAGCTCATGCACTTATGGACTAACTACTTGAATTATTGCTATAAGCTGGGGACATACCAGTTGGAAGTGGCAGAGGAGTAGAAAGACCTGGGTGTATGGATTGATCACAGGGTGACTATAAGCTGCCAATGTGATGCGCTGTGAAAAAGGCTAAGGATGCAGCAGGCGAGATATTTCCAGTAGAGACAGGGAAGTGTTATTGCCATTATACAAGCACCTGGAATACTGTGTGCAGTTCTGGTCTCCCATGCTTAAGAAAGATGAATTCAAACTGGAAGAGGAGCAGAGAAGGGCTGCTAGGATGATCTGAGGAATGGAAAACCTACCTTGTGAGAGGAGAGTCAAAGAGCTTGGCTTGTTTAGCCTCACCCAATGAAGGCAGAGAGGAGATGTAATTGCTGTCTATAAATACATCAGATAGATAAATACCAGGGAGGGAGAGGAGTTATTTAACTTAAGGGTCAATGTTGGCACAAGAACAAATGGATATAAACTGGCCATCAACAAGTTTAGGCTTGAAATTAGACAAAGGTTTGTTACCATCAGAGGAGTGAGGTTCTGGAGCAGCCTCCCAAGGGAACAGTGGGGGCAAAGAACTTAGCTTGTTTCAAGGCTGAGCATGATAAATTTATATGATGAGATTGCCTACAATGTGGCATATGGCCCATTCACTACTGCTGTTAGCAAATATCTCCAATGGTAGGAGATGGGACACTAGATGGGGCAGGCTCTGAGTTACTACAGCGATTTTTTCCCCAGGTGTCTGGCTGGTGGGTCTCGCCAACATGCTCAGGGTCTAACTGATGGCTATAAGTGAGGTTGAGAAGGTATTTTCCCCGTGGTCAGATTGGCAGGGACCCTGGAGTGTTTTCACTTTCCTCTGCAGCGTGGGGCACAGGTCACTTGCTGGTTTGAACTAGAATAAATGGTGATTTCTCTGTAACATGAAGTCTTTAAATCAAGATTTGTGGACTTCAGTCACTCAGCCAGAGGTTATGGGCCTGCGATGTGCAGGAGGTCAGACTAGATGATCACAGAATCATAGAAGATTAGGGTTGGAAGAGACCTCAGGAGGTCATCTAGTCCAACCCCCTGCTCAAAGCAGGACCAACACCAACTAAATCATCCCAGCCAGGGCTTTGTCAAACCGGGCCTTAAAAACCTCTAAGGATGGAGATTCCACCACCTCCCTAGGTAACCCATTCCAGTGCTTCACCACCCTCCTAGTGAAATAGTGTTTCCTAATAGCCAACCTAGACCTCCCCCACTGCAACTTGAGACCATTGCTCCTTGTTCTGTCATCTGCCACCACTGAGAACAGCCGAGCTCCATCCTCTTTGGAACCCCACTTCAGGTAGTTGAAGGCTGCTATCAAATCCCCCTTCACTCTTCTCTTCTGCAGACTAAACAAGCCCAGTTCCCTCAGCCTCTCCTCGTAAGTCATGTGCCCCAGCCCCCTGATCATTTTTGTTGCCCTCCGCTGGACTCTCTCCAATTTGTTCACATCCTTTCTGTAGTGGGGGCCCAAAACTGGACGCAATACTCCAGATGTGGCCTCACCAGTGCCGAACAGAGGGGAATAATCATTTCCCTCGATCTGCTGGCAATGCTCCTACTAATGCAGCCCAATATGCCGTTGGCCTTCTCGGCAACAAGGGCACACTTCTGACTCATAATGACTCATGATGGTCCCTTCTGGTTTTAAAGTCTCAGGCTATGAGAAAAAGCCCTGAAATTTCACTGCATAGGCCTTGGTCTCCATTATGGCACAGTTGCAACTGCATATAGCAGCTGTATAGGACATGTGGAGTTCTCTCCACCCCATGTTCGTTTATCCAGAGACAAATCATGACAGGCCATTGTGTCTCCAAACTAGGGACATATGTGGGAAGATGCCATTGAATCATTACATCTGGATGCTGTGGTGATGAGCACGGTATAAAAAACTCGTTGGCTAGATTAGGTCAAGTGCCTTCATCCATACAACAAATTATGAACTAAGCAAGTTATTTCTCCTACAGGCTGGGAAGGCAGAGAGAGGCTTGGTCTGCACTTAAAAGTTATATCAGCATAGCTACATCAGTCAGGGATGTGAGGGGGGAAACCTCACCCTGACCGACACAGCTATGCTGACAAAAACCCCAGTATAGACACAGCTATGCCGATGAAAGCTGTTGACATCGTTAATGTCATTTGGGGAGATGCTATTTCTACACCAGCAGAAAAACTCCTTCTGTCGTCCTACACTGCATCAGCAAAAGGGCGCTGTGTTGGCATGGACTCCATAGTGTAGCCGTAGACAGACAGAGGAAGAGATTTCTTATCAAGAACATCATCTAACACCCCCTCTCTTTGTTTCCCTTTGTCCCAGTGCATGATGCAGTCATGAAAAAGGACAATGCTGTTCCAAGAGAGGAAATCACTGAGATTAGGATGGAGGATATCACTAAGACCTCATGGACCTTCCTGATGGAATCCAAAAGCCACACGCTCTACAAAGGAGAATTCTACAAGTACCCTGTTGCCATCAAAGTCTTCAAAAACCCTGTGATCACCTCCACCGAGTGAGTTATTCAGCAAAGGTCCCAACAAGAATGTAACTACTGAGGAGGGGACTGCTGTCATCCTCTCCCTCAATCATTGAGAAATGCCTTGACACTGAAGAAAGGGGGTTCTTCAGCTGGGAGACAACCTGGCCACTGACAAAGTAGCTTTGCTTTCTCCCTGCTAAAGTTGATAGCAAAACACTGCTGCTTTCTGTGTGGGCCTGTCTGGTGTTATGCAGCACTGCACATATCCCAGAGCCCTTTATATAGCAGGGAGGGCGGAGTAAGAACCACAAAGATGAGGGAAGCCAAAAACAGCAATCTAACTATAATAACTCAAACCAGGGGAGGGCAAACTACAGCCCAGGGGCCGCATCTGGCCCTTCAAACGTTTTAATCTAGCCCTCCAGCTCCCACTGGGGGGCGGGGTCCGGGACTTGCTCCGCTCTGGCGCTCCAGCCAGGGAGCAGGGTGGGGGGCTTGCCCCGCTCCGTGCATGCTGTGGCTCTGCACGGCTCCTGGAAGCAGCAGCATGTCCCGTCTCCAGCTCCTATGCATAGGGGCAGCCAGGGGGTTCCGCTCCGCATGCTGCCCCCGCCCCAAGCACCGCCCCCACAGCTCCCATTGGCTGGGAACCGTGGCCAATGGGAGCTGTAGGGGTGGCGCCTGCGGATGGGGTAGCCTGCAGAGCTGCCTGGCCGTGCCTCCGTGTAGGAGCCAGAGGGGGGACATGCCGCTGCTTCCGGGAGCTGCTTGAAGTAAGCGCTGCCCAGAGCCTGCAGCCCTGACCCCTTCCCGCACCCCACCCCCTGCCCCAGCCCTGATTCCCCCTCCTGCACCCCCAACCCCTCATCCCAGCCCCACCCCAGAGCCCACACCCCTAGCTAGAGTTCTCACCCACTCCTGCACCCCAACTAGGGTGACCAGATGTCCCAATTTTATAGGGACAGTCCCGATTTTTGGGTCTTTTTCTACATAGGCTCCTATTACCCTCCACCCCCTGTCCAGATTTTTCACATTTGCTGTCTGGTCACCCTAGCCCCAACCCCCAATTTTGTGAGCATTCATGGCCCGCCATACAATTTCCATACCCAGATGTGGCCCTTGGGCCAAAAAGTTTGCCCACCCCTGACTCAAACACTAGAACTTGTCCTGTGGAGAGAGGGCATGTCGGGCAGGATCCTGAGGTTGTCTCCTAGTCTGCCTGGAAAATGCAATGGGATCTGATTTCCAAAAGTGCAGCTCCAGGAGATGGACACAAGGGACTTCATTGGAGTTTACACACAAACAGGACATCCTTGTTGGATGCAGAAGGCCCAAGTTGATAGGCTGTGGGAGAATTTAAGCCCATCACTCCTTTTAACTTAGTTTTCCTTCCCCAAAGATCAGGCCCCAAGTACTTACCAGCTGACACATCCCAGCATTCCTTCTGCTGGTGCCATCACATCTGCCATTCATCTTCGGACATGGCGTCTTGCTATGGTGGGGGCTGCTGTGGGAGAGAGTTGTTTGCTTTCTTCCTCCCAATATTCGGAGGTTCTCTGCAGTTTTCAAGGAACCCTGGTGGGTGAAGGGTATTGAAAAGAAAATGCCAGGGGAATGGACGTGCATTACTCCTCACAAGCACGGACACTGGGCTCCAGTGCCAATGAGTGATGGCTGCCACATCGCTAGCAAGGTGCATGCTGGGAAGTCTCACAGAGCAGGAAACCAGTGATCTCCTTAGGTGGCTACTCTTTAGAGAACTAGAAAGATAGCAAACTGCAGTTAAAGGGGGATATGTGTGCTTGCTCTCTGCTATACTTCAGGCTTGGGGAGGAAGCCTGGAGTGGGGTTGGAGGCCATGTCACCGGGATTAGCCCCACCCACCATTGGACTGTATTGGAGGAGGGGGTTGTCCCTGCCTCACCAGCTCCCACAGACCTGCTCTGCCCAGAGGCCTGATTGCTCTACTGCCTGTTGCAGGAAGGTGAGGGAGATTTTCAGGAAGGAGATTGAAACCATGAAGAAGTTTGAATCTCCGAACATCCTTCGTATGTACGGGATCTGCATTGACGAGAGAGGTAAGGGGCTCCGGGGTGGTGGGATCTCAGTCTCTGATGCTCCACAGCACGCTCCCATTTCACCTCTTTGCACCCATCTCCTAGGACAGTGTTTGTCACACCTGCTGCTGCACAAGTGGAGGGGCCTGTGTGACGAAGTGGGACTGTTCTTAATGTTTTCTCTGAATACTGTGTGGGTGCCTCAGTTTCCCCTATGCATGTCTTAAGTATCTAGGTGGTGGGATAAGGGTGTGTGATTGTTGCAGAGCCCTAGAGGGCCAGTGGGATGCTGTCTGCACAGAGAATGGCCGACACCCTGTCTCCTGGCAACTGATGGCCTGGGCCCCTCCCCTGCAAAGGTGCCAACTCAAGGTGTTGGAGAACAAAGAGATCAGGTGGCCTCCTGGCCCGGGAAAGAGACCAAGGGAGAGGAGGGGCTGGAGAGTTTCAGTTTGGAGCTGGCTGGGGAAAGAGAGGGAGGCCCAGACCCCCGGGGTCTGGCCTCCCTGCCCCCAAGATGGACCTGACTTAGGGGTCCGGTTTCTGTACCTACAAGCTTGGTTTTGGACTGTGTTCCTGTCGTCTAATAAACCTTCTGTTTTACTGGCTGGCTGAGAGTTATGTCTGACTGCAGAATGGGGGTGCGGGGCTCTCTGGCTTCCCCAGGAGCCCTGCCCGGGCGGACTTGCTGTGGGAAGCGCATGGTGGGGCAGGGGATGCTGAATGCTCCGAGGTCAGACCCAGGAAGGTGGAAGCCATGTGAGCTTCTTGCCCTGGAGACAGTCTGCTCAGAGAGAGGAGGCTCCCCCAGAGTCCTGACTGGCTTCGTATGGAGTAGTTCCAGAGCATCGCCCGGTGACTCCGTGACAGCCTGAATTTACGAGTCCAGACATCAGGCCACACTTGTCACATCAAACGTGATGCAGCCACGGTCCGTATGGGTGTGATGAGATATGGCCAAAGCCAGCCAACAGGGATGGAAGGCCCATGATGTAATACCACAGCTGGCATGGCCAAGAAAATACCTGAAGGAATAGGGCCCTGCTCTGGCCACCCCTCTCCACAGGAATTCATGACTCCATAGTACATATCCAGCAAAGTGGGCCACCTTGGAGCTGAGCTGTGTCTGCTTTTCATTCCCCTAAGTGACATGGGGCCAGCCTGTGGCTGAACCTTGCTCAAACTCCACAAGAAGGAAGGCACTGGGAGCTGTCTCCTACAGGAACAATGCAATGTTATTTTAAGTAACTAAACTATAGAATGGGCTAATGAATTATCTTTAATGATTTTACCTTTTCCCCCTATGTAGGTTACTTTGTCTGCATTGAAGTTTTGAGACACAAACCAGTTCAGTGTATCTCTTATGAATGCACTAAAAGATTAAGCAAGTCGTTGGTAACAAATATCAGTTTAAGCAACATATGTCACTGGTTAATTTAACTTATAATTGTCCTAACCTAATTTACAATGGTCAAATTAAGGTTGTAATTAAGGTTGTAATTGAAATAACGCACTGGTTCAATTTATCTGGCTCGCCAATTACTACAATTAGTAATGAATTCATATTGAACAAGTTTAGAAAACAATTCTTAGGGTTTTAGAGGAAAGTTAAGGGGAGAAGCCATTCCCTTTTATTTAAGCCAGTTAGCGCGGAGCCTGTTACTTAACTTTTAAGGAAATGCAGCTCTTAAACAGATTTGCTAACTTCCTTCTCGAGCTGCTTTCTTCCATTAACTTCACTCTTCACAGAAATTACATCAAACTTTGGTTTATCTAGTCCAGCGGTTCTCAAACTGTGGGTCAGGACCCCAAAGTGGGTTGTGACCCCATTTTAATGGGGTCGCCAGGGCCTACATTAGACTTGCTGGGACCCAGGACAGAAGCTGAAGCCCGAACTCCACCCCGACCTGGGGCGTGAGGCTCGGGCTGTGGGCCCCTCTCCCCCCCCACCGAGGGAGGCGGGGCTCAGGCTCCACTCCCCTCCGCCCCCCAGGGTCATGTAGTAACTTTGTTGTCAGAATGGGATTGCGGTGCAATGAAGTTTGAGAACCCCTGATCTAGTCTATTTCCCCTCCCCATTTTAACACAATTGCCAGGTTTGGAGATCTCTTACTGTTTAAATAACAGCCTTAGGAATTTAGTGTCTACTTTGGGGGCAGTTAAGTGATCTGCAAAGAGATGCGCACATAAGTGTTGAAGTGATTCAAGCCTCCCTGAATTGCTCCACAATGGTTTTCGCACCTTCTACTTCTCAAACTCTTTAGCTCACGTGATTGGTCTTAGTTTGGAACAAAGCTGATTTTTACCAGTGGCTTTATCGATGATAAGATGTAACTTGGAGCTCTTTCACATGCAGTGGGGCAAGTTTGGTCCTTTCTCTCTCTGAGTTGTGCTTCAGGCTTGGAATCTTTCACTTCCCCTTCTCTAGATGGCCAATGCCAGGAAGAGAGCAGGATACAACTCCAAATGTCATTAGTGGTACAAGAGAGATACCACCCCGCCCCCACACACACTTCTCTCTGCATGGTTAGCATTAGGTTTTGTGGGGATCACTGAATTGCCTACTCTGCTGCAGGGGACACTCGTGTCCAATCAGAGATTCCAGCATGTCAGCTGTAGCTCATCATGGACCAATAATTCAGTATCTTGATCTGAGGTCATAGTAGAAGATTCCAGTCTGAGGTGGACATTTTCTGGCAAAACCTGTTGGTGTTCACAAGCAGATGTCCTCTTTGTAAGCAGGACATGTGAAAGGCCAATGTGAGAAGGAGTTGGAAACAGACCTCCATTTAACGGAATAAGGCTACGTAAAATTATATATAATACAGTACTTTGCTAAATATAATTAAAGGTTCATCATCAATTACTTTTTCATGCACTTCCACTCATTCCTTGTGACCATAAGGATGCCAAGGGAAAAGGGACACTGGGGGACCAAGCCCAGAGTGAGTGCATGGCCCATAGCAGTGCCCTTTCACCTACAATAAAAGCTGCTTTAGCATTCTTTATACTAAACATTATTTAGCATTTGACCCAATAAAGTTGTATGAATATAGATGGAATATATGGGCCAAACATAACCCAGTCATTATCCAGCATTGAACAGGGTTAGACAAGGTTTGGGATACAGAGACCTCAGCCTGCTTAATACCATGGCGCACACACCATTAAAAATCCCTTGAACCTTTTTCTTAACGATACAGAAAAGAAGGAAAAACAGTTAAAGCCTTTGAAAAGCATTAAATAAGGGTTGTGTTGTAACAACATCCCTTGTTCCCTTTCCCTTTAGCTGGAGAGAGAAGGAAAAGCCCCGTGTTTGACAATCTCTTAGAAGGTATCAAAGGTTGTAATAACTGTCCTGCTGGGGAGAAGAGAAGCAGTTAGCTGCAATGGTCTGGAGCTGTTGTTACGGTCTGATCCTGTGTCATCCCAGGTGGTGGTTGGGATTCAGCTGGAGCCGGTAGGGTGGCGATTTCGTCTGGGCCCCTCTCTCTGGCCCGTCTGGGCAGGACATCGTTCAGGATCAGGATGACACAGGCTCCAGGGCCCAATGGGAGCGGCAGCCATGGCAGTGAAGCTCACTCCAATAGCCAAGTAGTGAACTCAGTACTGGCCCATAGTCACTACGCTCCTTCACCCCAGTGCTCTCTCTTGGGCCAGCCACAGCTGCAGTCTCTGAGCTCTACTGAGCAGAGAGGCTGCTCCCTGACAGCTCCCTCTGGGGCTCAAGCCACCCCACAAGGGGCAGGGAGGAGGCAGCGCAATAGTTTCACTCTTATCCCCCTGCACCAGCCCATGAAGCTAGCTAGCCATGGAAGGGATCGTGTGCTGTGCCCTCCCAAGGAGTGGCACAATGGGTATCCTTTCCCTGCCTGGTGGAAAGTTCAGGAGGCACTGCTTCCCTGAGCACACCGCCTCCTTGTGCTCCCACTGGGGCGGTGCAGCTCCGTACCACCCCTACTCACAGCTATAAGGCACAGTCTAGCCCCAGGTAAATATGGATAATAGGTAAATTAAGGGGACAGCTCAGCCCGTGTGGACTGTGCAGTGTGAATGGAGGTGGCAGAATCAGGCCCTTGATAAGTTGGGGATGGGGAATTAAATGGCAGCAGAAGAGATTAAAAAGGTGTGTTTTCTGGTTTTTACACCTGTGCTCAGTCCCGAGGCCCTGGCACATCATGTTTACTGGGGTCCCACCCTCTCCCATTTCACTTTATTTTTACACAGATGTTACAAATGTTTTGGGAGCCCCCCAAGCTCGGGTTTCCGATACAATTGTGCTCCCTTTCCCCCCCCCCCCCCCCACCCCCCCCCCCCCCCCCCCCCCCCCCCCCGTCAGCCCGGCCTGTGCAAATCAATAATTTGTGGAGGCTTTTTAGCGATAGCAATATTAACTCCCTTCATTGGCTGCCTTGGGCATTTCTGACTGCTCGTCAGGTGGCCATGTGTAAACCTTATGAAAAATTCTTCCCAGTTACATCTGAGCAACTCCAGGGAAGTCACTGGGGGTGCATGGATACAGGAGTCAGGTCTGGTCTCTTGGGAGTGGACAACAGGGGATGGATCACTTGGTGATTGCCTGTTCTGCTCATTCCCTCTGAAGCACCTGGTGTTGGCGACTGTTGGAAGACAGCATGCTGAGCAAGATGGACCATTACTCTGACCAGTATGGCCATTCTTATATTTCTTATTTCCCACAATATGGGCATGTCAAAGGGCCATGAGAACTGTCACTCTTGAATTTCCTGACAATGCTTGATTTGAACTGTGCAGAGTTAAAGTTGCGTTAACCCAGGATTCTGCATTTCTAATGGAGAATGAAGTAAACACATGAGTTGTCTCAGCTCAGGTCACCATTCACTGGGCTTCTGTTCTGATCAGGTTCGAGCCCTTGTTTCTCCATTGTCATGGAGTACTGTGAAAAGGGGACCCTGCGGGACGTGCTGACAAGGAAACCCCAGCTCCCCTGGGAGACTCGCATTCGGATGGCGCTAGATGCGGCCAGAGGCCTATACAGGTATGTCATGGGGCCAGTGGCCCTTCAGGAGAATTAGAGCCCAACTGGCCCATGATGACCCTGTGGGCTGCACCTGGGAGCAATCAGGTGCTCCTGGGAGTGCCCTTTAGTTAATTAGAATTGAAGCAGCTGAATTAGCAGGGGGCTATGACAGTATAAAAAGGAAGTTGCCTGAGGGAAAGGAAGCTGTCCCTGACAGTCTGTGCCTGGTTCTGGGAAGGGAGTGGGAAGGCTGAAGGGTATGCTGTAAAAGGAAAGAGACCCCCTAGAGTGAAGCTAGTCACTGAGAAGTTAGTGCTCTGAGGAACAGGAGCTAAACCAGAGACTAAACCCCAGCATGGGCAGGACCAGAGCAATGGAGTCTGAGAGACAAGAGGGGCTTTTTGGCAAATGACTGGTCAGAAGAAGCAAGAGACTCTGGTAAGGAAGAAACAAAGCTTTGGACTATTCTCTGATGTTGGCTCAGTGGTTGTGGGTAAATGAAGATTCCCCTCAATAAGGGAGAGGCAAAGACTGAGTCAAGATATATTTATATGATAACAAGGGGAAACTGAGGCATGGTATGGCATCTGGGTCTGTGACAAGGTACCAAGCATGACTGAAGACAAGTGAATTCATTTTCTGATGTCCCGCTATATGCCTGAATTGGTTTCATCTATAGGAGAGCAAAGGTGGATAGGGTGTGGGTACTGTGGTTAAAATCACCCTCACCATCCACAAAGCCCATGACATCGAAACAGGCAGTGGGAGAAGTGATGGAAGGCTGGGTTTAAATAAGAAAGTGCTCAGATTCTCAGATGCTCTTGGCTTGCGAATCTGGCCTGAAGCCTGGTAGGAAAAGCCTTTCTCCTGAGATACCTGGTGCTGCTGCTTCCAGAAGTACTTTATAGAGCAGCATTAGGACTACTGCCCAGTAACAGACTGGTTACTGCCCACTGGTCCTAGGCTGCTCTGACAATGGCATTTGCTGGTTTGCCACTTTACAGGCAAAAAATGATTGTCTTGTAGCCACTGGAAAGGTCTGATTTGTGGCTGTTGTCCCAGAATAACTAGGCACACTAGGGGTGGCTTCTGAATGCTCAGTAGTGTCCAAAGGTCCGTCCTTGTAGCTGTTCTGGGTGGGAGCAGAGGGAGGGAAGGTGGCAATGGATCCATTGCTAATGCTTTCTGCTCTTGGTTCTGACTGACCGTAGGTTGCACCAGACGGGGGAGAAGTCTAAATTGCATGGATGCATCAATAGTACCAAGTTCCTGGTTGCTAAAGGTTACTGTGTGAAGGTAAGAGCTGTCTTGTGAGAAGGCTTTTTGAGAGGTTTGAAAGCTTTTGTGGCTATCTATTCCATCTCTCCTTCCCTCCCTCCCGAGTAACAGCTCCAGCATCTATTGTTTCAGTGCTAATTTACTATGCAGATGGGACACCTGAATTACATGGCCAAACCCCCTACTACAGTCTTCTTCCCCCCTTCCCCTTTCCAGCCCTCCTCCCAGGACAGTATGAGCAGCACAGGAGTCTGTTTGTTTATTTAGATGTTAACTTCAGGCTGTTCTACACAGTCCCCAAATTTTTAACATGCAGCTGGTTTTTATATGGAAAATGCACTGCTGCGTTGCAGACTCTGATGGGGAATATTGGATTAACATCATCTCTGAAAAGCCGGCTATGTTGTTATTTATTACTTGGTATTACTGGAGCGCATAGGAGCCCTCCCTGTGGATCAGGAGTGCCAAGTGCTGTACAAAGACAGAACAAAAGGATGGCCCCATCTCCATGCTTATTTAGCTACCGAAATATGGATGTGAGTGTCTAGCTTTAAACCCCCAGGTTTGCAAATATGAGCCTCAGTGAAAACGTTTCTATCAGCTCTTCATGCAGGGATAGTGGCTGATTAAAGACAAGCTGCCACAAGCAAGGTGAGGAGGCATGGCATGAGGAAGACAGAGTATTGTAATAACAAAATTGGATCTTAAAACACACAGTACCCACCTCAGGGTACGTCTTCACTTCAAAAAAACCCCACAGCAGCGAGTTTCTGAACCCAGGTCTGCAGACTCGGGCTCGCACTACGGCACAACACATAGCTGTGTAGTCATTCCGGATCCAGCTGGAGCTCAGGCTCTGAAGCTTCGGGAGGGAGATGGGCTTCAGCATCCAAGCTCCAGCCTGAACCTGACTGTTTACATGGTTATCTTTAGCGCTGTAGCGTGAGCCCGAATCTGTAGGCCTTGCTCTGGGACTCGCTGCAGTAGGATGTTTTTGTTTTTTCAGTGCAGATGTACCCTAAGAGCCCCATCCCTGGTACCAAGCATGTACCCTCTTCATGGTTCGGGAAGGACATATCAAGTGAGGTGTTGTAGGGATCTGTCCTGGGTCTGGTTCTGTTCAGTATCTTCAGAAACCATTTGGACAATAGCATAGAAAGTACAAAGTTTGTGGCTGATACCAAGCTGGGAGGGGTTGCAAGTGCTTTGAAGGACAGGATTAGAATTCAAAATGATCTCGACAAACTAGAGAAATAGTCTGAAATAAATAGGATGAAATAAAATAAGGACAAATGCAAAGTACTACAATAAGGAAGGAATAATCAGTCCCACTAATACAAAGTGGGAAATGACCGCCTAGGAAGGAGTGCTACAGAAAAGGATCTGGGGGTTATAGTGGATCACAAACTAAATGAGTCAATAATGTGATACTGTTGCAAAAAAAGCAAGCCTCATTCTGGAATATATTAGTAGGACATGTAAGCATGACACAAGAACTAATTCTTCCACTGTACTCAGCACTGATAAGGCTTCAACTGGAGTATTGTCCAGTTTTGGGTATCACACTTTGGGAAAGATGTGGAGACGGTCCAGAGGAGAGCAACAAAAATGATTAAAGGTCTAGAAAGGGGAGAGGGATAGCTCAGTGGTTTGAACATTGGCCTGCTAAACCCAAGGTTGTGAGTTCAATCCTTGAGGGGGGCCATTTAAGGATTTGGGGCAAAAATCTGTCTGGGGACTGGTCCTTCTTTGAGCAGGGGGTTGGACTAGATGACCTTCTGAGGTCCCTTCCAACCCTGATATTCTATGAAAACATGATCTATGAGGAAAGACTGGGGGGGAATGGGTTTGTTAAGTCTGGAGAAGAGAGGACTAAGGTGGGAACACAACAGTCTTCAAGTACATAAAAGGCTGTTATAAAGAGGAGGGTGATAAATTGTTCACCTCAATCACTGAGGAGAGGAGACGTTAAATTGCAGCAAGGGAGATTTAAGATAAACGTTGGTAAAAATGTCCTGTCAGGGTAGACTAAACATGGGAATAAATTACCTAAGGAGGTCACCGAATCTCCTTCATAACAGGTTGGACAGAGACCTGTCAGGGATGGTCTAGATAGTCCTACCTCACTGCAGGGGATTGGATGAGATCAGTGGTTTTCAAACTTTTTAGGCTGCGAAACGCTTTCCAAATAATGTAATCTGCTGCATACCCCCATCTGAGATAGGGTCATAATATACCTATGATTGCCAATTATTTCTAAATAAACTGAGCTGCCTGCCATTACAGGATTTTTCTCGTGTAGCCCCTGACGAGAGTATGAGTACCCCACTTTGAAAACCACTGGACTAGATGATCTGTCAAGGTCTCTTCCAGTCTTACATTTCTATGATTTATCTGCATCCTTCAGGATCTCTGCTTCTAGCCCCTTTTTAATCTTACCCATATTGTGGCCATTATATCTCCATACAAGGCTTAGATGAGACAGCTTCTTTCTATCAGTTGGCCAGAGGGGATCATGGTGGTGCACCAGGAAACACTCCCTCTCCCTTGTTTCTTCCCTTCTCAATATGGGGCCAAGCACATCATCCTTACATTTATAAGACCCAGGAGTGGGAATCAAACCCATGACCTCCTGCATGGCAAAGCAAAAGCACTCAACAGAACAGGCAGACCCTGCAACATGTTCTTGCAGTGGTCTGCTTGGTCTCATGGCAATGAAAAGGCCACCATATAACCCAAAGGAAATCGGCTCATTAACCTTGAGCTAAGGACCAGTTATGCAATCATTGCTGCATGTCCCTGACTGCATGGAGCTCATGCTGCTCCTCCCTTTGTCTTTCTCTCCTTCCCTCAATCAGCTGTCAGGATTTGAACTGAGTAAAACTGAGTCATCCATTAAGAGGAGCTGCAAGAAGAAATTGACGGATGTCCCTGCTTCGGCTTACATCTCTCCCCTGGGCCTAGCTTCCCTGAGCCACAAGTATGACGTGCCCAGTGAAATATACAGGTACATTTGCTGGACTATAATACATAAGGCAGGGGTCCCCAACGCGGTGTCTGCGGGCGCCATTGCGCCCGCCGGGGGGTGTAAGTGCGCCCGCGGAGCCCTCGGGTTTGTTTGTTTTTTGCGCTTGGGGTGGTTTTTTTTTTTTTGCTCCGCCGGCAGCGCTCGGGGTTTGGTTTTTTTTTTGCTCCGCCGGCAGCGCTCGGGGTTTGGTTTTTTTTTGCTCCGCCGGCAGCGCTCGGGGTTTGTTTGTTTTTTGGTGCCCGCCAGACGAAAAAGGTTGGGGACCACTGACATAAGGGATGGATGCTCTGCTGCAGACAGTTTCCTACTGAAGCCAGATTATTAGACACGTTCTGTAGGTGACTTGCTTGGCATGAGATGATGGGAGCCAAGAGTCTTGAGTTCTATTCCTGACTCTACTGCTAACTTAACCTCTCTCTCCATTAGCTTTCCCTTCTGTTAAAAGGGAACAATGTTACTTAGACACCCTACACGGAGGGCAGAGCTTGATTAACGTTTGTATAGGGCTTTGTGGATGGAGGCTGCTACTAAAGTACAAATTAATACCACATAGGAAATGGAAGAGCTTTTGATATTTCACTTGCCAAGTTCTCCTCCCCAAGGGATTGGGCACACGGGTAGGGAGAAGTCAATGGACTCTACAGAATAATCACAGGAGCCAGCCCGGTGGGGCCAGAGTGGAAGATGAGTCTGCTGTGTGCAGGGCCGGCTCCAAGTTTTTTGCTGCCCCAAGCAAAAAAATTTCCCCGTGCCCCCCCCCCCCCCCAACTCCGCCCCATTCCAACCCCTTCCCCAAATCCCCGGCCCCACCTCCTCCCCCGGGCGCGCCACATTTCCCCTCAGGAGAAGCTGAGCAGCAGCGCACTCGGGGGAGGAGGCGGAGGTGAGCTGGGAGGGGAGCGGTTCCTCTGCCCCCCCCCCAGGGTTACTTCCTGCAGCCCCCCACTGCCGCCGCTTACCTCCGCTCCGCCTGCTCCCCTGAGCACACTGCCGCCGCTCCGCTTCTCCCCCCTCCCTCCCAGGTTTGCTGGAAAACAGCTGATTCGCATGGCAAGCCTGGGAGGGAGGGGGGAGAAGCAGAGCGGCGGCGGCGTGGTCAGGGGAGCAGGCGGAGCGGAGGTGAGCTGGGGCGGTTTCTCTGCCCACCCGGTTACTTCCTGCGGCCTTCCCTGCGCCCCCCACCGCCGCAACTTACCTCCGCTCAGGGCCAGCTCCCGGCTTTTTGCGCCCCAAGCCCCCCCAAAAAAGGAGCCGGAGTGCCGCCCCTTGGAAAGTGCAGCCCCAAGCATATGTTTGGAGCGCTGGTGCCTAGAGCCGGCCCTGGCTGTGTGGGACAGCAGCTCACGAAGAATCAGCCTGGCATGCTGATTCCTAAACCAGGAAGGAGGGAGTGCTCAGATGACATGCTTGTTAGGTGGCTGAGGGTGTGGTTCACCCTCCTTCTCTCCCCAAGTTTATCCAGCAAGCAGCACAGCTGATGAGCATAGGAGGAGGGATCAGAGGGAGGCTGAGGAGTCTTTGTTGATGCTCAGCAGGCCTATTTCTGTCCTTTCAGCTTCGGGATCGTCCTGTGGGAGATTGCGACCAGCAAAATTCCATTTGAAGGTGGGCAACAAGGGCTTGTTTTCTGTCGTACTGCAAGCACCTGGGTAAAGGCCTGGGGGCCAGTCCAGATTTGTTCTGCTGATGCAGGGTGATATTTGGGATCAAATGCATCACTTGGCAAATGTTCCCTAGTACTACCTAGTGCTCAGGAGCTTCAGATCCAGAGGGGCTATGAAACGACTGAATGACTGTCCAACATGCCTGTATCTGCTTGGATCAGGCAGCAAAGTAGCTTTAACTCTAGAATCTTTCCTGGAATTTTGGCTCCAACTCAGCAAAGCACTTAGACACATTTAATTGTAAGCACATAAGTAATCCCATCTGTATTCAACAAAGTTCTTAGGCATGTGCTTCGCTACTATTGAAGTTAAGTGCTCTGCTGAATTGGGGCCTTAAGGCAGGGTTCATAGCAGATGAGTTTTTCAAGGATGCAACGTAATGAGGATTTCAATCCTAGCTCTTCCCTGCTGTGGGCTTGGCAGGCCACATGAGGCTCTATTTAAATGCTTGCATTAGGTTCCCTCTTCAGTACCTTCTTGTGGAATCTGAAACAAGTCAGTGCCTCCTGACGTCCCAATTTGTGTGTGTTGTGTTAGGCTGCAGTTCCCAAGAGATCTATCAGAAAGTTTATGAGCAACGTTACCAGGCTCCTGTTGAGGAAGATTGCCCCCCCCACCTGCGGGATGTCATCAATCAGTGCCGGGCCTTTGAGCCTTCGCAACGTCCTTCTGCAGAAGGTAGGATGGAGTCCCATGTTTGCTTCCCTTTACTCTACAGTAATACTAGCTACCAGGTGGTGGCTGCTGGACCCCGGTCATACCTGCTGTGGAAATCCCAAGGAGGAGCGGAGGGACTGCAAGCCTAAACCCCCTGTCTGGAGGGAGAGGGATGGGGGTCTCTACCTGAGAGAGGAGATGGCTAGGAAAACTGAAACCTTTAAGTGGGTGCCCTTGAGGAAAACTGGGGGGGGGGGTCAAGTGCAGTTTAACCCTGAAACTTCCAGTGATGATCCAATCTGACCTCCTGCATAACAAAGGCCAGAGAACTTCACCCAGTAATTCCTGCATCAGGCATAACTACTAGTGGTTGATCTTTTTGCAAGAGTCTTGCTTGATGGATTTCAAGTAATAGCAAATCCCCCACATGCCTGGTAAATTGTTCTAGTGGGTAATGACTAAGGCTACGTTTTAGTCACAGGTATTTTTAGTAAAAGTCACAGGCAGTAAACAAAAATTCCATGACTTTTACTTTATACCCCTGACTAAAACTTGGGGGGGCCTGGGGGAAGGCAGCACAGGTACTGGGGGGACAGGAGGTGGTACGCAGACCAGGACCCCCACTGGTGCTGGGGCAGTGGGTGTTGGTGGGGCCAGCAGGCTCCCTACCTGGCTCCGTGTTGCCCCTCCCCCAGCAGCAGCAGAGTTTGGGTGTGGGAGGTAGCATGGGGTTGGGGCCATGGGACGCAGTGAGACGGGCTCTGGGCAGTGCTTTCCTGGGAGGCTCTCCTGAAGCAGTGACACCCCCCTCGCTCAGCTGCTAGGCGGAAGCGTGGCCAGGCAGCTCTGCACGCTGCTTCCGCCTGCAGGCACCGCCCCCGCAGCTCCCATTGACTG
Organism: Platysternon megacephalum; assembly: GCA_003942145.1. Taxonomy (NCBI): domain Eukaryota; kingdom Metazoa; phylum Chordata; order Testudines; family Platysternidae; genus Platysternon; species Platysternon megacephalum. Next base: position 396,990 of record QXTE01000383.1, on the reverse strand, counting down.
TGTGAAGCCAGTGCTCTGGATGGAGGCAGTATGCAGAGCTACCTGGCCATGTCTCTGAAGCAGCAGCCTGTGCAACTGGTGCAGGGGCTGCCTGAGTTGCCCCTGAGCCAGGCGCACCAGCCACTGCAGATGTCACAGAGGTCACGGAAAGTCACGAAATCCATGACCTCAGTGACAAACTCGCAGCCTTAGTAATGATCCCCACTGTTACAAATGTGCACCTTGTTTCCAGTTTGAATTTGTCAAGCTTCATCTTCTGGGAGAGTGAAGGTATAGGGAGAGAAAAGGAGCTAGAACAGGGGTCCTCAAACTTCACGGCATTGTGACCCCCTTCTGACAACAGAATTGTTACATGACCCTGGGAGGGAGGCGCAGCCCGAGCCCCGCTGCCCCAGGTGAGGTGGAGAGGGGGCCACAGCCTTAGCCTGCCCCCCCAGGTGGGGCTGGAGCTAGTGCTTCAGCCCTGGGTCCCAGCAAGTCTAATTCTGGCCCTGGCAACCCCATTAAAATCAGGTCCTCACCCACTTTGGGGTCCTGACCCACAGTTTGAGAACAGCTAAGCTAGAAGAAATGGAGAATTAAAGGAAGAGATCAGAATGGAGAATTAAAGGAAGAGATCAGAAATGGAGACTGGAGGAAGTAGAGAGCAATGAAAGAGCAAGGGATGAAGTGAGAGAATGAGGAAGGACTAAACAAGGGGAAAACTGCAGGAGAAGGGAAAGGAAGGTGTAATGTTTAATAATCAGCCAGGAAGCAAGCAGCCTTTTCAGGAGAGAGGACACAGCACTTCTGTTAACTACGCAAACCTCCAGCTCACATCAGGGTCACACTGGGCTTGCTCAAAGGCTTAACATAGGTGTGACTGTGCTAACACTCATCCTCCCATTAAATCCGTTCATTTGCATAGTCACTGCCATACTCAGAGCTGGGGGAAAACCCCAGCTTAACACACTGGTTTTCGGAGATCAACAGCATCAGAACTACTGTGCTCTGATGAGAGTAGCTCCTTGGTGCTGTGGAATCTGGGGCTTGGCCTTTCACTCTGAGCAATAAACTGCAGTATATGAGAACATCAGAACAGCCATACTGGGCCAGACCAAAGGTCCATCTAGCCCAGTATCCTGTCTTCTGACAGTGGCCAATGCCAGGTGCCCCAGAAGGAATGAACAGAACAGGTAATCATCAAGTGATCCATCCCATCACCCATTCCCAGCTTCTGGCAAACAGAGGCTAGGGACACCATCCCTGCCCATCCTGGCTAATAGCCTCCATGAACTTATCTAGTTCTTGTTTGAACCCTGTTATAGTCTTGGTCTTCACAGCATCCTCTGGCAAAGAGGTCCACAGGTTGACTGTGCGTTGTGTGAAGAAATACTTACTTTTGTTTGTTTTTAAACCTGTTGCCTATTAATTTCATGTGGTGGTCCCTACTATCAGGAGCTGTTCTACCTTTGGGAATGTCTTACTGCTGTTGCGTTTAGCACACACAAATAAATGACTTCTTATATTTGACAGCAGCAGCACAAAAGGGAGTGGGGACCTGCTGTTGTCCATGAAGGCTTGTGTGATGGAGGGGTTGTCCCCTCTTCCCACTTGGTGTATCAGGCAGGAGGCAACTTTCTTTAAATCACTCCCATCCCACCATATGGGGCATACACACTAGCAATTTCAATAGTCTTTTTGTAAGGGAAGAGTGAGACCTTGAGGTTTGCCATTAGCAATCCATCATGCTCTCCAAAGGCACAAAGATTTTCGGTAGCATAATCGACCAGGGAATTTCCTGTGCTGAGAACTATAACGAGAGCTGCCACTAGTATTCTACATTACCCATCCCTCTTCTTGATAGCTCCATCATGCTGGCTTAGTGGTTTTTTGGGTTTTTTTAAAAATAATGTTTCTGCAGCCTCTCCCAATCACTTTTTCATGTGGGTCTGTCTCTGCTGTACATGCTTGTTCCTCTTTTGCTGCTCCTGCACAGTATAAAGCAGTCAGTTTTCATTTTCTCCGATAACCTTCTGTTCTGTTGAGCCTGTAATTAAATGATTACAGTTGGTATGGCTACTTCCACCTTCTCATGTTCTCTGTATGTATAAATATCTTCTTACTGTATGTTCACTTCTATGCATCCGAAGAAGTGGACTGTAGCCCACGAAAGCTTATGCTCAAATAAATGTGTTAGTCTCTAAGGTGCCACAAATACTCCTGTTCTTTTTGTAATGAAATGATTCAGTGTCCTATATATTACTGAGTACGTATCAATCATCTTGCCAGGAAAAAAATATCTGAGTATTCTAATCTGAAAACAAATTCTGTTTGCCTTCTGCAGAGATTGTGGACTCACTGATAGCCATCTATGGCAAGATAAATACAGCAAGCTAACTGCAAGACACAAACACGAGGAGCCCCTTGAAGAAAACAGCCAAGTGTGGTTAGGAGAAAAGCATGGGCTACTCCATCCCTGTCTACCATGACTCTCTAGCATGAAGTTTGTTACACTTTTCCAGCTCTGTAGACTCTGCTTTTTTAAACAGCATCTTGACCTGCCCTCCAACTTCGAGGGTGCAACTCTGAGCCTTTAAAGTCGTGCCTGCAATTTTGTATCTGCAATTTACTGTGGACATAGTTTATAGCATTTAGCCGTCTCCCTTCCTGAGCATGCTGCCAAGATTAGAAAGCCATTTCTATTTCATGTAGGGGGACCAGCCTAGCATCCTGAAGGGAAGCTCCCTTAGTACTGTCAACAGGGTGGGGGGAGTCAAGGTGAGGCTGTGACAGCTTGGGTGCTGTCTTTAGGTGGGGAGCTAATACTTATGTGGAAATTTGAGAGAGTTTGTCAAATCGTGGTAGGCATCAAGATGTGGGTGCTTGTCCCTAGCACTGCAGGGGAGCTTTGTAGCTGGGGTAGGGAGCAGGCTAGGTAGGGGGCTCAGTTTAAAGGTGTTTGTTACTGGAGGGAGTTATCACATGTGATCTTCTCATACCCTTCCCCTGACACCCAAATGCCTTTCTAGCCTCTCTCCCTCAAAGGACTCCTGACCCCTATCCCTTCCCCTGCACTGCCCCCTCCCTACATTAACCTTTAGTATACTCATCCTCAGTATCCTGCAGTACCTCTCCTCCCCCAAACAAAGTGAGGCACAGTATCCCAGCAACTTTCCCCAAAGCTTAGGCAGTTGTCAGCCCCAGCTAGTTTCCGAAGCGGTAGAAATTAATGTGGGGCCCAGCTACTTCTGTGTTAAGCTCCAGCACAATGCCTCCCCCTTGTGAGGCCTGGCACGCCGTAGAGCCTTTAACATTGCAAATTGTAGACTTGTAAGATGAATCCAGCATCAGATCTTGGCATACCCCATATTCCGCTGTCACTCGAAGCATGCACAGTTCAATGGGGAAGTGGATATCTGGGACCCAAGTCCACCTCTGAGCCAAAGAGGGGCAGCACTACAAGAGAAAGAGGAATGCAGCAGAAACCTGCATGAGCAGAGGCACAATAGATCACACCTCAGACTAGGCATCCTTACTACTAGTGTAGATCTGGGGAAGATTCTGTAATGATCCCTTCCCTAGTAGTTCCCCCACCCCAAACTCAACTGTCTATCTCCCTAGTGCAGGCAGGCAATCATCTTCCTCTCCCCCGTGCAGAGAGATGAGACCCTCATTGCCCCATGTTAAAAGTTGGCCTTTGCTAGATCCACTGCAACAGACACCTCTGCTCTGAAGGGGTGGAGGAGTGTTTAGCCAATTATCTCTATCTTTGCCTGGTTGGACACAACTAAATATTTGAGCCCAGGCAAGAAAACAAAACATCTAATAGCTATACTGTCAGCACCCCAGGTAGCCTAGGTCAATCTGCCTTTGGGAATTATAACCCCGGGTGGTAGGAAGGTTAGTGGCAGTAGAGTTTGGGACAAAATACCCATGTGAATATGAGCTGAGAAATCAGGTCATTGCTGAGAAATCAAGACACAGGCTGTCCAATTACTCTATTCCAAATGCAGGAGGTGATCTAGGCATTTGCAAAGCGATGTGTATGTTAACACTGCTATTGAAATGTGTGTTTTAAATAATAAATGTTCTTTATTTGAGACACTTGTAGCCACTTGTCAGGCACCACCAACTGTCAGTGCTAAACAAGACTGTCTGTAGAATTTGAAACAGAACAGCATATAAAACAGAGGTTTTAACGCATCGGTGGCACTCCTGGGACTCTTTTGTTGTCACTATACTGCTAGTCATGATCACTCAGAACTTCATGGTGGCAACAGGGTTAAAACTCTGATGGACTTGATCCAAAAGCACCATCTCATAACAACTGAGCTATAGGAGAATCTCTAACATAATAGGGCCTAGGACACAGAGAAGTTCTAACTTCACACAGCCAGCCAGTTCTTTACAGTATTATTTCCTTCTCTGGCCATCCCTAAAACAGTGCCAATAGTTTTATGGTAACTCAGAGTAGTGCAGCATGGACACACAGGCCAGGGCAGCAGCCACTTGATGGAGGCAGCATGTCAGTAACACTACAGGCATTTAAGGAAAACGCAAATTTAATTTCCTGTGCAGGGTTATCCACAGTACAGAAGCCTTGAGGAGGCTGAGTAATTAGCAAATAAATCTATTTTAAATTACTTTTGCTCTCCCCTCTGTTCTTCCTCAGTTAGTGTTGTTTCAGCCCAACTAAAAATAGTTCCAAGCTAAAACCAATGATGACTCCTGCTGGGACCCATGAAAAAAAATGATTCTGGCTGACTGTGCAAAGGAGTTGATGTCACAAGCACTTGATGGGGATACTGGACTGGTGGGGACTGACAGTATTTATTTATAAGGTGCCTATCATTAGGGAATCTAAATTCAGCTCCTGTAAAGTCCTGAAAATGTTTTCCTCAAAGCTTAGCATCAAATACATTTGTGGGCCCTCCTAAACAAATTCTCTCAACTTGTCAAATATCAGGGGGTAGCCGTGTTAGTCTGTATCCACAAAAACAAGGAGTACGGTGGCACCTTAAAGACTAACATGCATTTGAAGAAGTGAGGTTTTTTACCCACAAAAGCTTATGCCCAAATAAATCTGTTAGTCTTTAAGGTGCCACCGGACTCCTTGTTGTTTCTCTCAACTTGGGAGTCCCTTGACAAATACCACCTTACAGACTCTCCCTGATGAGGCTGACCTTGCAATAGGATGGCTCCAACAAAGAAAGAGTAGAGTTGTGCCTCAATTTTAAGTAAGAAAAGTTGGACCTTTTTTATATTTGGAAAGTCCACAATTGTGTGTTACAGGCCTCTCAATAAATAATAAAAATAATTCGCTTCTACATACTGCTTTACATCCATAGGTTTCAAACCACTTTAAAAAATAAGGTATTATCCCCAACCTGTAACAATTTAGCGGAGAGTTTAGAACGAGTGACATTTTAAACGTTTCATTGAAACAAACACAGCAAAACCCCTTCATCATCATAACAGCAAGCTACCAAAGCACAGAGGCCCACGTTTTGCTCAAGGCAGGCCATGGTGGGTACGTGCTGGGAATCTGATAGCTGCATCTAATTGGCACAAAATAGAGAAGATCAACTTATGAACCAGCAGAAACAGAAACTAGGATGTAGAAGCCCTCTACACCAACATTCCACACAAAGATGGACTACAAGACTACAAGCCATCAGGAACACTATCCCCGATAATGTCACGGCAAACCTGGTGGCTGAACTTTGTAACTTTGTCCTCACCCATAACTATTTCACATTTGGGGACAATGTATACCTTCAAATCAGCGGCACTGCTATGGGTACCCGCATGGCCCCACAGTATTCCAACATTTTTATGGCTGACTTAGAACAACGCTTCCTCAGCTCTCGTCCCCTAACGCCCCTACTCTACTTGCGCTACATTGATGACATCTTCATCATCTGGACCCATGGTAAAGAAGCCCTTGAGGAATTCCATCATGATTTCAACAATTTCCACCCCACCATCAACCTCAGCCTGGACCAGTCCACACAAGAGATCCACTTCCTGCACACCACAGTACTAATAAACAATGGCCACATAAACACCACCCTATACCGGAAACCTACTGACCGCTACACTTACCTACATGCCTCCAGCTTTCATCCAGACCACACCACTCGATCCATTGTCTACAGCCAAGCTCTAGAATACAATCGCATTTGCTCCAACCCCTCAGACAGAGACAAACACCTACAAGATCTCTATCAAGCGTTCTTACAACTACAATATCCACCTGCTGAAGTGAAGAAACAGATTGACAGAGCCAGAAGAGTACCCAGAAGTCACCTACTCCAGGACAGGCCCAACAAAGAAAGTAACAGAACGCCACTAGCCATCACCTACAGCCCCCAACTAAAACCTCTCCAGCGCATCATCAAGGATCTACAACCTATCCTGAAGGATGATCCCTCACTCTCACAGATCTTGGGAGACAGGCCAGTCCTTGCTTACAGACAGCCCTCAAACCTGAAGCAAATACTAACCAGCAACCACACAACAAAAACACTAACCCAGGAACCTATCCTTGCAACAAAGCCCGTTGCCAACTCTGTCCACATATCTATTCAGGGGATACCGTCATACGACCTAATCACATCAGCCACACTATCAGAGGCTCAATCACCTGCACATCTACCAATGTGATATATGCCATCATGTGCCAGCAATGCCCCTCTGCCATGTACATTGGCCAAACCGGACGGTCTCTACATAAAAGAATAAATGGACACAAATCAGACGTCAAGGATTATAACATTCAAAAACCAGCTGGAGAACACTTCAACCTCCCTGGCCACTCGATTACAGACCTAAAAGTCGCAATATTACAACAAAAAAACTTCAAAAACAGACTCCAACGAGAGACTGCTGAATTGGAATTAATTTGTAAATTGGACACCATCAAATTAGGTTTGAATAAAGACTGGGAATGGATGGGCCATTACACAAGGTAAAACTATTTCTCCATGTTTCAGAGTAATAGCCGTGTTAGTCTGTATCCGCAAAAAGGAATAGGAGTACTTGTGGCTTATCTCCCGCCCCCTTATATCTCCTTGTCAAGTGCTGGAAATGGGCCATTTTCATTACCACCACAAATACTTATTTTTTTCTCTCTCTCTCTCTCTCTCTCTATATATATATCTTCCTTCTGTATTTTCCACTACATGCATCCGATGAAGTGAGCTGTAGCCCACGAAAGCTTATGCTACAATAAATGTGTTAGTCTCTAAGGCGCCCCAAGGACTCCTGCTCTTTCTGCAGAACCTAGAAAGTGACTTGGCTCCTGCCGAGGAAAACGGGCCTGGCAGTTAAGCCACACGTGAGCGGCTCCATTGACCCTTTTCCTACCAACATGGCCCCCAACGGGAAAACGAAGGGGCGGCAGGGGCTGTGGCCGGATTCACGGGCGCGTAGGCCCCGCCCCACTGGATGAACCAGCCAGAGCTCGGTTATCGCTACCTCCCGGGCCATGCCCCCTTTCCCCTCGGCCCCGGGGGCGGGACTAGGTTGGGGGGTTTAGCCCCTCCTCCCCGGCGCCTTTTCTACCGCCAACAACTTTCGAACTTGCTCCGTTCCCCGCCCTTTTTGATTGACAGGCAGTTCCTTCCTCCAGTAAAAGGAGCTTCCGGGGGGGGGCTTTTCCTCTGATCGACAGGCCGATCATCTAGTCACAAAGGGGCACAGGCGGAGTTCTCCCCCCCACTCCAAGTGATTGACAGACATCCGGCCAATAAAAATGGAGCGCCTGAGTCTTCTCATCCGCATCGTGTCCAGTAAGAGCCGGCAACGTTCATTACACCGCCCAATGGAAGCAGGGTTTTCGTCAGCGAGGAAAGCGGCCACCCAATGAGGCCGCGGGGCTGGGTATCAGGCGCTGGCGGGGAGATTGAGCTGAGCGGGAGGCCATGGCGCCTCTCTAGGGGCGGTTGGTAACTCGACCCCTCCCCCTCCCGCGGCCGGAGGTGAGTGCGGCCCCGCCGGGCCCGGCCCGGAGCCGAATGCCCCGTGGGGGCGTAGCCTGTGCTAGAGCGGGGGTGCCCCGGGCTCCTGGGTTCTTTCCTGGACTCCGGGCCGGCCCCTCTCCCTCACCGCGCCCCGGCCCGTAGCGCCCGCGGGCCCGTCGCCGAGCAGGGGCTGTGCGAGGCCCCTGCAGGCGGGACGGGCGCCCCGGACAGCGGGCCCTGCCACTTGCACGGGAGCCGTCCAGCGCGGCTCTGCGGCCCCCAGATCCCGGGCGCTGGGGACCGGGGTGTGAACCGGGCTGCTCGCTCTCTGCTGGCCGGTGGGGTTTTAGCAGGAGCCGGGCTGTACCCGGGGCTGTGCGCGCTGTCGGTGTCTGTCCAGCGCCCTGGGCTCCGAGGCGCTGCTGCAGCACAAATAACCACAACCAGCAATTGGAGTAAAGCCCCCAGTCTGGCACCACCCCTCCTGCTGAGCCTAATGCGGTATCACGCTGTCCATCTCCTGCTCTGCCGCCCATGCCAGCCTTCGTTGCCTGGTGCTCTCTCCCATGCCACCCTTGCGGGGGGAGCTCCCTCGGAAGCAAAGGGGGGTGGTTTGACTGTAGTGTTGGAATGGGACGCAGGTGGTTCAAATCCTGTCTTCCGCGGGCTCCCTTTATGATCTTGGGCAAGTCATGTGATCATGCTGTCTCAGTTCCCTTCTGAAGAAAGGTTATAATGATGATGATAAAAAACTCTCCCACCATTTGTCTCTTGCCTGTTTAGACATCAGGCTCTTGGGGCGAGACTGTCTTAACAATGTGTCTATATGGTGTCTTGCACAATGGAGCTGTAATCTCAGCAGCGGCCGCTAAGCACTACTGCAATATAAATAACCATAACATTATCTTCCTTCAGATCCCTCCTTAAAATTCATCTCTGCTGTGATGCCTGCAAAACGGTTAACAATGGCTGGACAGCGGTCAGGCTGATACTGCTGCTTATTATACCTTATCCATTCCCATATCTTAGAATCATAGAATCTCAGGGTTGGAAGGGACCTCAGGAGGTCATCTAGTCCAACCCCCTGCTCAAAGCAGGACCAATCCCCAGACAGATTTTTGCCCCAGATCCCTAAATGGCCACCTCAAGGATTGAACTCACAACCCTTTTTCTCTACTTGTCCCTTGTAATATGTTCAGACTATAAGCTCTTTGGGGCAGGGACTACCTTTTAATGATGTGTGTACAGGTCTGTCTCATCTTATGCTGGGGTTACTTTCCACGGTCAGCGTGTAAAGCGAAAACCGCGTATAGTCAAAATCCCATTGAGTGTAATGGCAGGCGGAATCGCCCGCACTACAGGAACAGTACATAAATTATTTTTCTCTTTTTTATTTTTGTTTTTTCCTGTTTTTGCCAACCACGTAAAGCTGAAATCGCACATGTTAAATGCGCCTAAGATGCGACAGACCTATACAGTGTTTAATAGATTGGGTGACTGGGCCTCTAGGTACTCTCACAATATGAATAAATAATAAAAACCCAACTTGTAAGAAAGCACTCAGCTGTTTAGAACCCATCGGTTACTCATGTAAGTAGCCACTGTTGGCTAATTTCCCACTTTGAGGGAACAGCCAAGACCCTGTCGCAACTATTGGTGTGCATATATGATGTGGAATTTAGGGCTTGTCTACAGACAGTTTTTGTACTGCTTTTTTATTGCGGTTTAAAGAAGGGTATCGGTAAAGCCGTACAGAATAGTGTAGATAAGACTGTATTCAATCGAGAGCTGAAAGTGAGTGTAGAAACTAGTTTTGCTATTGCATCAAATCAGATTTTTAACGTAATTGTTGAGGTTCCTGTGACAGGATCGGTCACAGAGACCCCCTTGAGACTGTCACCTGATGTGCTGAAACTACCTTTGAGCCCGTTTTCCCTGTCTTGCAGCAGGCTAGCGTGTCTGGCTCAACAACACAGACCCAGGGTCTGAACCACATCCCCAAAGCTGCAGTCTTTAACTGAAAACCACTCCGCAAGTATTCGTGTCTCCAGCACCCAGACACCCAGCTCCCAATGGGATCCAAACCCCAAATAAATCCATTTTACTCTGTATAAAGCTTATACAGGGTAAACTCATAAATTGTCCGCCCTCTATAACACTGATAGAGATGCACAGCTGTTTGCTCCCCCAGGTATTAATCACTTACTCTGGGTTCAATAATAAACAAAAATGATTTTATTAAGAATAAAAAGTAGGATTTAAGTGGTTTCAAGTAATAACAGACAGAATAAAGTAAGTCACCAAGTAAAATAAATCAAAAACACGCAAGTCTAAGCCTAATACATTAAGAAACTGAATATAGGTAAATCTCACCCTCGGAGATGTTCCAATACGCTTCTTTCACAGACTAGAATCCTTCTTAGTCTGGGCCCATCCTTTCCCCTGGTACAGTTCTTGTTAGTTCCAGCTCAGGTGGTAACTAGGGGATTTCTCATGACTGCAGCCCCTTTGTTCTGTTCCACCCCCTTTTATAGCTTTGGCACAAAGTGGGAATCCTTTGTCTTTCTCTGGGTTCCCACCCTTCCTTCTAAATGGAAAAGCACCAGGTTTAAGATGGATTTCAGTACCAGGTGACATGCACATGTCACTGTAAGACCCCATTCTCCATTCTTTCAGGGTTAGCCTGCCAGGAAGGTTTGAGGGTAAACAGAGCCATTTACAACCAATTGTCCTGGTTAATGGGAGCCATCAAGATTCCAAGCCATTATTAATGGCTTACACTTTGCATAGTTACAATAGGACTTTAGAGTAATAATTCACATTTGTAGCTTTAGATACAAGAATGATACATACATACAAATAGGATGAATGCAGTCAGTAGATTATAAGCTTTGTAATGATACCTTACAAGAGACCTTTTGCATGAAGCATATTCCAGTTACATTATATTCACGCTCATTAGCATATTTCCGTAAAACATGGAGTGCAACGTCACAGTGCCAAAGTAACTTTGTTGAAGTATTTCAGTGCTAGCTGGTTGCACTGAAATATCCATTGGACAGATGATAACTGATGTGTGGTGCTCCATTATCCCTTTCTAAAGGTAGTAAAATTACATATCATGGGCAGTGGAAAATATAGGGAATTTTCCCTATTGTTTGTATTCCATCTGCCTGTTCTTACATGCAGTTACAATCAGCTTCTGTGATAGTAATGACTTTTGAAGTGACATGGAGTTAGCTCTGCCGGGCCTTCTGTGTTTACATTGTACAGGCTCTTCACAACAGGTTGGTAGTCTTAACTTTAAGATGAAATTCATTTATAGGTTGGTGGTCTAATCTAGTCATGTTTTGTAGGATACAGCAAAGGCCATGGAATTTGTATTTTAACACAGTAACTCTTCTCCATTGGTCAAGCTGGTAACTTCCTCTTACTGAAGAGAATTTTAAAATATTTACAACACTGAGTGTTTGGATAGCATTAAAGAAAATAACAAGCATCATAAAGGATATGCCTGATCTAACAAGTTTTATATTTTCCCTCTAATTAAGACAACTTGTTTAAAATTTGTTTGAATTTCACTATAGATTCCTTTATTCTAAAATGGAATCATCGGTATTATATAGCTGAAATTATATCATCTAGAAGAGGATTCCAGCCTATTCCTCTATATACACTTTTATGAATTAACTTTAAAGGTAAAGTTTTTTGTTGGATAAATTAAGGTTGCAGGCATGTATATGTAGATTTAATGCATATTACCTTTCAAGAACCTTAGTATTAAAACAAACAAGCCATAAGAAACCCAGGACATGCAATGTTGCACTTCTCAAACAAAGACCCAAACTGCCATATCTTTCTATCCTTTGTAGAAATACCAGCCTCCCATCTTCTCTTCTTTGCATGGAGAGTATCTCAAACGTGCAACATAGAGCATTGATCTTCTAGCTCGTATGAGAGATGTTTGTGTAAAACAAAGCATGCTATGCTGTCGCGGTGCTAATCTTTGCTTTCTCCCTGTAAGTACTTTAATTTCATGGGTAGCATGTATGTAGTGTGTAAAGAGCTGTCTAATGATATTTGGGTAATTGGCTGACATCTGGGATCATTGAGCATGATCAGAGAGGTTCTGAGTACCTCCAGAAAAGTGCAGAGTGCCCTCAGTATCCTGCAGAATTGGGGCCCTTAATACATTGTCTTAAGTATGTTATTTGTCTAACCAGGAATTTGTAAAATTCTTTTGTTTGTGCTCTCTATGACCATGAAGAAATCCATAATTAACATTACCACATTGCATCCGACTTGCATCCGAAGAAGTGGGTATTCACCCACGAAAGCTCATGCTGCAAAACGTCTGTTAGTCTATAAGGTGCCACAGGATTCTTTGCTGCTATTACCACATTGTGACTAAGGCATTCTAGTTTTTGTGGGCACTAATATAATGAAACTGAAGAATCATAGAAGATTAGGGTTGGAATGGACCTCAGGAGATCATCCAGTCCAACCCCCTGCTCAAAGCAGGACCAACCCCAACTAAATCAAAACCCTAACCCTCTGTGTAAGCTCAAAAACTTCTCTCTCACCATCGGAAGTTGGTCTAATGAAAGATATTCCCTCACCCACCTTGTCTCTATAAATAAAATAGAATGAGTTCCTTAATTTTGTTTAAACCATAGCTACAGGAACAGAGTTAAAGTAGTCTGCGTGCTCGTTCTTGAGAGGCAATCAGAAATCTGCATTTCTTGAGTTTCTAATATATGATTGTTTTTAACTAACATTCCTGTCTTCCAAAAACCCTACATCGATTTATATGAAATTTTGCAATGAAATTCACTCTGAGTATGTACCTACATATGACATATAAAGGGGCTGATAATATCAACAGTGTCATGACTGGGGGTATTGCTAGAGTATACTACTTAGGCTTATACAATACTAGTGAACATAAGGCGGTGTATGCACAATAGATGGCGCAGCCAGGTAAGATTCATGGTGAACTTGTTGTCTTAACTGAATTTCATTCATTTACTAGGAAACTCCATTTTTGGGATAGGTTTGTTTTGTTTTGTTTTTAAATAAACATTGAGTCCTCTGCCACGTGTGTGTGTGGTGCTCTATTAATATTTATTTACAGGCATTTCTGTGATGATGTTCACATTGAGATGCTCAGATACAAGATCTTTTGAGATCATAGATACTAAGTGCCATATGTTATTATTTGTTAGTTAAGCACTGTAGACTGATGTAGCGCTCTCTTTTTGGGGGTGGAGGGAGGAATTTAAATACATAGCATCTGCCAAAATCTCTACCCCAAAATACAAAAATAATCTGTAAATACATATTAGCTAGCAAAGGCACCAGGAAGAACTCCCCAACTCACCTACTCCCATCAAAAGGCTAACTTGAATAGACAGGCCTTGCAATGTGTCCACGAGGCTAGAAAACTCAGGCTCTGTTGGGTTAGAGACTTCCAGAGTCGAGGACTCTGAAAATGCTTTGTCAAGCCCTCAGCCAACTGATATGTAAATCCAAGGACTGTTAAACTGGAATTCTCAAATCATCTCAGCTGCCAGAGAAATGGTTTCTAAGAAGCACTTGGATCTTAATCCTAAAAGATATTGCAGTCAGCAGGTGTCTTTATGCTGGCATGAAGCAAATGTGTCTGTACCTTACTTGAAGTGTGGACTTGTGTACAAGTGTTTGCACTAATCCCACATCTTTGTTTGCTCCATCCCATGCCTTTCTCAGCAATGGCACAGGAAGAAATGGAAGTGGATCTCCAGCCAGCAGTTACTTATTCTGTGGAGCACCATGAGGCATTTCCCTCAGAGGCCTCTGGTCATCGTCTACTGTCACTGCCATCCAACTCTCCAGTGCCCCGTGAAGAGGCAGAAGGCATTGTGGTTCCTCCTGCTGACGAAGAAGTCATTGTGGTCTCCGGTGCTGATGAAGCAGTGACAGTTGCTGAGTCTGACCCCCAGTTGCATGCTGCCCCTAGCCTGGATGGGCTGCAAAGGTTGCATGGGGTATTGGAGCTGTTTCGACTACAGGCTGCACAACAGATCACACGACAGCCACCAACAAGGAGAACTCGCCGGCGACACAGAGGTGGTGGATCCCAGAGGACAATCAGTACCAGGTAAAACTGAAATGGAGTCAAGTCTGAGCTTTCCCCCAACCTAATGATTTCACTTTATAATCTGTCGTGCTTCCTATGTTATGCTGAACTCTAGAAAGCCCAGTCCAGCCCACCTGCATGAGCTAGGCCAAATTCTGTGCATCCCAAGTTTTCAATAACCCTAGTAGGTAGTAGTATGATTCTTCTCATCTGCTCTTTAGACCAGGGGTAGTCAACCTATGGCACGTGTGCCGAAGGCAGCACGCGAGCTGATTTTCAGTGGCACTCCCACTGCCCGGGTCCTGGCCACTGGTCCGGGGG